>OX465298.1:8111778-8711778 GCA_949987735.1 Leucophora obtusa | reverse complement strand
TCCTATAAATTTGGAGGAATGATTAACGTTTCTATATTATATTCACAGCCGTAATAATAACGAAATATCAACGATTTTGTGTGTCTAAATACCAATTCCAATTCACATAGGACCATTTTTGGGGAGCTGTGTGTGAATAGCGATCGATTCCAACTAATTTTAACAATATTATTCCTGGAACTAAGAAAAGCTCAGGGATATTGCTTAATCCACTCAGAATGTGACTCTAAGTCTTTTAGTATGAAATTAGGATAAGCTTGGTCTATCTGGCCTATTTTTGTTAGTTTTTGCAGTCATTTCATTTTAAATATTTCATCAAGTGGTTGAGGCTTTCCTTTAAATAAAATTCCCTTCGCGGAATTCAATCGGCTTCCCGGAATATGATTCCAATCGCAGTGAGCTGTAGGATATCATATAGTCGGCATACCCGACTTTAACTTTTTTGTTTGTTTTTTTAATTCGTCTCTTTTTTCATAATTCTTTTTACATTTCAGTTCAAACGAAAATAATGCTTTAGGCCGTACAGCTCGTGAACGTTGGAAATTATTTAAAAATGTTGCCAAATTAGGTTTACAACGTACACCATCATTAGCTTCAGGTTCAGCTAAAGCTACAGCTGCATGCTTAAGTGCTGGTGGTAGGCATTTAGATGAAGTTGATGCGGGAACAGAAATTAATACAACTTCAATGGAAAATATATTGGCGGCTGATGATGAAGATGATGAGTATGATATAATGCCAGTGGTAAGTGGGAGTATTTTTTTTGAATTATTATAAATTTTACTTATATGTCTCTTGGATGTGGTTTGAAAAAAGTACTTTATGCGGCGTACGATATATTTAAGAGAGGACTGAAATTGAAAAATTAATAGAGTTAAACTTGCTTTGGATGTGAAATTTATAACTTTCTGTTAACTCTACACTAATAGAAAAAAGTCCGTAAAAAATTTAGTTAAAACTACTAAAAATTAGTTAAAAATGATGCTGCAGAAAAAAATGATAATTTAACAGATTATTTTTGCTATATATTAGTAATATAGGAACAAGAAAAATAAAACTGTTAAATATACAGAATTTTAGTTATATTTGGGCTAAATTTTTGTAAATGGAGAATAGCAAATTAACCTGCAAAAATCAGCAAAAAATTTTGCTAAATAATTAGTAGCCTAAAAAATCGCCAAAAAATTTAAAATCGAGCCAACAACAGTTTACAATTTTTTAGCAAATATTTCTGCTGATTTTAGCAGAATTGATTGCTATTTGCATTCAACTAAATTTAGCTTAAAAATAGCAAAAATTTTGTAGATTTAACAGTTTATTTTTGCTTTTTTTAGTCTACAAATATTTAGCAAAATTTTCTGCAGATTTTACAGTATAATTTGCTATTTTCAATTAACTAAAAGTTAGCCTAAATATAACTGAAATTCTGTAAATTTAACAGTTTTAATTTGCTGTTCTCATTTTACTAGTATTTAGTAAAAAAATATGCTAATTTTAGCAGTATTTTCTGCAGAATAATTTTTTTACTAATTTTTAGTAACTTTTTCTGCTATTTTTACAGATTTATTTCTATGAGTGCAGAGAATATGCTGATAGCTAAGCAAAATCCAGAATTATTATGCAGTACAACAACCGTAAATACACTAGTGGTTAAGGTACCGTATCTGCTTTTAGTTAATAATGTTACTAATTTCGGTTCAGTGTCGGTTGGTTAGTTAGTTACGAATATTTTTATACATAAATCACTTTGACCATTAACTAAAGAAATAATAATATCAACATTCTACTGAAGATCACTTGGGAGAGTGTGAAATCTTGATAGATGATATGAAAATGCCTATAGGTCTTACCCAGCAAAAAAAAAAAATTGAAGTTATGCTTTACAAACTACTTCTTTCACTGCTTCACAAGTATCCATTAGTGTATTTTTACTGATTTTTTAGAAGTAATTCTAAACAACTTCAAAAAATTACTTCTTTCGTTGCTTCCAAAGTATCCGTTTGTATATTTTTACAGCTTTTTTAGAATTACTTCTGAACAACATCCGAAAAATCACTTAAGTATTGCTCCTAAAGCATAATTGCTCTAAATGTGATCCTAAAAAGTGATTTTGGTATCATTTGGTATTTCTAAATAGAGGATCGCGGGTTCGATTGCTTGATGGACCAATCTTTTTTTAATTTAAAAAAAATTTGTTTTTATTTTAGAATTCGATAAGGCCAGCAAGACAGAATAAGTATTTTCGGCTTTCGCTACAAAGCCAACAATAGTGTCGTTTGCTTTGATGGGTTAATCATTGATGGTGATCTACTTATGCTAACGTTGAAAACAAATATAATGTTTTAGCAATTCATCAACGAAATCTAACAATGCTATTTTTATCCTTTTGTTATCACTATTTTTGCTTTGAAAGTTTCACAGCTGGTTCTATTCAACTCTGTGTATGGTAAACACAGATTTATGAGTTACAATGAACCGTTAAAGTTAAAGGATAAAAATAGCATTGTTAGATTTCGTTGATGAATTGCTAAAATATTATATTTGTTTTCAACTTTATGATAAGTAGATCATCATCAATGATTAATATAATTTAATATAATTTTTTTTCCGAAGATTTTTTTTTAAACTTTTAATTGGTGAAAAAGAGCTTCCTTTGCATTCGTTCAAAAAGTACTGAAAAAATTTTAAAGTGGCAGGAAGCCTCTTCTATGTTAACTCAATGTTAAAATCACTAGACATAAACTCTAGTGATTTTAACGTAAAGTAAAAAGTACATCTGGATCATTAGTTGTAGTGCCTTTTCTACGGCTTCGGCATCTCTTTTTTTGCTGGTAATACAATTTTTTCTATTCTCCCTTAAGACTAATAATATAATATTGAAGTGCAAAAATTTTAAATTGCTTTAAATTTTTGTTATCGCGATAAGTTCAGACTCAGTCTTCTTTTCGCACTAGTACACGTAAACAACATATTTTTGAATTTCGACACCCTCTACTGTTTATTTAATGATTTTCACTTGAGTTAAAATTATTTTGGGTACTTGATTTTCTGTATACTCATTATTTGTTGATGTTGTATTCAAAATTGTTATTCTTCCATCATGGGAAAAATGTGTTTTATATTTAAGATGGTCTGGTAATTTTTGTGTTTAATATACTATATTTCATACTAAAATCATATTAAAAGAAAATTAACAATTAATTTTAATGCAGGAAAATTTAATTTTTAAACATACTACAAGAAATACAATCAATGATTCTGTTAATAAAAATATTTTTTAATTTTGAAATATAAAATTGTGATAAATGAAGAACTCGTTTGAAGAAGGATACACATTAGAGATGGACAAGTGAGTGAATTTTGACTCACACTCGCTTATTAGAGAAAAATTGCAATCACGCACAATCACTTATGGAAACTTTTTTCCACTCACACTCACTCATATTCTTGTGAGTAGGTTCAGATTTTACCCGTACTCACTCATGATTCACGTGAGTCACACAAATTCACCGACAAAAATCTTACCGGAACTAATAAAATGAAAAAATTAAGGTAAATTATTATGAATCATATTTGGGACTAGTTAATTGAATGGACCAATCAATTGACGATTTCATTGGCATTACAATTGATCAATGCCAATAAAAATTTTTTCAATTGGCATTGTTCAATGCCTAAAACAACCAATTATAATTGCTGAAAAAAGTATTTGTTGGCAAAAACATTTTGTTTTGATAAAAGAAAACGTATTTTAGAATCTGTTTTCATAGGGAGTTTTGTTATAAAAATTATATTTCAATCCGTATGTAGCCTTATATTGAATTGAATTCTTATCTCTTTTGCAGCATTCTTCTATGCTTTCCAATAACACCAGCTTTAAATTAAAACGTACACCTTCGACCGTCTATGGTTCACGCCATCTAATCTATGATGTCCCTTTGCCTCTAGATGAATGTCAGACAGATAATGTTATTTTACGTCGTCGAAGACGTACCAGTAGTAAAAGTGATAGTCAACAAAAGCCCCGACCAAGTTCTCGTACCTCAAGTCGTTTAAGTAATATTAGCAATACACCCACCGAACTGAGAAGAAGTATACTGACCAACAGTTGTGGTAGCACCACGAGTTATATGACTAATTTAAGTAGTAACTATGGTGATGAAACACCATTATCACGTTCACAATCATGGCAGCCTTTTGCGGGATCCAGCAGCAATAAACCACACCAACCTGTAGCAAGAAATGCATCATCACCACCCTCATTTGATAAACAGGAAGTGCAAGAAGATAAAGATGAAAAAGATTCAGATGCTACTTTAGTAGCAGATTTGGTCAAAACTTCTTCTTCAAATAATGGTTTTCAACAATTTCTACGTCGTATGTCTATGAGGAAATCCTTTAAACCAAAGGGAGTTACTAGTGTGGCTCACAATCGTAAATTACATCCTAATAGTGATTCTATATTGTAAGTAATATTTGATTTTCATTTCCTTATTCAACCACAATTATGACATTTTCAAGAAAAAGTTTTCTTTTTGAATGAATAGCAAAAAAGTGGAAAAAAGTTTTCTTTTTTTTTCTGGAGTTTTTTACAATAACATTCACTTAAAATTAAAGTTTTTCTCATTTTGTTATACAATTGCATTACAAATGGCTATAGAATTCTTCAAACTACATACCTTTTCATTTACTTCTTCTTTTTTTTTTTTTTTTTGTTTGAAACATTTTAAAACTTCAATCAAACAAAAATTTTTGTGTGAGTATTTGAAAAGGTTTTTATTGTAACTTATACTTTAACTGTGTGTGTTTTTTTCTACTTTTCATTTCCCTTTACCACCCTCTTTACCGTAGGAGCATCTCGGAGGAATCTGGCATTGCTGGGTGTAATGCTTCATCAGTACCATCAATTGAATTGAGTTCAGTGGCAGCAACGGATGTTGAAACTGAGACGGAAAGTTGGATTGCTGGTATAGAAAATGAAGAATCTATACAGGGTAAATATTGTATACAAAATATATTGCCATGTTGCCTTCCCATCTCACAGAACAAACATAAAAAAGTACTCAAGTTCGTTGTACATCTAAGAATTGGTATGGAATATATGCTAGGCAGAATTTGAAATAATTCATACTTTAATTGAATTTTGAATTATATTTGTCATTGTTTAAAATCATTTCGAATAAGCTAAATTCTTTAAAAATCAGAACATCTTTTTAAACAAAAATCTATTACAAATTAGCTAAATAGTTTCTTTTCATTAATTTCTAATAGATTAACAAAATTTGCTTTTTTCCAACTTTAGCATATACACTCACCATTTCAATAAGATCCCTCAAATAGGCTGCACATTTTTTATTCTCGAAATTCAACACTAAAGTCTGGCAACAATTAAGTAGTAATTTTTGATCTATTACAAATCGGCCAATTTCATTTACATTCAAATAAACCTAACAATTAACTATTTTAATAGATTGCAGCTCCTAAAGGTATGCTACACATTTTAAGATTTTTTTAAATATGAAATTACTGGGTAAAAAATAAGTACATTCTATTACAAATTGTATACAAAATATGATTTTTAATTTGTGGTGGCGGTATGTTAGTTCGTTGAAATGCCCAAATAAGGTTTCACTGTAACCATTTTTGACGACAGAATAAAAAGAACTTTAAATTTTTAATAGACTCCATTCGTGCTGCACATTTTGAAATTTTCTTAAATATGCCAACACTCGTTTCGCAATACATTTATTCTATTACAAATTGCATGCTAAAAAAGATGAAAACTATCAATTTGTGGTGATGGCGCATTGGTTCGACCAGCTGGCCAAATAAGTCTTCATTATGACTGTTTTTCACAAGCGAAGTGATAGAATAAAAAAAATAAGCAATTTGTAATAGATTTCAATTATTAAAACAGTCATTGATTCCAATTGATTGTTATTCATCATGAATTAATTCTTTTTAAATTGTTGAATGAAATGTTGAAATCTGAGTTACAGTTTTAGAAAATCAAATTCCAAAATTCATAAATTCTTTCTTTTAAACCTCTGTTACTAGCTATACTTACTACTATCATGGCAGTTGTATTACTGTAGTGTTGTTAGCTAAGTATATAATATTCTTATTTGAAGTTATTGAAATTCCAGACTGTTGATTATAATCAATTGTGCATTCAAAGGTGTTTATTAAGCACTAATGATAACTGATATTTAGTTAGATAACAATTGGCAACAATTCAAAATTAAATTGTTTAATCGATTTTAATTCAATTACAATTTGCATAGTTGTGTTGAAGTGGTGTGAAAGTTTAAAATTCTTTTGAAATATTGACACATATTGAGATTTTGTACTTAAGTACTTAAAATTGTTGGACATTTTGGTAGAGTTAAAATGTCATTTAATTTAGATAATTATGACAGAATGTTAACCGAAAGCTTTTGCGTATATAACTAAAGAGATGACTGTTATTTTTCCCTATCGGATTATTACAAATAACTTTTTGGAAAAACTTAAATAACCTGAAAACTTTTAATACCCTATACAGCTCTATGGAATAGGTTATTTTGAGTTTGTGCCGATGTTTGTAACTATCCCAAATAATAGGCTTAAACCCACCTTATTGAATACCCTTCGACTTCTACAGATAAAAATATAATATATAATATAAGTGATAAAAATAATTGTCAAAATTCAATTTCCATTTCAACAATGTTTTTAATTGAATCAATTAAATATTTTTTTGATATGGCAAATTTCCCCGATTTTGTTTTCAATTGTATTTCTTTGTTGAAACTTAGCAACTTCTTTGCTGACTCTCTCATTATCATCAATTCGAGTTAGAGAACTAGCTCTTACAAAAAATTATTTTTCGTTTTGGGCTGTGACTGAACTGCGTGTCTTGAACTGATTTGTCGTTTGACAACTTTTTTACGCACTATTCACTTTTTATATGTTTTTTTTCAAATGAAGTTATCTACAAGCTAAAGCCATCTGAAATTTTATTAGAAAAAAAAAATAAATGTTTTAGGAGAAATTTTTTTTGTGATGCTTGACTGTTTTTACTTAATTTCGTACAAAAATATTACTAAAAAAACATTTAAATTTCAAACAATTTAATTGAAAAGGGATACCAATACGTAAGTAGTCGGGGATTCTTGTAAGTACACAGAAGTATCCCCGAGTACTTACAAACCCTACACACAAGCTGGCTTACTTTACCCAGGGTATGGCCGTGCTTAAAGGGCCCATAAGCCAATATACTTCGTAAGTACACACAAGAATAGTGACATGTAAGTTAGAACAATTTTTTGGAAAATTTCAAATGTTTTAAGTTTCATATACAATTGTTATACACAAGTTTCTCATATCGTAAGCACACACAATGTGAAGTACACGAAATCGATTACATTGTGTGGATTTACACGTGTTTCAAAAGGGAACTGAGATTTCGTATGTTTCGATCCCCTCTATCACATAATCGAATTTCATCCAAATCGGAGAGAACCACGCCGCACACCCTTCTGGAAAATTTTGCATTTTATAAAGTTAAGCCTGAATTAGCCAGATGTAAAGGTAGTGCTCTATAATTTGTTCCACATATTCAAAAATATGTTTTTACTAGGTAAATGAAGCTGCTGCAAACATGCTTTCTTTACGTGCACTTAGAAAATAAATGGGGTTCTTGGAGATTCTCTTAAAAATTGTGAAATTGCTGAATTTATTGAAACTTGAGCTTCAGGTCATTTAGTTTTTAATATAAAATATCTTTTATTATTGTATATATATAACCGATATTTCGTCATTCATTGACTGACATTAAAAATGTAATGTGGACATGCGCGGTGTGCAGCGGAAATATTTATACCCTACACCACTACGTGGAGAGGGTATTATAAGTTTGTGCTGATGTTTGTAACACCAAAAAATATTGGTCCTAGACCCGCCTTATAGTATACCAATCGGCTCAGAATTTTTTTTATTTCGATTTAACGATGTCCGTCTGTCCGTCCGTCCGTCTGTCTGTCTGTCTGTCTGTCTGTCTGTCTGTCCATGCATTCTTGTGAACACTCTACAGGTCGCAAATATTAAGATATTTTGATGAAATTTGGTACACCGACTTACGTTGGCCCAAGGACGCCTATTGATTTTGGTTAAAATCGGTCCATGTTTAGACCTAGTGCCCATATAAGGGTACTCCCCAAAATTGTCTTTTTTACATCCTGCAGGTCGCAAATACGAAGATATTTCAATGAAATTTGGTACACAGACCTATGTCGGCCCAAGAACGGAGCCTATTGATTTTGGTTGAAATCGGTCCATGTTTAGACCTAGTGCCCATATAAGGGTACCCCCCAAAATTTTCTTTTTTACACGTTGCAGTTCGCAAATACGAAGATATTTCAATGCAATTTGGTACCAAGAACGGAGCCTATTAATTTTGGTTGCAATCGGTTCATGTTTAGACCTAGTGCTCATATAAGGGTACCCCCCAAAATTGGCTTGTTTACATGCTGCAGGTCGCAAATACGAAGATATTTCAATAAAATTTAGTACACAGACCTATGTCGGCCCAAGGACGAAGCCTATTAATTTTGGTTGCAATCGGTCCAGGTTTAGACCTAGTGCCCATATAAGGGACCCCCCAAAATAGGCTTCGTTACACGCTGCATATCGCAAATACGATGATATTTCAATGAAATTTGGTTCGTTGACGCACATGGTCGCAAGGAAAAAGCCTATTGATTCTAAATAGGATCGGTCCATATTTGGACCTATCGCCCATATGGGCTATATTTTCGATTTTCTATTTTCTATTCTTTTATGATTTTATAGAAATTTTTTTACACAAGTCTTTTTTAACCCATTCAAATTTCGGATCCAAACATTAGTTGGCTTTAAATCAGACTGGTGTAGGGTATTATATAGTGGGCATGCCCGACTTTAACTTTTTTACTCGTTAAATTTATAAATGCTTATAAAACAAATTTTTCATACAAAATTTATTTTATAAACGTGTTATAAGGCTTTCAAATTATTATGCATAAGAATTTAAGAATTTAAAAAATCAAATTTTTGGAAATTGTTCTAATTTTTTTTATTTAGCATAATGTGAATAAAGTCAATCTACAGCAGTAACCAAATTTCATTATATATTTAAAATCACCAAATTCCATCTCATGTGATAAACAATTTACTTTTTTCAACAAATTTAGTTTATTTTCAAACGTTATTGTTAGAATAATGCCATTCAAATAATTCGAGAAAAACAAATTCCAAAATGAGAATAGAATTGCATTGTATACAGGATTATTATAAATTTTTTTGCAACACCCTAAAGGGACGCGCTTAACAGGATGTATGTTTGTTTACAGGATTAACACTGTCAAAAGTAAATATTAACAATTGTAAAAATATATTTTTTGGTTTTTCACAACATTCAGTTGAAAATTAAAAAGCCTTTTGGCATTATCAAAAAATAGAGCTTACAGAATACAAAAATACTAAAATCAATATAACCCAGCAAAGATTTTTCTTTAAAGAATGGAATTTTCAATTTTGATTTCCGAGAAGAGGAAAATTTTATAACTTTGTTTTAAACAAAAGAGAGAATCAGAACCTTTACTACTTAAGGAACTATGATATAAAGAAAAATAATAGCTTTTTAAAAAACATGTGATTTTCGTTGTAATAACTAACAAATAACTAAGTAAAAATGTTTGAGTTTAGTTCTCATAAAATTCTTTACTTTGAGTTAACGTAAATATAAAAAAAAAAACTAAAATCTACATTATAACCTAGAGAGAACTACATAAAGACAATCTGATGAGAGGGCTTGGTAGCACTTGAACATACACTAATTGTCAACCATTGATTCCAGTCCCCCAAAAAATAAAGGGCCAGACGTAAACTTTTAAAACGCCTATACAAGTGTAAATATTTTGGTCCCCTCTGCCAGCACCAGTTGTCAGAACCTTGTAATTTTGGAAAAAATTTAATTTTGTTGTACAGTGTTATTTAAGGGATATTTCTTTTACAGTGAAATAATCATGTGCGTATGATTAATTTTAATTGTTTATTACTCATACGTTATACGTAAAGCAAACACATCATTTCTACTAAAACTGCTATTTGGGATTCTGTGTTTAATGAATTAAAATTCTATATTTCCTTTATAAAATTTGGCTGTTATAAAAACAAAAAAAAAACAAAAAAATTTTCCATTTACAGATGCCAGTATTGACTATAAAATATTGTTGGCAAACAATGAAAATAATTCAATAAAAACAGGTGCTGCAACTTTGACAACCGAACAACAACAGCAATATACAAAAGCAGCACAAACAACAGCAATAGTAACAGCAACAAAAACAACTTCTACAAGTTATGATGTAGAACGTAAATATGGTAAAATACCGGCGGAAATATATTTGCTTTATTTGCGTGCATCTGGTTTAACAATTGTTTTAATATTTTTCATCACGGCCCTAATTTGGCAAACATTGCGTGTTTATACGGATGTCTGGTTACAGCAATGGACTGATGACAACATAAACATGAATGTTGTACAAAAGGCAACAGCACTACATACGGATAGTACAACAACAACTACTACTACTAGTGCTACTTTACCATTGATAATATCCGCAAATATATCCGCAATACATGAACAACTGCAGCAGCAACAAATGAGGCCTAAATATGCATCAACATTGACTGCATCTGCATCTGGTGTAGAACAAAAACAACAACACCACCATCATGAGCATCGCCATGAAGTCACGTATTATTTTCATATTTATGCGGTTATTTCGTGTGTTTGTATTGTTATGGCTATGATATCAACACCGGCCGGTCAATGGGCCGGCTGTAAAGCTCGTCAAAATTTACATGATAGACTTTTACAGTCGATTATGCACAAATCATTGCATTTTTTTCAAATAACGCCATTGGGTAGAATTATGAATAGGTTTAGTAATGATATGGCCATAATAGATAAGGTAAGTACAAGGGGGTGCAAACAATTTTGTAAAAAAATATATATTAGGGGCACTCAAGAGCAACAAACAAAACAAATCTAACTTAGGCCCGTTCTCAAAATGTGTTGTTAGCTATTAACAGGGACTCAAACTAACGCCTTTGGTGTTGTTTTCTTTGCACTCACAATATTCTTACCTTAAAATCAACCGAATATGAACATTAAAATAATTGAAAATAACTTAAAAAAAAGGACTACCCACTTTTTGATTTTTGTCGTTTATTTTTAATTGTTAATTAATAAACTGGCAAAGTCGGTAAAAATAATAGATTTCTCGTTTATCTTAAAATTTTTATACCCTACACCACTATGTGGTCAGGGTATTATAAGTTTGTGCTGATGTTTGTAACACCAAAAAATATTGGTCGTAGACCCACCTTATAGTATACCGATCGGTTCAGAATTTTTTTTTATTTCGATTTAACGATGTCCGTCTGTCCGTCCGTCCGTCTGTCTGTCTGTCCATGCAATCTTGTGCGCACTCTACAGGTCGCAAATATTAAGATATTTTGATGAAATTTGGTACGCAGACCTATGTTGGCCCAAGGACGAACAAGTTTGATTTTGGTGAACATCGGTCCATGTTTAGACCTAGTGCTCATATAAGGGTCCTACCAAAATTATATTGTTTATACGCTGCAGGTCGTAAATATTAAGATATTTTGATGAAATTTGGTACACAGACCTATATTGGCCCAATAACGCAGCCTATTGATTTTGGTGAACATCGGTCCATGTTTAGATCTAGTGCCCATATAAGGGTCCTACCAAAATTATACTCTTTATACGCTGCAGGTCGTAAATATTAAGATATTTTGACGAAATTTGGTACACAGACCTATATTGGCCCAATAACGCAGCCTATTGATTTTGGTGAACATCGGTCCATGTTTAGACCTAGTGCCCATATAAGGGTCCTACCAAAATTATACTGTTTATACGCTGCAGGTCGCAAATATTAAGATATTTTGATGAAATTTGGTACACAGACCTATATTGGCCCAATAATGCAGCCTATTGATTTTGGTGAACATCGGTCCATGTTTAGACCTAGTGCCCATATAAGGGTCCTACCAAAATTATACTGTTTATACGCTGCAGGTCGCAAATATTAATATATTTTGATGAAATTTGGTACACAGACCCATATCAGCCTAAGGACGAAGCCTATTGATTTTGGTGAACATCGGTCCATGTTTAGACCTAGTGCCCATATAAGGGTCCCCCCAAAATTGGCTTGGTTACAAACTGCAGGTCGCAAATATTAAGATATTTTAATGAAATTTGGTGCGCTGACTCACATTATAGAAAATTTTGACACAAGCCCCATTTTAACCCATTCGAATTTCGGATCCAAACAATACACCAGAGTGGTGTAGGGTATTGTATAGTCGGCATGCCCAAACAAATGTTCAAAAAACAATATATAAACCAGAAAAACAGGATTTTTGAGAGACTCATCCAATTGTCCTTAAACCATTTTTATCTCTTGAGTATCCCCATTATTTTTAGATATTTTTTCAAATCTTGTGTGTTTTTTTTTTTTTTTTAGAAAATTGCTGCCACTTGTCAGCGTTTGTTACAATTTACTTTATTATGTCTATGTGCTATATTGATCAATGTCATTATTACCCCTTGGTTTATGGTGGTCACAATTCCTGTATGCCTGGCTTATTATGCCATACAAAAATTCTATAGATCTTCCTCCAGGTGAGTTTTTAATGCTAAATTATAAAAGGTAACATAACCAGAATTTTAGAACTTTGTTATTTCCAACATAACCATGGTTAATAGCTAACCACATTGATAACTATGGTTAAGCCATAAACTCAGTTTATTTTGAGATAAGTTAATAGGTCTTAAATGTATTTAAAATAGAATAGTATATAAAGTCTCTTATTTAATTTTAAAGCCATGTGTACTAAAAAGTCCGTAGAGCCAAAAAACTCAGTTTTTGTTATAGATTACTGCGTTCTATAGCCATTTATGGTATATTTCCATAGTTATATTTAAAATTTCTACATTAATTTAAATTTTGTTTTAATTACCTCAGGCAATAACTGAGAAAGTTGTGAATAAATATGTAAAAAGAATAAAAAAATTAATATCACTCATACGCCATGGAGTACAACAATTCAAATACCATGTGTAATTGAATGACAGGCAGATTAATTAATAAGAAAGATATATCAAGACGATGTGAACCTTCCATTTTAGGTATAGGATGTGTTAAGTGGACATATGTAAAACACTACGAGGAACATTTTTGTGGAACATTCTAACCCTCTAACTCTTCAATGAAAGGGAATTTTTGGCCCCTTTGGACAAAAAAGACCCGTAAGTTGAAGAGTTAGAGGGTTAAGATGTTCCACAAAAATATTCAACGTAGTGTTTTACATAAGTTAGAGGAACACATCCTATACCTCAAATAGAAGATTCCCATGGTTTCTCCCTAAAATCCAGGTTTGTGGGACATTTATGCGCCAATTCTGAATAAGTACGAAATTAACCCTTAAACACATTTTAATGTTTTACTTATTACTGGCACTTAAGTTAAATTTTCAATGCTGTCTTCAAAGATCTATAGTAGAATTTCTTGACAAATATTTTTGCGCAAAATCTTAACCCTCTAACTCTTCAACTTACGGCACGTTTTTGTTTATTTTAAAAAGGGGCCAAAAAAGTTCCTTTAATTGAAGAGTTAGAAGGTTAAAATATTCCACAAAAATATTCATCGTAGTGTTTTACATAAGTTTGCTGAACATACTCTATGTCTAAAATGGAGGATTCACATGGTTTCCTATTTTAATCATATTTAATTTTTTTTTGTTTTAGCAAAATCATTTTAAGCGTTTAAAATCCATTTTTTGTGAAAGGCATTTTTGTTTTAATTAATGAATCGATTAAACCCAAATTCGGCACAAATATGGCTTGACCTTATATCCATGCACGTGCTAAATTTCATGGCAATTTTCAGGTTTTATAAAAATTTTAAAATAAATGATATGTGGCGGGACTAAGGGTCCTTGTTTCGATTTTGATAAAAATTGACACAAACGTTTCCAGTTTTATGTGTATATCAATGGATGCTTTTTGTAATTTTACGTCCATTTATGTAGCTAATATAATATTTTTAAATTTCAGGACCTATGGGAGGTGGGCGTGTCCTTGGCCCGATATTTCCAAAAATTAAAATTTTTCTTAACTATGGGGTTCTATGTCAGTGTAGCAAATTTCAAAACTCTGTCTCCACTCCTTCTATTTTTGTCCAATCGTTATATGGGATCAAAGCACTGTTCATCGCCTTCAGTAGAAAATACAGCGAAATAAAGTTTTCCGCAAAACTAAAGTGTTAAAATATGATGTGTTCCTTTTTTGTTAACAAATCCTTTAGAAACATTTCAAATTCATACTTGTTCAGTTATAACTACACCCAGAAATAAGATTCGGTGCTGACAACCCCATTTGTTGCCAATCGAATGGTTTAGTTGCATCAAATGAATTTTTCGGTTGTGGCTACCGAATTATTCTTGATACAACTGAAATTCTGTTGCCATAGTCAAATTAGTCCTGTCTCAATTGGTTTTCTGTTCCCACAACTGAAAAATTCGGCTACCACAACCGAACCTGCGATTGGCTATAAATGCGGTTATCAGAACTGAATCTGTTTTCTGGGTGAATTATTACTTTAAACCTGCTTCTCCCACTTTCATTTCCTGTTCCATTCTCCTCAGACCAAAGTCAGTAGTTTTTTTTTAAGAAAAAAAAAAAAATAAATAAACAGAAATAAAATTTTCACATAAAACTAAACAACTTTGTGCGTGCTTTGCTATATTTGGCACTTATGCGTTTAACGTGTTAATTTTTTCTATTTATTTATTTGTTGAAAATTTTGAAATTTCTGTGGGGAAACGGAAACTGCAACAATTGTGTTAAATTAGTACATTTTGTTGTTGATGAGTTTATTTCTTTTTTTTTTGAAGTCTGCTCAAAAACTATTAGTTTTAATTTTTTTTACAAAAACTTTATGCTATTATTATTTACTAATGCATTTTTCATAATTTGGAAAAATATTTTGGGGCGAATAGTTTTTTGTTGCTGCTGTTTGTTTTATTTGTATAGTTTGATTAAAAAGTTGGTCTAGACTTTGGTGGTGGGTGTTAGAGTAAGATAAAGTTTTTAATTAATTAATATTTTTTGAAGACTATAAAATAGAAAATGATGCTGACATTTTTAAATAGATTTTCTTAGAGCTAAATACAAAAGTTAAAAGTATGCTTAATTTTATAAATATTGATTAAGGCATTCTGTTAATGAAATGTTTTAATTACAAAAGAAAATTTAGGTCATATTAGCTAAATTCAAATAAAGAAAAGAAATTAAACCTTAATTGGTTATTTTTTTTTGAGATGCTTTCTTGAAATAGTTTTTTTGTAATCTTTTGAATAAGGCGAATACTTTTCATATGTATCGATGAAATATTACTACTAAAATTAAAACTTTTAGTTAAATTTGCTATTTTTAATAGTTTTTTTTTATATCTAAGAAAATTTATTATATTTTTTTGTCGTTTATTTAATTTATAATTTGTTAATTTATGAATTTAATTGTTATTTGCTGAAGATGCTACATAATGGAGTAGCGAAATATCGAAAATAAAGAATTTTTTATATATAAAAAACAAACCTTACGCTCAAGAAAATTGTGAAATTAAAAATTTATTATATTTGGTATTCTTTATAAAAATACTAGTTTTTTGTGTACAATTTAATAATACTTTAATATATTTTTAACAATATATATTTTCAACATGTTAAATATTGAATTACCCCCTTTTAAGTCATTTAAATCAAATATTCTCTTTAACAGTATCACCAAAGTCCCCCGAAACAAGCACATACTTTTAATCATCTTTACATTCACTCTTTAAATTTATTATATATGCTGCTTGTTTTCTGTAACGTTCCCATATTATTATTATCATTATTTGTTATTTGAAAATGTTTATATTTAGTTAAATTTTTCTTTAGTGCTCCCTCTGTAGTTTAACACATTTAGGGAAAATATGAAAACGAACGTTGTTTAGTATTTTATTTTTTTTCGTGTGACGAGCAAAAGAAGTTGTAAGTTCAACCCATCTGTATATAGAACATAAAAACTACACTTAACTTTTAAGTTGCCATCTTTATCAAGAAATATACACACAGCACAAACAAAAACACAAAAATCCCTTTGTGGTCGATTGTATTCTGTAGCCTGACTGCTGTTGCTGCTGTTGTTGTAAGTGCAGCATGTTATGCATATTTTATTTGCTTTTAAAAGATTCTAGTCTATATAATTCTTTTCTCGTTTTTTCTTAAACAAGAAAAAATAAAAAGGAAAATGAAGAACTATAAATGGGCCAGGTCGACACTTTGGAAGATAAATGAACAATTGTGAAAATGGTGTGTCTCTGTTGGGAAGTAAAATTCTGTGCTAAGCTTGCTGGGGAAGAAATCGATACAGAAATTTATTTATATTAGCCAATGTGCTACATATTACCCCAATATGCCATGGGAGCCATTTCAGCCTAACTGAGTGCCGATGGATTTGCCTAAAGGATACATTACACTCCGTGATACACCAAGCAATACTGTCCACGAAAATACTAATGCATGATAGATCCATATCCACCCATTATAAAAAAATTGGAAGTCATGCTTAACAAATAAATTAAAAGTACACTCTCAGAACAATTCCGTTGTGACAACCGAATTTTTTCCAACCGAATTGGCTCGGTTGCTGCAACCTCGTAATTCGGTTGCCTCAACCGAATTCAGTTGTGGCAACCGATAATTCGGTTGTTGCAACCGAAGTGAAATCGAATTCGGTTGTCGCAACCGAATTGAAATCTAATTCGGTTGCCACAACTGAATTCGGTTGCTGCAACCGAATAACGAGGTTGCAGCAACCGAATCAATTCGGTTGGCAAAAAATTCCGTTGCCACAACCGAATTGTTCTGAGAGTGTATCCGTTAGTGTATTTTTACTGCACTTTTAGAAGTATTTCCGAAGAATTTAAGAAAACAATCACTTCTTTCATTGCTTCCAAAGTATCCGTTGGCATAGTTTTACAGCTTTTGTAAAAATAATTCCGAACAACATCAAAAAAATCACTTACGTCCGGCTTCTAAAGCATAATTGCTCTAAAAGTAATCCTAAAAAGTGATTTTGGTACAATATATTTCCAAACAGATGATCGCGGGTTGGATTCCCGGCGGTACCAATATATTAAAAAATTTTTCTTTTATTTTTTTTTTAATATTTATAATTAATTTGTTTAAATACAATATTTTTTTTAATTTTGAAATTTTTAAAAATATGTAGGTACAATATATTATTACGAAATTACATTAGTCTAGTGTAGAAAATTCTGGAATTGTAGGAGAAAAAATATCCCGAGAAACGGGATTTACAAACCTGTCACTTCATTAAAGTATAACGTTAAGTGTTATAAGATTAGTACTCTGGGTGTTTCCAGAAGTCTCTACCACCACGGAAGTAAAATATTAAAAAGCCTGTCACCTTACAAGTAGAATCAGCTGATTTTTAACAATTGTGTAATTCAGTCGGGCTTTAGCAAATCGTTGTAATAAAAATCGTTGGTAAAATTGTGTGTGTTGTAAAGTAATAAAGTGTAAATATATAAGTGTATAAGCTCAAAATTAACAAAAGAGTGGGTGTTATTTAAATTGCAAAGAGCACCAACCCGGTTTATCTAAAGTGGATAAACTAACGTTTTTATAAAACGTAATAATTGGTGACAGCGGTGGGATTTGTTATTTTGATTGCAATTGAAAGGAACCCGGTTTATTTAAAGCAAATAAACCAACGTAGGTAGAAACGTAACAATTGGCCTTTTTTTTAATCACCGGATTTATTTTTGGATTTATTTTATTTTGTTAAAAAATCCACATTTTCTTTTTAAATTTAAAAAATTCTAATTTAGTAGGTTTGAGGTTAAGAAGAAGAAATAACCAGACATACAAACATTCTACTTTAGATTTTTTGTTTATCTTCTTATCTCCTCTTTGTAACCTTTTGCACAAATGTTGCCACACTGACGTATGGTTTTTACGTACAAGTGCAGGCAATTTGTGTATATCGGAGACGGACTGCCAGCTTTTTTTCGCTTTGAAAATGTCGAATATTGTGCCAACACTAAAAATTTGTTTAAAAATTGACTTTTTTCACTAGCAAGTATTAAAATTTTAAATCATAACGCAAATTTATTGATATTTTAGTATTTAAAAATTCGAATATATTTTTCCATTGAGATGATTTCTAAGTTTTTGTTTTTTGTGGGTAGGGTATCAAGTCTTGTTATTTAAACTTTATTTCTTGGAAAATATTCTTATCTCTACTTTATATTTATTAATATTCTTTGTTTGTTCCATTGCATGTTTAGAGAATTACAACGTATTGAAAATGCCACAAATTCACCAGTGATATCACATCTATCGGAAACAATACAAGGTGTAACAACAATACGTGCCTACAATCAGGAGTCACGTTTTACAGAAATACTTTTTAGACGTCTCGAAGAAAATACAATTGCATTTACCATATTGAATACAAGTAATCGATGGTTGGGTATTTCATTGGTAAGTACATTCTATACTTGTTTAAGTAATCTGGTGACACACAAAAACTTTTAGAAAAGTTTTTTTTCAAAAAAAAAAAAATAAAAATAAAAAAAGGAATATATTTTTAAATCTTTACCACAAGTGAGTAACCAGTATTATTTCCCACATATGTAGATGTAAATACTATATGTAAAAGTTTACATGACTTTTACCCTCTCTACATATGTTGCTTGAAAAATAGTTTTTTGTTTTTTTTTTGTCATAAAGTCATTAGTTAAAAAACAATTAAGAACACTTAATATGATAACTTCAACTTAAGCCAAAAATATATATTTGGTTTTATTTATATTCCTTACAAAAATTTCTTCTTATTCCCCACAATCTCAAATATTTTCACTAATTCTCTAAGAATTTTCTCGAAAAACTTATCGGGTTTTTCTTACAACTTCTATTATTCTTTTGAAAAACTACTACAGCAGCTGTCATAAATGTAAGAACGTGCCAAGATTTCTAAAGGGCAAAATGAAAATGTTGTAAATGTTGCACTTGTAGTTTCATGTTTAAATTTAACTAAACTTATGTTTATTTTCTGTTTCGTATTTCGTGGGAGTATTTTTCATAAACCCAACATTATACTACTATTTCTTAAAATATAAATATATTTTTATTTTTTGTGTAGCTTCCTTACAAATGATAGTTTCTGTGCTGAAAAATTGTGTTGTTAAACTTTAATGGCAATCAGAAAGTTATTTTTAACAATTTTTTAAGTTTTCCTTTTACAAAAAAAAAAAACATAAACTGAAACAAAAAAAGTTTTAAACACTACAGGTTTTTACATGTGATTAAAATTAAACTCAAGTAAAAATGTTAGTAAAACTTTAAAAATTATACCTGCAGTCATTACTGGAAATTTTGAGAAAAGAAAAGAAATGTTTTTATTGATTGACATCATTGTTATCTGCTATACCTTAAATTGCAGTATATTTATTTTGTCCGTGTTTTTGTTAATTATCGATTTATTTTATTGCCACAACCGGTATCGAACTTGCGACCTCAATGTTGCTAGTCCAGCCCTCTACTACTGAGCTATTGTTTGATGTGCTGTCGGGCATAAAAATAAAAATAAAGACAAATTGAAATTCAATATTTTCTAAGTACATACTTTTTTAACATTTTTTAAAAGCAATTTTTCATTATATTTATTTTCAAAAATTAAAAATTAGAAAAATAATAAATTTATACAAAAAAAAAAAAAAAAATTAAAAAAAAAATTTAAAAAAAAAATTCAAAAAAATATTTAAAAAAAAAATTAAAAAAAAAAATTAAAAAAAAAAAATTAAAAAAAAAAAATTAAAAAAAAAAAATTAAAAAAAAAAAAAAAATAATAAAATATTGGTCCAGCCAGGTCTTGATGGTTTGTCTCAGTAAGAGTGCACTTTTTAAATTTAGTGTCATTTTTTTGTGTAAGTGGCAACTCTGAAATTAGGCAGCTGTCACATATTTTTATTCCGATTATTAAATATAGAGCGCTTTACGAAAGAACAACGCGTTATAATTGCGAAAACTTATTACAAAAATTTGGAAAGTTATGCTGAGACCGCTCGCAAACTTCAAAGAATTTTCATTCGAGAAAGTACTGTGTCAACCATTCGAAAAGTGGTAAAAAAAATTTGAAGAAACTGGGTCGGTTATGGACAGTAAGACTCCTGTGCGTCAACGTACCGGTCGGTCTCTGAAAACATTGCTGCTGTAAACGAGAGAGTCGCCGAAAACCCGAAAACATCAATCCGGCATCGTTCTCAACAACTTCAAATTTCACGCAGCACAACGCAGCGAATTTTGACAAAAGACCTCCACCTTCATACGTACAAAATTCAGCTTAGTCAGGAGCTAAAACCAGCAGATCATGGAAAGCGCGGGCAATTCGTTCAATGGGTAATGGAGCAAAGTGAAGTCAATGCCAATTTTTCGCAAAAAGTCATCTTTTGCGATGAAGCGCATTTCCATCTGAATGGCTTCATGAATACACAAAATTGTCGAATTTGGGGCTCAGAAAATCCTCATGAAATCCATGAGAAACAAATGCATCCCGAATGAGCAATCTTTTCTTTGGGGATTTGTGAAATCCCGTGTTTATGCGAATAAACCAAAAACAATTTCTGAGCTCAAATCCAGGATCCAACGCGTCCAGCCATATCTCTGTGAACAAGTCATGGAAAATTTCATGAAAAGAGTAATGGCCTGTCATCAGAGCCATGGGAGCCATTTGACGGATATTTTATTCCATACTTAATCGGAACATGTCTTCTTTACAATCCAATAAAAAAATCAGAACGATCTCAAAAATACGTGTTTTTATTTTAAAATGAAAAAGTGTATTCTTACGGAGACATCCTTTAGTTTACTGAAAAAAATTCATAAAAATTCGTTTAAGAATTCTTTCTTGTCTGACCACAATAACAGCAACTAAAATAAATAAAAATGTTTTAAATCGGTATAATATCGGTATCCTAAACCATTGTCCGTTGTCATTTATCTTGCAGTTTTTTTGAAATGGCCAATATAGCAAATTATAGTTATTTTTTCTCACAAGTGCTCTGTTTCCGAGATAATCATGTTTTAAAAATCCAGCTAATTTAGTAGAAATTTTGAGCGGTTTTTTGGTTTTAGTTTGTAGCTCTGAAGAAAAAAAGTTTTTTGTAACTCGTTCAGTTTACAGAATTTGGGTGACTAAAATTTTATTCGAGCCATTTTTTATTTAATTGAACATGTTTTTTATTACAATTATTTTCTTATTTATCTAATCTAGATTTCGAGATACGGACAATATTCTAATCAACCCCAAATATTATTTTCATCGTTCTTAAAAATCTACATCTTCCATTTCTGAAACTAACATTTTTCCACTGAGTGTAAATTTGATTTCTAGACATGCTTGTAAAATTGTCTTGCCCTAATATCAACTTCTTTTATAAATTAAAAATGATTTGGGTCTCTGCTAATGACTTTAACAATTTCTAAAGTTTTTGTACCAAAATTTCTAACAATAATGAAAACAACAAATTTTTGTTTCTTCTTTTCCAAACAACAACGTTTATAAAACTTGAAAACAACAACAGGATTACCTGGGTGGTGTAATTGTATTTGTGGCCATAGTGACAGCTTTATTGGCGGCAACAATAGCTTGCCACAACTATAAAGAACAGCAACAAATGATACATAATGACAAGAACGATGAACATATGATGACAACCGACACAATAGAAACACTGTTGTCTTCACTGACACCATCACCCTCTTTGGTAGGTTTGGCCATAAACTATACATTATTGATGCCAATTTATTTGAATTGGGTTGTAAAACTTTTGGCCGATATGGAAATGTATGTTGGTTCCGTAGAACGAATAGCATATTATGCTGAATCAACAACAAAGCACGAAGAGGAGGAAGAAAAGGAAAAAGAATTGATAACTTTAACGAAAGAACATAATGCTGATGATGATGATGATGATGAAGACACCAGGAAATTAAAGAAAACTGAAACAGGAACATCGTCAACATATGATATTAACAACAGCAGTGGAGGCAGTAACAACAATATGAATGATATAATAACAAAAGTTGCAACAAAAGATGAAGATGAAGTTGTTAAAATGAATACTGACATCAATTCTACAAATTCTACGAGCCACCACAACAGTGATAAATTGTTTCACATGCCTGGGAATAATGGTCCAACTGACAACAATGTCGATAAAACTGTTGCTACTTTTTCAACTACTTCTGCTAGTGCTACTAGTGCTAACAATAATGATGATGCTGGTAATGTTGTTGATAAGTTTAAGAATGATGATGGCCTTCATCATATTACTAATGATGGACATATTGCAGCAGTAACCACAATAACTTTTTCACATAAACAAACAGCAACAACAGCAATATGTGATGAGGACGACGCCGACAACAATGACAAGAAGAAGAAGAATAAAAAGTACAAGACTGTTGCAACAATCGGCAACAATATAAATAAGAAAAATTCATCTTCTTCCTTTTCAACATCTCCAGCTTCTTCAAAACCTTTAGGACGTAATGATGCAGAACGTCGTGCTAGTGTACGTCGTTTGGCCAAATATAAAAAACAATGTAAGTAAAGAGTCTGGGTTTTACTTGAAAAGGACAACTAAACTTTAAGTATTTGTTTCCTTCTTCTTCAAATTTTTTTGTTACTACTTCAGTTGGCTTCCTTTATGTGCATGGGTATGATTTTGGTTTTGATTGTGTTGGCCTAGATATGCGTGTGTGTGTGTGTTTGTATATGTATAAATGTGAATTTCAATTTCAAGGTAAGTTTAATGGTTAAAGTTTATGGACAAAACTGTTTGACTTTGTTTCGAGTTTGTTTGTTTTTCATTGTGTGTGTATGCATGTCTGCGTGAGTATGAGAAATTATGTGGAAAACAGGATGAGTGCTAATATCAACATTAACATTTGTTATGGATAGGTATACTGTTGTTGTTGTTTTACTTTGTTCATTCAATTAGGAAGTCAAAAGAATTCAAAAACGACTTTAAAATTTAATATTAATGTTAGAAATTTTTCAAAAAAAAAAACCTTTTAAACCCTCCACCTTACAGTATATCGACGGTCATAAGTTGGCAACTTGTAACTGACAATATTTTTACAACAAAAGCTGTGAATGCCTAATGACTTTTGTGCAATAGCGAATGCTTAACTCAAGTTAAAAAAAATTTCAGTTACGATATGGCAACTTATAATCACCGATACAAAATATATGTTTCCGTTTCATGCTCCAAAAAAATGGGTTTGAGACTTGATAAAGTACTACGATTACACACGTGGCGGATGTAGCATTTTCTGTCCTTCCGTGAAAATGAAGACTTCGATTTAATATGTGGCTAATTATATTAAATTTTTAGAAAAACTAAGAAGTGATATATTGAAAATTGGCAAAATTTGTCGACGGGCTGAAAAATTATGTGCACAATCTGAAAAAGCTAAAACTTTGCTTGTGCAAATTTAAATGTTACTGACACATTAGAAAACATTGTTTGCTACTGTTGTTTCTACATGAATGGATGTCACTACATTGCTAGATCTGTCAAAACAACAGAGTACTACATTGGAAGATGACAAAGCAAATTGTGGACAATTTTCTGTTGTTGTTTTTGTTTTTTCTTTGATATTTTAAATGTTTAATAACGCTCCTAGACGAGAACAAGAAATTCTCATTGAGTTTGTAATTTATCTTAACAAATAACAGAAATTCTAAAAACGCCGTCCCCTGACGATTTCCTTAGGCAAGAATGAAATCCGGATAGGGACATGCCTACAAAGGATTATTTTTCACAATTTGTTAAATACGTTTGGGATTTTAGCATATTTAATATTTTTAAAAGCTTTTAAATTAGGATTTACTTAAAATAAAGAGTCAGAGGGTTAAAATGTTCCACAAAAATGTTCCTCGTAGTGTTTTACATAAGTTCGCTGAACACATCCTATAACTATAATGGAAGATTCACATGGTTGCCTATGCCGATTCTCAATAAACATTTAAAAAAGGGGGAAATTCTAACCCCCCTAGAATAAAATTCCGATATGATCCTTCAAAACGTCGACACACGTATTTTTTTTGGTCTCCTCTACCAGAATCCATTTTCAGATGTTGTACTGTGTAATTTGATTGCAACCATCATGCATGGCAGTAGGGAACATTGTTTTGTAGCCGTGATCATATTGCAACAATGTCATCTCTGAGTGTAGATGGTTCAGGACAGAAATTTACAAACCTCCCTACGGGAAATTTTAACAAACTTTCACCGAACTGGCCCCTTCATATGAAATAGAGTGGCCACTTTTACATGACGTTGTCATAGGAGGGGGAAATTGGCCCCTTGTGATATGTCACAATACAAATCCTAGGACAGGTTACTGAACTCTCATAAAAAAACAAAGTTCAGGGCCCTGTCCTGGGATTTGTCTTGTGACATGTAACAAGGGGTCAATTTCCCCCTCCTATGACAACGTCATGTAAAAGTGACCACTCTATTTCATATAAAGGGGCCAGTTCGGTGACAGTTTGTTAAAATTTCCCGTATGCATTCAAAACATGAAAAATATGCACTTAAAGCACATATTTTTACAAAAATATCGCACTTTGAAACATAAAAAGCTAGTTAATTTTGCAATAGTCACATAACTCAACGATTTTTCTTATGTCAATAAGAACATCTACTTTTTTCCAAATAACAAAAAAATAAATATTTTTTTTGAACCAAAATATAAAAATATGTCCATTTTTAATATTTTCAACATATTAAAATAATTCTACTGAAAAATAAAAAATATGCATTAAAATACACAAAATATGCATTAATAAGTAACCAAAAAGGCATTCGAAGCCAAAATATGTAAAAACATGCATTTTTGTTAAACTATGCAAAAATATGCAACTATAAATCAATGTCAGTTTGTTTCAAAATTGATGATTCAAATAAATATTTAGTCCACATTAGTTTTGGACTATCGAGAAAAAACATGCATTTGCATGAAATTCTTTGCCCTATTAATTACAATATTATTTGCAGCTGGTCTATATGACGCATTTGAAAAAACAACACTGTACTAAACAACATTATAAAAATGCCGTGTTGACAGTCCCTCTTCAATATACACAAACTGCCTGCTCTTGAACGTAAAAACCATACGTCAGTGTAGCAACATTTGCGAAAAAGGCGACACGGAGTAGAAGTAGAGTGATTGTATGTGTCTGTTTGATCACTTCTGGAAGTAAAAAACAATAACAGAAAGCTGAATAGGAAAGAAAATTATGAATTAGCTACACTACACAGAAAGAATTTACAAAATTCTAATTAAATTTTTAAACACCTTTCTCATACCAAATTTGTAAATACAAAAAAAAAACTGTTTAAAAAGGCACCAACAAAGAACTTTGTGAATCCAAAAAAAAAATTTCCTTTTTTTTGTAACTTTGAATTTTTATTTTTAAACAATTTTTATATGAAAGATAACAATTTACAAACGAGTTACAAATATTTTAAACAAAAAATTGTTGGGAATAAAATTTCAATTTAAAAGAAAATGTGACAAATTTCCATTGTTGGTGCCAACTGTTTTTTCTGTGTACATTCAAGGCCTTACTTGGTTTAGATGGCTAAGCTGTCGAACTTTAGTATAGTTACGTTTGTAATGTAGGAATGCATGGGTTCGATTCTTACAGTCGACCGGTTGTTGAAAAATCTGACAATAAAATATAAACAATAATACAATTTAATGGAAAATCACTGATGAAGCCTGTCCATAGAAAAAGGCAGAAACTAGATCTAGTCTGATTTGTAAATTAATGTGTTTATAACTTTTAGAAAAAATACTTATTCTTCTTCTTAACCTCAAACCTACTAAAATAAAAACAAAACTGAAGCATGTCAAAAACTTTTTGTTTATATATTCTTAATTCTATGCACAAATTTTGACAGTTTTCAACTGAAACTCGATTACTATGATTGAATAAATAAATATTGATTTTTACTACAAAATTTGATTAAAATAACTAAATTTTACTTACAAAATCCAAAATATGTAAGAATCATATTTCAATATGATTGAACAAAATACACTTCACGATGCGATTGGCACTTTATTTTTCTGTATGTGGGTGTTCAAAAAAAAAAAAAAAAATTGTGGGTTATTGACCGGGTCACCCCCTAGTAATATTTATTTGGATCTAAAACTACGTCTGCCAAAAAATTAGTATAATCGGATAATCGAAGTTTAAAAAATAGATTACAAAGGAAAAATATGAGCTTTTATTAATTTTATTACAAATGTTGATATTTTTTTGCATTTGAATCAAAAAATTTAAAAAGTCGTATTTATTATTGTCTGTCTCAAAAGTGGACAAAAACAAAAATCGGTTAAAAACAAGGAGGTTTTTACAATTTCCCTTCGAAACTCATGTGTCGCAGACTACTTTTTTGATTAAAATTCGAGTTCAAATTTCGACATTTAGTGAAATAATCTATTACAAAAACATTTTTGTAATCTATTAATTCCATGATAAGAAATATTTTTCATCTTCTGTTCTGTCGAAAAACCTTATTTAGCTTATAGGCAAGGGTTTTTTTAATTTTCTTTTAAATTCCATATGTTTTTGGCCGGATTATTATAGCGTAAGATCAAATACTTCAATTCTCTAAATTAGGGTGATCTAATAAATAGCCTCTGTTTAAGGTTAAAAAGCCAATTTTAGGGGATTTTAATTTTTTTTAATATATTTAGTTAGAATATTCTTCCACCTCAAGTCCAAATTCTAATATGATATTATCATATTAGATTTTTATTTGTTGTTTCAAAAAGGGTTGATCATTTTCATGATAGACAATACAATTGTTTCGTAGACATCACTCTACTCTTCAGTTGTCCGCAATAAGAAAATGATAACTTTCCTACCCAAACCGGGTACGAAACAATTGTATTGTCTATCATGAAAATGATCAACCCTTTTTGAAACAACAAATAAAAATCTAATATGACAATATCATATTAGAATTTGGACTTGAGGTGGAAGAATATTCTAACTAAATATATGAAAATATAGAAAGTCCGAAAAAACAATTTTTGTATTTTTTAATGCAAAAATTAAAATAATTTTTTTTTAATTTATTAATCTAACAGATATTTCTGAGCGGGTATTGATGAAACTTCCAGTTATTTTTCTAGGTCTAAAAATAATAAATTCCTAAAATTTACCCTTGAGTGCCGTTGGGGCCCTGTGATGAAAATATACTAATATTTTCTCAGTGGAAATACCTCTACTTAATAAAATGTTATATGTATAAGTTTTATTGAAATTTGTTCTTGAAGGAGGTTGTTAAAACTATATCGGGTTTATAAATTTATAACGCATAAATAATAGCTCTAAAAATGCATATTATCCCCTAAATTCATAAACGCTTTGTAAAATTATAGGAGGTTTATAGAACAAATTTTGTATGAAAATAACGTTTTGTAAACCTGCTATAACTTTGCAAAGCATTTATGAATAGAGGGGTATAAATGTAGAAAAAATATTGAAAAAATAAAGGTGATGAAATTTAACGTTTTTTAAAATATTTTATAAAAACAAGATTTTTTTTTTCAACAACTGTTTCATACAATTTTTGGTTTGTTGTTTAAAAAATGATTTCATTTCTTTTATTTCTATTTTGTGGGAAGGTGTTGGTTTTGTTAGAAAAACTTTTAAATATTCTATTAGTATTTTATTTTCATTTATGGTGTTTTTTTTTTTTTTTTTTTTTTTTTTTTTAGTTTGACTGACACGTTTTGTGGTTTGAAAACAATAAATCTTTAAATGTTAGAGGTTTTTTCGTTACTAACTGATTTTTAACTAAGCATATCCTGTTTGAAATTGGTATACACAAATGTGAAACTGTTTTTGCCTGTGCTTGTTTTAATATTCTGCCTCAAAGGATAAAAAGTAGTTTAGATTGGTTGCAAAGTTTGCAACATAGATATCAAAGTGTTTTGTTAATAAATTTTCCAATTTTTATACATTTTTACCAAAATTATAAAAATTATAAATTTTTTTTTTGAAATTTACAGTATATTTTGCAAAACTCGATATACTTTATTATTATTTATTACCAACTCTGTGACATGCAAGAACTCTGTGACATGCACAGTTCCAAAACCAGTTCGTATAATTTGTTCCGTAGGGCATTTATTGAAATCCTATGAAATTTTAATTTTGTTTATCTATATAGGGAATCTAAAATTTCTTGCTAGCCCTTTGTATTATTTTGTTACTCGTTTTTAGTTACAATATTGTTTTAAATTGCTTTTTTATACAGTTATTATTTATTTATGAATATTTATTTATTTTTTTTTTTTTTTTTTTTTTTTTTGATATTTCACAGACAAACCAGTAGCAATTTCGTGGCCACAACGTGGTGATATATCTTTTGAAAATGTCAGTTTACGTTATGAAGGCCAACAAGAGGATGTTATTAAAAATTTTAATTTAACCATACCAGCAGGTCAAAGGGTAAGTGAAGTTTAAACAAAATAATATTAAATTTACAACAATCCTTTAACAACCGTAAGCTGTTTTTCATATGGAAAAATTTCACTCGAACTTTTAAGGCCTTAAATCATAATTTACATTGTGAAATTAAAAATTTTTCTTATTTTTTAAGAAAGACACAATCACAATAAATATAAAATGTAAATTTCTTAGCAGAAAAATAATAGTCTTGTACATTTAATTTTCGAGAAAATAAACTTTACCCAATTATCGTGAAAAATAATGTTTCGCATGAAGTATAACAGTTTCTTTACATAAAATCGAGACAACTTAGTGTACTTAAGTTCGATAATTCACAAGCAGAAAAAAAATATAGTTGAATATGATTAGGGAAACCCGCCTGCTATGTTATTAGCGTGCTTAAAAGTTTATCTGTTCCCAGTTTATGTGGCGATTCAAATGAATTCAAAAATTCTTTTGGAAAGTTAACTGCATCGGTTTCTTCCACCACTTTATCAGTACATAGCTTTAAAGCCCAATACTTCTTTACCGGTAGTTTTAAGTATCGAATATATTCAGAAGAAAATTGCATTCTTTTTCTAAGGTCTTTTTTTCTCTTTTAATAAATTTGTTTAACCTTCTGCCTTAAAGAGTTTGCACAAGTGATTAAAGGGGGTTCCTTTCCCCTTTCAGCCTCTCTCGTAAACATTCTTAGATATACGTTTAGAACTTTAAATTGAAACATAATAATAAGATTACACAATTTCAAACTGAAAATTGACTTTAGTGGAACGATAATTTCGTGCCATTAGAGTTTGAATATAATTTCTGGCATGTGGCTGTCGCGGTTGGCGTGTACACAACGTAATATGCAGGTCCAGTTTTCGACCACTTTTTCAAGCAATGGTTGCTGTATCTCGGCAATGGTTCGTCAGATGTAGGATTCGCATAGGTGAATCCTATTCCCATATTACAAACATAATTATATTAACATGCGACTGCATAGACATCTCACCTAAGTAAGGCCTTGAATGCAATGTAACTAATTCATAATTTTCTTTCCTATTCAGCTTTCTATTATTGTTTTTACTCAGAAGAGATCAATACCAACACATACAAAGATTATATTTTTAGATTTTTGTTTATCTTCCAATCTCCTCCGTGTCTACTTTTTCGCAAATATTCGAGAAATATCGAGTTAAAATATTTCCTTCAATAAGTCGTTTGTTGTGTGGCACCGTCCTGTTGGAAAAAAATGTCTTCAGTCAACACTCAATTCAATTGGGGCAGCAAATAATCGGAAATCATGGCTCCATAGCGCTCGTCGTTGACGGTAACTTTCTCGCCATACTCATTTTTAAAGAAATAAGGTCCAGCGATTCTACCGGCCCATAAAGCACATCAAACATTTAGTTTTTGTGGATGTCGCTGTCTCCTGCAGTTCTCCTGAATCGTCTTCACTTTAAATGCGGAAATTCTGCTTATTGACATGCCGATTAAGCCAAAAATGAGCTTCATCACTGAAGAGAATATTGCGATAAAACAGTGGGTTGACTTTCAGTTAATTTTGAGACCATTGACTGAACGAATGATAATCAATCGGCTTTAATTCCTATACCAGCTGAATCTTATAAGATCCTAGGCCGACATCTTTATATAACGTCTTCCATAAAATGGATGCAGACAGCTTCAATTGCTGCGCGCGATGGTCGAATCGACTTATTTGGGTGCTCTTCAATACTACGCTCTGCAGCAGCAATTGTTTCTTCGATGCGCATTGTTCAACATCTCCGCGGATCGTATTATCATTTAGAGTATACTTGGCACGAAAACGATCCATTTTTAATCGAATTAGAAGCTCGGATGGCCGATTATGTCGACCGTAAAATGAAAGTAGCGCACGGTAACATTCCCGAATTAAACCATGATTATGTAAAATAAATTTACATACTTTGCAAGCCTATTCATGGCTAAATCAAACTGAGCACAATTTATAATTGCGTTGCCAATTTGTGACCGTTTAATAGTTAAAGGAAAATGGAACCTCTAAAAAGACACCATTTCTAATCCTGTATCGGTAGATGTCTATATTAAGGGTAGAATCATATACAAATTTCAGTAACCATTCTTTCCCAATTCTAAGCCATTTCTCGTTCCATTTTGTTCGCCGTTAAATTACATTTAGTTCCCATTGTCTAGTGCTTCAGTTCCACTCGTTGCCCATGTTCAATTCAATTTCGTTCCACTTGTCTATTAGCTTCAATTCCAATCATTCCCCGTTCCATTCCAATTCATTTCCCAAATTTAGTGTTCCAATTTCACTTAATACCCGTTTTATCCAATTTCGTGTCCACTGTCTTTTGTTTTAATATCAGTCGATCCATATTCGTTCCATTTCGATTTCCAACTTTAGTATTTCAATTTCACTCCTTTCCCATATCAGAGGAGGAACATTTATAATAAATTTCAACTTCCTAGGCCTTTGAGGCGGGCACTTATTTAATTTTTAAGCCACAATGTTTTCAATTTCGTTTCGAAAATTTTAAAAAATTCATTGCCGGTAAGTTAGCCCGTTGTCCAAGGAACACATCTCAGCAAAAATGTGGAAGCAGTAAAAACGTTGACTGCTTCCTTACTGCTACTTTTACCGCTTCTAAAAATATATAGCTTCATAAAGAGAACTAATGAAAGGCCTAAATTGATTAATCGTTTACATCGCTTTTTGCTGTGCTTTTCAAAAAGGCATGAAATGAGCAATACATTTTGATTGTGTAAATATTTTTGCGGTTCTTTTATCGAAATTTTTTAAAATGCTGAAAAAAGTTATTTTAATAAAAATAAGAGGTTTTACAAAAATAAGAGGCATTTTTTCTTCACGGAAAAATATGTGTGCTTTTGAGAAGGCATGCTTTTAAATAGTTGAAAAGCTTTATAATATGCACTTTCGAGAAGGCATGCATTATCGACATTTTAAAAGAAAAACAGGAGCACTAATTAAAAGCGATGAATTCATGCCTTTTCGGATCTCGAAACAAGTGCTTTCACGCGAGCTATCTCGAACAAAAATCAGGCATGATATCATCAATAATGCAATCGCTTCACTGCTCAACTTTCCCTGACAAAACTGTTTCCAAGCAAGCAGTAATTTCTGCTGGGATATTTTAAATTTCAGGCTTCTAGCCAAACGAGGTTGGGCAGGGCGTCAAGAATCAGACAGACATTCAGTCACTTTTTTCTTTTATATATAGAGATGATGATTCTAGTGATCATAAATATGATTCCTACTGATTAACTGATAATCACTGATGACGATTTGATCATAATTTAGGATCATAATATGATTATTACTTATTTAAGACACAATATGATGCTCTCAAACTATCATAACATGTTGCCTTTTTCACTGCGTGCATTAAAAATTTACTTTAAAAACATTAGTTCATAAAAAAAAAATTGTTTTTAAAAACCATAGTCTTGTAATAAACTTTTTTATATTTGCTGACCTATATATATTAAGTCAACAATTTGCCATAGATTTACACTATGCTAGTTTTTATGTTTTGTTAAGCTCAATTTAACTTTATCGACATCATCACAATTTATCATCATGCAGTCAGTTTCTATTAATAGACTTTTGTTTCCACAAAATTTAAAAAAAAAACTTTATTTTATTATAGGAATATATTTTTCAGACAACTTGTTTTATTATGTGAACAATTTTCCCATACATAACGTACATATATAGACAATAAAGCCTAAAAGAATCAATTCTTTCTTAAATGAATTTCAAAAATATAAAATTTTGAATTAAATGAATTAAGATTTATTTTTATCGCGATAAACATTAATTGCATTAAAGCAATCAAATGTGCTAATTTCCCAAAACAAATTGTTAAAAATATTCTTTCTTAAATTTAAATATTTTTTAATTTTAAATATATTTTTTTAAATCTAACTTTAATTACAAAAAGCTCTAAAAGTACATATAATTTGTTTATCAATATGACATATATACAAATTTTGGAATTTTTTCTTTCAAATCGGACTTCGTCTGATATTAAAATATTTTTTCTCTAAAAACATCTTACAAAATTTTCAAATTTTGACTTTGAGCTTCTATATTTCCAAAAGTTATAAGGTGAACCCTTGGCCCCCTTAATTTTAAGCTCATATTCAATTTTGTTAGTGCCATGAATAAAACTTAATAATTTTCAATATAATTTCCCAAAAAAAAGTAACCAAAATCAATAAAGGTAATAAATTGACGAAAACAAAGTGATTTTAGCAAAAAAGTTGTATATATCAAGGATATCCAAATTTAGTTTCAAAATTTTGATATATCATGTCATATATTTTCAAAATTTTGTCTATTCAAGTGTACAGTTTACGTGCGAGAAGAAAATTATAAATTTAATTGGTTAAGCACCGTATGTTGTTTCGATTTCACGTGAAAAAACTGTTATACTGCATATAAAAAAAAAAAAAAAATGATTTTTTACGATAACCAATTTCACGTGAAAAGTGTGTAGAGTTTTTTTTTCACGGAAATTTAATGTACAAGACTATTATTTTTCTTGGGAAAAAGTGACATTTTGTGTTTATTGTGATGGTGTCTTTGTTATAAAATTAAAAAATTGTTAAATTTTATAAACTAAATTGCAATTTGAGGCCTTTAAAGTTCGAGTGAAATTTTTCCACATGAAAAACAACTTACGGTGCTTTAGTATCAAATTTATAAGTATTAAACTGAAATACCGTAATTTCAAAATTCCTTGCATCATCAGTAAAATATCCTTCAACGCTCACCCTTATGATTATACCTAAATGAAAGGCTAATTTATGTCGATTTATTATCTTTAAAAAACAATTAATTGAAAATTTTTTCTGTCAAATTTGAATTCTGCACACCAGCGTTTATATATGTATCGCAACAGTTTTTTAGGCTTTTGTTTAGTGTTATTGAAAATTAAATTAAGAATACAATTCTTTGAAAGCTCTGTTAGAAAGACGTAAAAAATATATTTAAAAAAAATATATACAACAAAATTAAATTGCCTTTGAACTATTATAAAAAAAATTTAAACATAAAACACTATTCATGCATTGCACTGTGATTAGATTAAATCTCTACTTTATTTAAAATTTAGTGAATTTCCAAAATACACTGTAACATCTAATTCTAGTAGAATATAATGCAAACACAAATCTGTGTATTTTTATTACTATGCTAATTATGTGCTACATTGTGTTAGATAAAATCTTTACTTTGAACTAAATTTCGATACAAATTTATTTAAATATAGTTGATTTCTAAGTAAATGCAACCCAGTTCATTCCCACTACTATTATTTACAATACCCCATTTGGATATCGTAACAGTCAGTAAACAAGTCGATTTAACCATACTTTAATCTTTTTGATTAACAGTTAATCCAACTTTTAATCTGGTTACTATTTCTAAACGACACTGTATTCAAACTACTAATTGCATGCAACGCTGTTTTTTGTTACAATGGCGTTTGGCTAAAAAACACATAAACAAAGTCAGATAAAAATTAACGTTAAAACGCTGCAGCAAAAATATTTTTCCACTGTCGACAAATATTTTACTAACGCCGACAATTTCCAAGTTCTTTATATGCCGGATCACCATGGGTGCCATCTTGGTATTTTAAACTGACGGAGTTAAACTTTTAACTGTCGAGTTAATCTTTTAATTGTGAAAAAATGCATGTGTAAATAATGAAGATTAGAAGTTGGATTAACTTCAATCAAGTAGATTAATTTCGCTGGAAACTTTATGTAGTATCCACGTTAAACTTAGTTTTGATTCAAATTTATTTAAAATCTCGTGAATTAAGAAAAAAAACACTGATATATCAAATTATAGCAGAAAAAATGTAAATACAACCCCGTGTTATCCTAAAATTGTATGCCAACTGACTATATTGTTTCTTTGTGTAAATTTTACGTTCAGAGTTATTAGCAAAGAAGATTTTTGTTTAATTTGAATACAATCTAAACGCTTTATATTAAAATAGATTTTTGCTACATTCACTTTGAATGGGGTTTTCAGAGAGAAAAAAAAATCGTAGTTAAATCAATTATTATATCACATTTGAATTTAAATCTTATTTTTTTGCGAACATTTTGAAAATAAGTATGCATTTTATTAAAGCAAATTTAATTTAATTTTATTAATTTAATTGTGGGCGCTGTGGTGTAATGGTTAGCGCGTTGGACTGTTACAAGTAAGCTTGCGGGTTCGAGCCCCAACCAAGGTAACATCAATTTATGAAAAATAATATGTATGAGTTTTTTCTATCCCTCATACATATCACAGTGTGCTCCTTCGCTGTTCCATAGCACTTAACCCCACCGAAGTAAAATACTATAATAGGGCCATGAACTAAAAAGCTGCAACAAAGTTTGCCAACTCTTAATCAGATGGCGCGCAACAACTGTTCTAAAGCGGAGAATACAGGGAGGAACATTGAGGAGGGAACAAAAAATATCAAAAAATTTTGTAAACACGAATTGCACGATGCCAGCACGCACGCACACACACACATTCACAAAAAATTAGCATTTTTTCACGAATGTTCCCTCGTGTATTTTCCGCTTAAGATTCATCATCTCGCGCAATTACAGTGTTGCCATATTTGAAGCCTTTATCTTTCACCACCTTTTACTTCTTCTCTATCCTCTTTCCAAAGGAAGCAACACGATAATTAATAGGAATAATTTCCTGAGTGTTTCTTCTCTTAAAAAACAAAAAAAAAGTTAAAATAATCTTTTTTGTATTTGAGTTAATTAATATGTCAAAATATTGGATTTTAGTTACTCATTTTAAAAAGAGTAATAAATTGGGAACGAATGGTTCCTAAAATTAAAAACGAAAAACTTACAAGGTAGCTATCTCCATGGGTTCACTTTGGTCCTAACCCTCTTATGCCCAAGACCGCCAAAAAGTGGTTTTCCGATCTTAAGTAGTTTTGGTTAAACAACAGTTTTTCATAAAAGTAATTGTATTATATCGGTAAAAACATCATTTAATAATACTCTTTCGCTTTAAAACTTTTGTTGTACAATGAACAATTTTCAAGCGAGAAGGATAGAAAGTAACCCATCAATTCATAATTATGTAAAAGATATACCCTCAAATTTCGGACCCGAAGATTTATGGTCCTCTACATATTGAGTTAAATTTTGCATGGACGTATATGATCATGAATGCCCATATATGCTCATATATATTTCGATATTTACATGGCTTGGGAAGCCAATTTCCAAACATCTTTCTATTTATAAAATATGTTTTTTTTAACGTTGTCATTTACTGCTCACATTTGTTTCTATCTCTAAGGCACTTGAATTGTCTAAATTCATTATTTTCGTCATAAATTTTTAAATCAAATAATTTTCAATCATATTTACCTTCCTTAAATCCCTACAATCCATCTACAAACTTTTTATACTTTTTCATATTTATTTTATTTTTTATTTTACAATTTTCTACATTTGTTTTGCTCTTTGTTTTGTAGATTGGCATTTGTGGTCGTACCGGCAGCGGTAAATCATCATTGGCATTATCACTATTTGGTGTTTTACAAACCAGCAACGGTTGCATACGCATCGATGACAATGATATCGCCAGCATACATCCGGATGAAGTACGTACTAGATTATCGATAATCCCACAGGATGTGCATTTGTTTAGTATGACAATAAGAGAAAATCTTGACCCGTCTGGTTATTATTCGGATTTAGAGCTATGGAATTGCCTTGAATTGGCACAATTAAAGGAGTTTGTCAACATGAAAATGCCACAGGGTTTAGGTATGTATGGTTTAACATGGCAATGGAGTGTTTGAATGAAATATAGAAAAAATGGTAATAGCAAAACATCAATATCAATAACAACATTTTTATCCATATCCATAACAACAACATATGTGCACTATGTACAAATTTGTATAAATTCAGTTTAAGTAGAAAGTGAGTTGCTACTCGTATTGGGATGATATTGTTTGGAGGTTTTTGTGCTAAAGTATTGGGATTTAACAGGTCAAGTACTGGAGCTTAACTGGCAACCTTTTTTCTACATACATATTTATTTATTTATTATGTTGATTTTGATTTTTAGTTTGGCTTTCGCTTCCGTATTTGTATGAGATTTTTTTTTACACAAATGTTTGATTTTTAAGTTTTTAGAGGAAGATTAGATATTTTTATTTGGTTTACTTGCTAAGGACTATCTATGGCTGCAAGTGGAAGAGGTTTTTTTTTTTTAAATTTTGTTGATTATACCCTACACCACTATGTGGTCAGGGTATTATTTTGATTAAAATTAATCTTTAAAGAAGCAAAAAATATATGTGAGATTTTTCTAAGAAAAATAACTGAGCACTTTTGACAAAAGAACTTAGATGGACTTAAGTTGTTTTGCCTAAAACATTTTTAGAGATAATATTTCTGGCCAGAATTTGCATGAATTTTTTAAGGGCTCATAGAAGTTTCTAATGCTTTCTTGATCATTTAAAAAGGTCATAGAATAACTTCGATTTCTTATAAAATCAATCTCCTGAAGAAAGTCGAAAAATATAATCAATGGCGAATATTACTTCAAAATAATATTCAGATTGGTTTCTTATTTTTGTGCTTTAGCTGAGGGCAGGAGTAGGAGAACTAGTTCATTGAAGTAGCTTCTTATTTCATATTTTCCCTTTTTGCAGATACTGAAATCATGGATGGTGGCATTAATTTAAGTGTGGGACATCGTCAACTATTCTGCCTAGCACGTGCCATACTACGTGGATCTGTATGCTTAGTTTTAGATGAAGCAACAAGTTCCTTAGATTCAACAACCGAAAAAGCTTTACTAACAGCGGCTCATAAGGCTTTTCAGGGCCGAACGATTATAACAATAGCGGTAATTAACTAACTCGTATTACTTATAAAGTACTAAAAATATAATTTAAATACAATTTCTTACTTCACAGCATCGTTTGTCTACCATAATGGATTATGATCGTATTATTGTCTTGGAAAATGGTCAAATTATAGAAGATGGTACTCCAAAGGAATTAAAACAAAAACCAGATGGTATTTTTGCAACACTTTTACATTCAGGCCGACCAATATCTAACTTAAGTATGGAGGGTGTTATGTAGTGTAAACTAAATTTTCGAAAATCTTAACAAGTGTCATATACAAAAATTAGTCTTAAAGTTGAAAGTCCTATTTTTATGTATTTATTTTGTAAAAAAAAATGTACTTAAGTGTAAATTATTTCTATTTATAACCTTTTTGTAATAAAATGTACTAAATTATTTATTAAAAAATCGATGAACCACTTATTTTATTTAAAAGTGGTATGAAAGCTTTTTTCAGTTTTATTTAAGTTTTCTTTTAAATTTACAAGAATTTTTGAAAACATTTAAGAAATGTCTGTTGATAATATGCCATTTTTCCGTTGTTTCATTTTTCATTTTTTCCAACAACTGTCACAAGCAGTGACTGCTCAAGAAGGTTTCTTTACTTCTTGTACAACTTCTATTTAGTCTACTATATATAATTGGATTAGAAAAAAAGTTAATTCTTATTTAAGGGAATCAAAAAATTTAAAATTTCATAGAAAATCTGAAGTAAACAAAATCTTGAAAATGTGGAGAATAATGTATTATATACTTGTCCCTATCGGAAATTTACCACAATTTTCTTTGTGACCTTTCAAAACACCACGCTGTTGTTTTGTTTGTATTTCGATTGTTGATTTTTTCCTTTAAATTTTGAGAAACTACTTTTGCCTGCAGTTCTTTTTTATTCTGCATAATAATAGTCATTCAAAACGTGCCGGCAACACGTGCAGCTGTAACCACATATACCATCATATTCATATATCAAATAAAACAGTGCATACAAATATAAATCTCTTATATAACAACTATGTACTCGTATGTTAAAAATAAAACTAGAGAAAATGCAATAATTCTTATTTAAAATGAAACAAAATGTTCAATGAATTTAAGAAAATAATTTTAGAATTCCAAAGAATTTAATAGAAAATAAGTTGTACTAAAATTATTTTAAATTTTAAACAGAATAAACAGAAAGTGATATTAATTTATGATCTTGAGTCAAACTAAAATAACATTCACAGAATAAAAATTTCATAAAAATAATATCGTATAATGTTAATTCATAAAAACTTTGTAAAGTTTACAAAACAAATCCGTTATTAAAAATTTTATTTCTAAACCTGCTATAACTTTATAAACAGTGTTGCCAGAAACTTTCGTTCGAAATATGCTAAATCACCGAAAAAATATGGTAAATTCTGCTAAATCGTGAAATACAGTGCAGTCTATGGGCAATTGATACTGGGCAAGTCGTTAATTTCGTTTGCTTAAATTAAACTTTCAATTATTCTCCTAAATTACTTTCCAATTTAACTTCATAAAACCTAATGCATAAGTGGTAAATAAAATTTAGGCCAAGATAACAACAACTAACAACTATTACATTTCAATTGACCAATTTCTCAAGTACTTGAGAACTGATGTTTACCAAATTTTTAGTTTCCAATTACGATTTTAATTGCCCCTAAAGGTTTTTTTTTTACACAACAACAGCAAAAACCGCAACAAAGACTAACTAGGATTTACGAGTATAAAGTGCAGAATGATTTTTGAATATTGAAATTTATGTATTTACCTTTACAACAGTTTTTGTTACCATTTTGTTTATTCAATGCCAGGCGAAGCTTGGCCACCACACTGTTTCCTTCTTATAAAATTGTAAATCAAATAGTGTATTTATTACTTGAAATGCTGTATAACAGATTTTACAATCAATTTATTTTACATTGTTCAGAAAAATGGATGTTTTCTTTGCCAGACATGGGTCTAATTAAATGAGTGGATTTATAATGGATAAAAAATTGTTTTAATACCAAAATATTGGTGAAATCAGATTTATTGGTGAAATCAGGTTTATTGAAAAAAATTGGTATGAAAAATTTGTTTTGTAAACCTCTTATATCTTTACACAGTGTTTATGAATTGAGGGATAAGAATCTAAGCTCACTCTATTCCATTTCATTCCCTGTGTTAAGTGCTTCAATTCCATTCGTTTCTTCCACTCTATTTTATTGTCCTTAAATTCCCATTGTTCTCCACTCAAGTTCATTTCGTTACCTACACGGAAAAAATAAAAAGTGTATAATTACCGAAGTACTTAGGTAAAATACAACTTCAAAAGTTGTTGTTGTAAGTTAATAAAATTTTATCAATTTTTGGTTTTTGTCAACTTGCCTTAGTTTTTGACCTATTCCATTTTCACTCAATTCAAAATTTGTTAAGTTACCTAAGTTTTTTGTTTTGTAAATTATCTTAGAAAATATTATATTATATTTTAATTAAAGAATTGTATAACTTAGCAGAAAAATTTTGAAGTTGTATTTTACCGAAGTCCTTCGGCAATTATACACTTTTTATATTTTGCGTGTATGTTAAGTGTTCCAATTCCACTCGTTTTCAATTCCATATCGTTTCAATTTTGAACAATATTCCAGTTTATTCCTTCCACTAACTTTCTATTTTATTAATTTGACTAATCGTAATGGGATTTCAGTGTTAATAAAAAATGCCCATGCATGCTTTTTACCTTATGCACTTTGTACAATATGGCCTGTATTGAGTATTAAAGAACTGTTCTTACCAAACAAAAAAACTCTTGCCTCATAAACTACTACTTTATATGTTGGCACAATAGAATTTTTAGCCAATGTTGCCTCAAAAAGTATTGATATAGAAGTTTTTGTGCACTTTAAAAACTAACCAATAACTACTTGAAATTCTTAACAAATAGTTATAGGATTCAGGTTTCAGATTTTTTTCTTTAATATTTGCAACACTTTAACCTTATAACACTGAAAATAGGAAAAAGTACGTTATGGTAACAATTGGTTTGCAAGAATAGAAAAATATATAAAATACATATTCAGTATAGATTTATTATTTTTTGTATGACCAGCTATTGGAATTACTGCACCCAGAAAACAGATTCGGTGCTGACAACCCCATTTGTTGCTAATCGAAGTTGTGGCTACCGAGTTATTCTTGATACAACTGAAATTGCGTTGTCACAAGCATATTTGTCCTGTCTCAATTGGTTTTATGTTGTTACAACTGAAAAATTCGGCTACCACAACCGACCCATGCGATTGGCTATAAATGCGGTTATCAGAACTGAATCTGTTTTCTGGGTGTGTGTAAATACTACTCCGGCAAAACTTTGGTAATGGGTGTCATATACTTGTGTATTACAATACCTTGTTATGATAACCCGTTATCTTTTGCATTATTTTAAACGTAAAGTAATGACCTACCAATCATTGATAACCTATTGCAGAATTAAGAATCTTAAATTAATATTTTTTTTGAAATCTATTTTCAATAGATTTGTGTAGTAAAATTTTATGTAAAACATTTTTCTCATATAAACTAATCCCCTAAAATTCAGGTTGGTAGGACATTTGAGCACCAATTCTAAATACGTACGAAATTAACCCTTAACATTTTAAGTTTTGAATTATGTCCGCCATTGAAGCTAAATTTTGAACTTTGAGGTCTTTAGAGACTTAGAGTAGAATTTTATGACAAACAATTTTGCGGAACATTTTAACTCTCTAACTATTTAACTTACAGTTACAGGTCTTTTTTGTCCCATTTTAAAAAGGGACAAAAAAATACACTTCAATTGAAGAGTTAGAGGGTCAAAATGTTCCACAAAAATGATTTTCGTAGTGTTTTACATAAGTTCGCTGAAGACATCATATAAAGGGTTTTTCAACAGGGACGCTACAAAAGTATAAAGACAGGGACAGCAAACGACGCCATATTTCTTGCCGCTCTTTTGACATTTCTCTTCAGCAAGGTTTGCCATTTCATGATGGAAAGATATACGAGCCAACAGCGAGTCGAAATTATTAAAATTTGCTACCGAAATTCGAAATCAGTGGCCTCAACGTTAAGAGCGCTACGTCGAATTTATGGTTGTCATAATCGTCCTAGCAGATCAACAATTGAATCCACAGGCACAGTACAAAATGTTCCCGTGCCAGTGAGACAAAGAAGTGCCCGTAGTGTCGAGAATATTGATGCCGCTGAGGCTTCAGTTGAAGAAAGCCCAAATGTGTCTCTCACACGTCGTTCTCAAGCGTTGGCCATCTCTGTTACGTCATTGTGGCGAATTTTGCGAAAAGATCTTGGCCTACATCCTTACAGGATCAAATTGACGCAAGAACTGAAGCCGCTTGACCACCAGAAGCGTCGTATGTTCGTGAATTTGGCTGAGCAACAACTTGAAAATGATTCGGATTTTCATCGAAAAATCATCTTCAGCGATGAGGCTCATTTCTGGCTGAATAAACAATAAACAAAATATGCGTTATTGGTCAGACAGCAATCCACACATACTCCATGAGTCATCATTGCATCCCGAAAAAATTACGGTTTGGTGCGGTTTATGGGCCGGCGGCGTCATTGGGCATACTTCTTCCGTGATGATCAAGACCGGCACGTTACTGTGAATGGGAATCGCTACCGTTCAATAATAACCGAATATTTTTGGCCCCAATTGGATGATATGGACTTGGAGGACATGTGGTTCCAACAGGACGGCGCCACAAGGCACACAGCGAATGTCACAATCAATTTATTGCAGACCAAGTTTGGAGAACGTGTTATCTCACGAAATGGTCCAGTCGATTGGCCGCCTCGGTCGTGCGATTTGACGCCGTTGGACTATTTCCTGTGGGGCTACGTCAAATCTATGGCCTATGCCAACAAGCCAGCGACGATTGATGAACTTCGTACGGTATCGGCCGATTTATGCTTGAAAACTGTCGAAAATTGGGTTTAGCGTCTGGACTTCTGCAAGCGTGCCCGTGGTGGCCATGCAAAAGAGATCGATTTCCATACATAATGGCATCGAACGTACTTTCACAGGAATAAAGAATTTCATTGATATCCGAGACCGTTTTTGTTTTATTTAAAAAAACTTTTATAGCGCTCTTATTGAAAAACCCTTTACTTAAAATGGAAGATTAATATGGTTCCCTTTGCCGATTCACAATAAACATTTGCAAAAGGGGGAAACTTAAACCCCCTAAAAAACGCCGAAACACGTTTATTTTTTTTTGTCCCCTCTGCCAGAAACAATTGTCAGAAGCTTATTATTTTGGAAACAAATTTGATTTTGTTGTATAGTGTAATTTTCTTGACTTACCAGCATTAAGCACCGTAAGTTGTTTCAATTTCACGTGAAAAAACTGTTATACTCCATATAAAACAAAAAATGATTTTTCACGATAATGGATTTCACATGAAAATTGTGTAGCGTTTGTTTTCACTCAAATTTAATGTACAAGATTATTATTTTTCTGGGAAAAAGGTGACATTTTGTGTTTATTGTGATTGTGTCTTTGTTATAAAATTGTTAATTTTTATAAATAAAACTGCAATTTAAAGCCTTTAAAGTTCGAGTGAAATTTTTCCACATGAAAAACAACTTACTTACGAAATTTGGCGAATTTGGCACTTAACATCAATAAATTTTGACTAAGTTAGTTCTGCTTACTACTACCTCCAAGTATATAAGCTGTGTTTAATTTCAAGAAAATCTGTTGGCCAGTTTTTGAGTTAGAGAGATATTTGCAAAACGTATCCTGGCGTTATCCTGTGAGTCCTGGAGAAAAATTTTTACCTGATTTTACAATTAGAGACTCAAAACTGGCTTTATTATTATCGGTAATGTACGCCATATCGTGAATGTATTTTTGGCAATTTTTCAAATATTTTTTTTTTTGTTTTAACAACCCGACTAAAAAAGTTTTCATATAATCTTATATGATTTGATATAATTATAAATGTTTATATGTGTGGCTTTATATGACCATACATTTATATTAACACTTTGGTTTTATAAATATTTTTGATATGACGTTATATATAATCATATGCGATTTGGTCTCCAGGCATATATTAAGAGATCTGCAAATATAGTTTATACATAATTATATATAATGGCGTATAAGCTTCTCTAAACAATCTTATATCAAAATATATACCAAATTTAATATAAAATTGTAATAATTTTATGTATAAATTTATCTGACATGATATTTAATTATACAAAATTTTATAAAGTTTAATTGCACTATAAAAATTAAAAAAAAAAAAGTCCGAAATTGTGGATCTGGTTTTGAATTTTGCACTTTGACATATAAATAAATGTTTATAATTAAATTTAATATATATTTTCCAAATAGTTAGCAAGAGTATTTTATTAAACTCAAAATTATTTTAAAGAAATAAATAAAGGAAATTTTTTTTTATTGTGGAATTAAAGGTCGAAATAATTATTTTTATTTTTAAATTTAAAAATTAGACAAACATATGTTGAAATAAATATGGTTTAAGTTCATTTATTTTTCCGTAAAAAAAAATTAATTGTGAAAGTTAATTTTTTATCATGTTGATTTTTAATTTTTATTTAAAAAATAAAATTTGTTTTTTTCGACCTTTTTAATTCATTAATAAGAAATTTATTAATTCAGTTCGAGGACTATTTCCTTATTATGAATTAACATAATAAGTACTTTTTTCAAAAACTGTTTTTTTTTTCTCTTCATCAGGATACTCTCCTGACAAATACTTCACAGAGTTTTTGCTTTCAAAAAACCTCTACACTTTCAGGAATGAAAAGAGGATCGTTTCGGGGATTTTCCAGGTCCCCTTCATCAGTTTTCTTTAGAAAGTGGTGGCGTAATCCCCGAAATGATCGTCTTTTCATTCCTGAAAGTGTAGAAAACTCTGTGCAGTATTTGTCAGGAGAGTATCCTGATGAAGAAAAATAGCATTTTTGAAAAAAAAGTACTTATTATATTAATTCATAATAAGGAAATTGGCCTCGCACTGAATTAATAAATTTCTAATTAGTTAATTCAGTTATTTTATAAGAAAGATAAAAACTCTAACCTAGAAAAAGTTGTTCCGACAAATTTTTGTAATGTTTTATTTTGACACCTATCTCCAAGTTTATTAGCAAAAATTGTTCTAGACATTAAGCATTAGATTTAATATGAATGAAATAAGTGATCTCAATAATATTTACTAAAATTTTCTTTGAAAATCTTCATCAAATTATATATATTTATATATAATTTGATGCAGTTAGATAGACCCATTTTTCGGATCAAATTGTATCAGGTGAGATAACATGCTTATCTCGCTTGATATAATTATATATTCCAATATTCGGATCAAATTAGATATGGACGTATATATTGGTTTATATAAGGTGATATATGATTATATAACATCTTTTTTAGTCGGGAAGTTAATTTTTTAAAATTTTCTAAATTTTCAATTTACATGCTTCTCGCTTGAAAACCGTTCCTTATACGAAAAAAGTTAAAAGGCAAAAAAAGTAGGCAGTTAAGTTTTCTATGGATATAATACAACTTGTTTAATAATATATTGTTATTTAGCCAAAAACTATTTAAAATCTGGGCATTAGAGGGTTAAGTAACTTTTCTCTATGAAATCTCCATGAGAAATCCTATCAGAATCAGAAGCTTGTGTTAAAATTAAATATTATTATACATATAACTTTTCTTATTAATAAAATATTTCAAAACTTATTTTAATCTCTTATTTTTGCACTGTATAACGTCTTTAATTAGTGAATTTAAGCACAAAAATGGTAAAATTACACATACTTTTTGAAAGCATTCTGTACATTTTCAATGTAAATTTACAAAATTTGTGTGTAATTAACTTATGTATCATGTGCGTAATTTTAATTGTTGTTTAACGTACTGGGAATAAATTTACCATATTTATAGTAGAAAAACAGTTTCCTATTATAAGTTAGGTAAATTTAAACAAAAATAAATAAGAGTGTAGTTGGTCTTATTATTCCTTCTCCTACTGCAATTTCAAATGTTTTTAAATTGATTTTTTTTTTGTATGTAAAAAATAAATATTTATGCAACTATTGTGTGTTCTATGGTTATTAGGCTGTACAGAATTTTGTAAATTTTCATGACGCTATAGCACGCAAAAAATGCGTATTATAGAGCTGATAATGGAAAAAATACCAATAATTTTTTCGACTGCAATTATAGTTCGTTACCTACGTTAGAAGTTGGCCTTCATAGAGTACTTTTTAATTTTTTGTTTTTAAATTTTTGTACAAAATAGGGCTCAACATTTTTTCTCAGCATATTGTGGAAAACTATTAATAGTTTGAATAAACTAGATCGAACACAGTTTCATTTTGTTTGAAACAAGTGATTTTTTGTTTTGTTTAGAAATGTACTAAAAACTTAAATTTTTTCTTTTCTGAATAAAAAAAAAAAATAAATAATTGTTACGAAAAGGTTGTTGTAGTGGACCAAAATTATTTTATGTTATTTTTTAAAATACTTTTCCCATAGTATGCTCAGTATTACCAAACTTTTAAGCGATATTTTGTATAAAAATTCTCAAAAAAATTAAATAATACATTACGTGGTCCAACTTGAAATGCTGGTAACTATAAGTAACCTCTGAATCTTGGTATTTTTTCCCATCTTCAACTTAAGATTTTTTAATTTCGGTACACCCTAATGGTTATATTGTTATAGTTATACTATAAAAACGATATTCTTTGCTTAAGTGTTGAATCATTTCAATAGAAAATGACTCCCTAACAAACTACTTATGGTATATTTTTACAAAAATGGAAACCTCAATACAAAAATATTTATGAATTTTTTATTTGAAGTAAGGTTTTTACAACAAGAACAACAGCATCAGCTACGATAAGAATATTAATAATGGGCTTTGATTTTCTATTCTACTCCATTGAATATATTTTAGCATACTAACTCGGAATTAATTGGTTTTATTGTCTAAAGCTTATTTGAGTAGTCAGACTACCAAATGATATAATATTATTCCATTACGTCGTAATTTGAGTCCTTATATATTGTAATTCTAAGCCGATCTTGCGATATTCGTCTGTCTATCCATCTTTCTGTTCATCTATCAACATAAAGACCTAAGTGCGGCAGGTCAATTTCACTTAGATCGATAGACGTGCTCCCAAGCAGTTGGTATTGCAAATAAGCCAAATAAGTACAGTGCAGCATTGCCACAATGGAAATTCAAATTTTTTTGTCTCTTTCGGATGCATTGAATACATACGAAACGCAGACCTAGAAAGAACATATTATTTCAACACATTTTCTCTAACAATAAATATTTGATATATTGTACACAGGCTTGCCAGATACTTTTTTTCGTTGTTTCTAAAAATATCCCCAAAAAATCCCCAACTAGAAAAAATTTTGAAGTAGAAGAGCTTATTTAATTTGCTTAAAATGAACATTATCCGCACAAAAACTACAATTAATTATAAAAAATAGCACTAACAATAACTGTTTTTAAAAATTCTTCGATTGCTTTTGTATAAATGTCTACAAATATTCTCAGAATTCAGGGACTTTTACGAAGAAAAAGTTTAATTTTTTTATTTAAACAAACCAATCGAACTCTAAACATATTTTATTTTGAAATTTTCAAGAATTTAAGGCATTAAAGAGTTTTTAGATTTGCATTTTTCAAGTTTGCCTGTTTAAAACAAAAATATACTTTTGTCAATAATCGATGTTTTTTTGTTAAACAATATTTTAGATTCTGTGACATTAATCATATAAAACTCTCAGGCAAAAAGAGTTTATTTGTATTAATAAGCTTTAAATTAATACAGAAAATCCATAAAAGGGTGAATTTGTTACTTTTTTTGGAATTAAGCAAACAAACTTGTCTGATGTTTTCTAAAAACTATACAAAGTTAATATAATCTTAAAAATTTATGAAGGATATTAAATATCCCCAAAAACTCCCCAAAACATTTTTAAAATCCCCTTAAAAAACCCTGTCCCCAAATGAAAACATTTGTCCCCAAGCCCAACAAAAAATCTCCAAATTTGGGGACAAAACCCTAAGACTGGCCAGCTTGATTGTACATATATTCAATGCAATTGAAAGAGAGAAAAACCTAAATTTGAGATGTTCTTAGGAATTTTTTCTATACTCATTTAATTCATTGAATGTCTTATAGAGAAATACGTTTACGTTTGGCTAATCCATTCTTTATTGCTACACTTAAAATAACATGTCAGTAAAAAAATCCGTCAAACGGGTTTCAAATCGATTTGACTAATTTTTCACAAATTTTTAGTTGAAACACTGATTTAAATAAAGATTTTATAACACTATACTAAAAATTCTCAGTACTTTAACTAGTTTTGTGTGTTAATTTTGAAAACTATTTATAACTAACTTTTAAGAACACATTCGTTAAATTTTACAAAATTTATTGTTAAAATATAATATTTTCATTTAGTAGATTTGAGGTTAAGAAGAAGAATAAAGCTTTTCTTCAAAAGTTATAAACACATTAAATTTGCAAATCAGACTAGATCCAGTTTCTGCCTTTTTTATGGACAGGCTTCATCAGTGAAGTTCCATTAAATTGTATTATTGTTTATATTTTTATTGTCAGATTGTCTCTATATGAATACTTTCAGAAGTGATGAAACAGACATATACAATCATTCTAATTTAGATTTTTTTGTTTATCTTCTTACTTCCTCCGTGTCACCTTTTCGCAAATGTTGCCACATTGACGTATGATTTTTATGTTGCTGTTATTACCCGGTAGATGGCGCCACCACTTTATCCGCAGTGTTAAAGATGGCGCTATTTCTTTCCCTCCCGATTTTTTAAAATGGCCCATATCTCGAAAACTAGGAGAGATAGAGCAAAACCATATAATACCCCTGCGAAAGGGGTTATCTATATCCAAAAATGTAACATGGTGGGGCCTTGGACCCTCGGGAAGATCTAATAAAAATTTTACACTTCATAAAATGGCCCATATCCATGGATGGTAATCGAAACGTTAGGGTAACGGTATTTTAGGTTATTCCAGTAACGGTATTTAATTTATTTCGGTATCGGTATTTTACGGATAACGGTATTTGAGTTATTTCGGTAACTAAGCGAGATAGAGCAAAACGGATAAAATGTTTGCTCCTTTGGAGTGCCCTTACATGACTTTGGATGGTAAGGACTAGGACCGGGGAGGGTCCCGAGACCTTAATTTGAACAAATTTTACGACTCCGTATAATTACAAATAAAACTGTAGTTTTACTAATTTCTTACTTAAATTTAGATTTGTTAAATTTAAGAAAAAAAGTGTTTAAAATCAACAAATTTCATTTTAAGCCAAAAAACAGGAATACATTTTGTTAAAGTAACAAATTTTTCTGTTTAGCCAACAGACTTATTTTTTTGAGTGTAGAAGTCTTAAATGTTTGCGAAACTAGAATATATTTTTTATTGCAATTTTTTATTAAATACTCTCACAAATAATTTGGAAGTGCTCAAGGCAAGTAGTTAAAGTAGTTATTGAATTTTTTCTAACAAGGAGAGTGTCCTTAAGCGAACCCTTAGATCTTAATAAAACTTGGATATATTTATTTGGAAGAAGCAAAGTTGTGTAATTTATTTCATTTTTAGGGGGAAAAAGAATTCGGAAAAACCAAATTTGTATAATCTAATTTTTAGGGGTCAAAAATGGTTACTAAATACATGTTCACCTTATAAAAGATATAAGGTGAACATGCTTATTTTTTCTGTCATCTCTATTACATATTCAACTTTCATTTAAATCTTAGAGAACTACATTCTGAGAACTTCCTTATAAGCTTATTGAATTTCGTTAAGATTGGTCTATTTTGAGACCTAGTGCCCATATAAAAGTCCCCCAAAAATTGGCCGTTATGCCTGTTCGCACGCACGCAAATATGGAGATATTTCATTGAAATTTGATACCCTGATTTTTCTTTTTCAGTCTACTAATATTTAGCAAAATTTTCTGCAGATTTTACTGCATAATTTGTCATTTTTAATTAACTACAAATTAACTTACCTAAATATAACTAAAATTCTCTAAATTTAGCAGTTTTATTTTTGCTATTATTATTTTACTAGTATTTAGCAAAATCTACTAATTTTTAGCAGTTTTTCTGCAAGGTTATTTTTAGCTAATGTTTAGTTACTTTTTCTGTTATTATTACTGATTTATTTCTATGAGTGTGGTATCTAAAATCATGCCTGCATATTGGCTCCACCATCATTAATTACAAGTTCTCCTTACTGAATTTGAAGTTGACTAAGTAGGGCATGAAGCAAATCTGTACGGCAAGCCGAATTCCAGTTAACAGGGTGTCTCTCGTTGACATGAAATTCTTTATATTTAAGATTTATGTCCTTTCTCACATATTCAACCTAAAAGATCTAAGGGTCCGAACAAAGAGATCGTCTTTGTTAGTGACATAAAAAAAATAAAGATTTTAGTTGTTTCCGGCAATTGAAAAAAGAAAAAACTTTCTAAAGTGTATTTAAATTTGTGCATTTTAATTTGTCTTATCCCTCAATTAAATTTGAAAAAAATTTCCGTTTTAACTTTTTGACCTTGTTGGTTTACCACATAAAACTTTATGATTTTTTTACACTACAGCTATTTTGAAATAAATAAAAATCTCTTTGAATATATTTTCATAAAAAATTTCATAAAGAAATTACAAACAAAATCTTCCACAAATTTAACATGTAATCAAACTACAAAAGAACAACAAAGATGGACGAAATATGATGAAATGGCCACAAAAAATAATAATAGAGTTCTTTAACTATTAATATGGGAAATATACCGAAAATTTAACCAAAATGCTAATAATACTTAGTTAACCCATATTCTCCTGAATAAAGAAACCGTACGAATGTTTGAACGAAAATTGGCACGGACAAAGATTTGTACCCAAATAATATTTTTCTGCACTTTTTATTATCGCACCGAGCTCTCTAGCGGATATATTTGCAACCAAAGTGGAAAGGTTGAACCACTGCCACTTTTTTTAAATTTTGGTTTGTCATATTTTTAAGCTTTTTAATAAAATCTGACATTAAAATTTTTAAAGCAATTTTAATGACAATTTAAAATTTTTTTATTTGTGGTTATAGTCAAACTTTTATGCTTTGTTATGCATTTTACTGCCCTGTGATATCAAATACTGTTTTGAAAATAGCAGTTCTTGAAATTGTATCGTAATATGACGACGCTAGTATAAGAAGGGTTGATTTATTTATCATCTACACAGAGAGAATTCTGTGGTTTTCATTGATAACTACTTATACACAGTGTATTTTACCCAGCAATACGTAGTTATTGCTGATAACCCCAAAACTATGTTTATGATAGGAGTACTAATTATTTCTTTAATAAAATCAATGAAATTTTATTGAAATTCATCCATTGAAAAATTTTATTTGTTTATTAATTTTAGTTGCTAATAAACTCATATAAACATTTAAACATTTCATAATATCGACGGAAATATTATTATCATTAAAAACACAAATTTCTTAAAACCTATAAAGCTTTTCATTAGTATATATTAAAAACTTTTCCCTGATTTTGTTAAAAAGATTTCATTAATTCCCTTAAAAGTTTTATTGACTAAATGCTCTGAATATTTTCTGTGGGTATAAAAGAAAAACAGCAAAGATTTATTATAACTTCGATTATCAACAAATCAATAATAGAGAAGAATATGAAATGAAAAAAGCTAATAATTTATTTGAGAGCCCAAGAGATTTGTTTTACAAGTTTTTGTTTTATTTAGCCCACAACCAATATGTATACACTCAGAAAAATTTAGCAGTTACTACCCGACAGTTGTTGGTGTGGTAATCAGTGTTTTTTTAACTGTAATTATCGGTGGTTCTCTAAGGAAATGTACAAAAGAACTATTATAACAGTTATTTAAATTAACAATTAACCAAAAGTGCAGTATTTCGTAATAGTTGTTTAAAGCAGCTCTTTTTAATATTATAATAAACAAGTACAAAAATAGTATTTTTACATTAAACAGTTATTTTTGTTAGTTATTTTGAAAATAAAAAATTTCTTTGAGTTATTGAAAATTCTTGTTTAATTTATATTTGTTATTTTTAGTATATTCTTAGTTTGAAAATAAAAATCACAATATTTTAGTGTTGCTCCAATGTATTAAAATGTGATAACTGGAGAACCGTTTGAAGTTTTTACTTGAAAATTTCTAGTAGGCTGAAGTAATTACACATTTTGTTTTCTAATCAAAAGAAATATTTTTTTTACTAAGATATAATTTTTACTTTTTTTAAATTTCTGTAATAAAAATTTGTCAGTTAATTTTACGACATTGTTAGTTATTTTTAATGCATTTATTAGTTATATTGCAACAGTTAAAAATAACAACATTTCTAGTTATTTTAATGGTAAATGTCTTTGCTACCTTTTTTAATTAATATACATATATTTGATTAATTATAAATTTATTAATTCAGTTCGAGGCCAATTTTTTTATTATGAATTAACATAATAAGTACTTTTTTCAAAAACTGCTATTTTTCTTCATCAGGATATTCTCCTAACAAATACTTCACAGAATTTTTGCTTTCAAAAACCTCTAACACTTTCAGCAATGAAAGAGAGACTTCGAAAACATATTTTATTGTTTACTCCATTCTCATTTCGTTGATGTAGTAGACTACGTTTAATATGAAATTTTGATGTTTGAATTTGCATTGCACTATTGCCACCACTTTCTAAAGAAAACTGAAGAAGGGGACTTGGAAAATCCCCGAAACGATCGTCTTTTCATTCCTGAAAGTGTTAGAGGTTTTTGAAAGCAAAAACTCTGTGAAGTATTTGTTAGGAGAATATCCTGATGAAGAAAAATAGCAGTTTTTGAAAAAAGTACTTATTATGTTAATTCATAATAAGGAAATTGGCCTCGAACTGAATTAATAAATTTCTAATTAATTAATAAAAAGGTCGAAAAAAAACAATTTTTATTTTTTTGAATAAAAATTAAAACCCAACATTTTATACATATATTTGTTTAACTGTTATTTTCAGTTGATTTTACTAACAAACTTTTTTGAGTGTGGTTTGTTTATGTTCGACTGTAGTGGTTAAATTTTTTCTTATAAATAATTGTTGCAAAACCAAAATCTTCTATAATTTTGTCTGATTAATACAATCGTAGGCATAAATTGTTGATTGAATTTCTTTTCAATATTAAATATAGCATACTTTTCAGGTTCCTTAACAAGCATTTGGTAATTTTGTAAAAGTTTGTTTGGATTTAAATTAGTGGGGCCCAAAACAAAATTAAATTTAATTTTAACAGTTCCGAATGGGTTAATTTTTCTCCCTTTGCATATGAATACTGGTGATATGAATTATGGTGGCTAAATATTCACTGTGATTCGAGCCCATAGAAAAGGGAACGAAAATAGTTGGAGGATCGATTAAGGGTCATATGGAACAAAAAAGATCACAAAGAAGTTGTGGAGGCTGCTAATTACTAATTTGAGATCAGAATTAAAAAAGTCTAGATGGATCATTAAAACTAAAAATTTAATCAAATCTGAAACTAAAAATTTACCCGTAAATTCATAAACGCTTGGTAAAATTATAGGAATAAATTGTTTATGAAAATGACGTTTTGTAAACCTGCTATAATTTTACAAAGCATTTATGAATTGAGGGGTTAGAACACAAAATGGCAGGGCCCTATTGGAACTGCCATTTCTTTTTTTAATTTTATTAATTAACACTTTTTATCTAAAAATTGTAACCAGGAGTTTTCCTCCAATATCTAGGGTAATTTCGCGGGGGTAGATTGTCACAGAAGCTTATTTAAATTCAGTGACAGAGAGTTGGAAGGCAGTGTTTTCTTTAGTATCGTAGTTTTAAATCATGTATTTATTTATTAAAAGGAACACTAACCCTAGGGCAATTATCAATGTGAGAATATGGACGTCTTGTCATATTTCCTAGCCAGGGCAAACTTGTCTGTAGAATCTACTAAAAATGACATTTAAAACAAAGATATATGCAGTTAAAAAGAAAACAAATGTATTTACCTTTAAAATAACTCAAACTGAAGTTAGTCTTAACTGTTTAAAAGAAATAGCAATGTTTTTAAATAACTGACAAATTCTACAAAATATGTTTTGAAACAACTAACACTTTTGGTAAAAACAAATTTTTTTTACAGTGAATTTTTTCGGTATTATCAAAAATATGTTAAAAAAAAAACATGAAAATACCAGTTCTTTTTTGTCTCGAATACAAAAAAATATGTTGTTTTACTTTATTCTAAGTAAAATTTATAATAAAAATTCCAAGATATGCTCCAGTTATTACGTTTGTATTCATTTTATTTGCCTGCTAAGAATAAATCAATAATAGCAAATATAAATACAACATGAATTTTAAACAATTCAACGAAATTTTTTATTTTATATTTTTAAATTACCAAAAAGAATAACTATACTAAAAAAAAACAAAAGTTAATAGAAAAATTAGTAAAACGTCTTGTAAAAAAACACTACACAATTTCTAGACTGAAATTTTCAGCAAATAAATTAACTAATGTATAACTTCTATACAAATTTTTTGAAATTTTGTCGGGGTACTAATATAAGAAAAAAAAATTTTACTGATTTTAGCAAGGATTTTTCTCATTTGCAATCAACTAAGTTAGCTGATTTTACTATTTTTTTTTTACTTAAAATCATCAACGATTTTACTGATATTAGTAATTTTTCTGCAAGCACCCTCCTGCTAATGACTTTTTTGAGCTAATGACTTTTTTTGAGTGTATTTACTGCAAAACTACTGTTTTGGTGGTTCTTTATTTTAGCATTAAAAATAACTGCTTCGAATAGCTTTTATGAAATACAGTACTTTTCGTTAGTTATTTTTTTTAAATAACTGTAATGATAGTTGTTGTGTATTTTTCCATAGAAAATGAACTGCAATTAAAATTAAAAACAGCAACTACTGATAACTGCATAGACAACTGTCATATAGTAGCTGACAACTTTTAAAAATGCAGCTGCTGGGAAGGATGTGATGTGACCTACAAATTATTCATGTTCTGGCAGATGACTTGTTAAGAAACTTTATAAGATATTCTAGAACTTTCAAGGGTGGTGACTTAGTATGTGCGGCAAATGTCCCAGCTGAAATCAGGAACTCGAATGGGTGCGGGCTATTTACAGACCATTTCAAAGAATACCACCCACATTTGGCACAACTGCTTGTTGAAACCACTCTTACAATTTGTCCTCGTAATGGTGCAGGCTATAAAAAAATGTGTTCTTGGAATGTTAACTTAAAAATATATCCCAATCGGAACTCGTAAAATTTTCCATACATCACTGAACACCTCTAATGCATTTCTAAGGTGTCCTTTAAATAACGAATTGTCGAATTTGCATGCTGAAATTACCCAGTTGTGTTTCACATGGTCTCAAATATACGAATATAAAAAAGATACCCGCATAAAAAAGCGCACCATAATAGTTCAAGAGCAGAATGTTATGACTGTGACATGAAATGATCATAATATGATTCTAGCAGAGACCCAAAATAACTGTTATATTTCTAAAAAAGTCACCACCCAAATTTATTTAATTATAATATTTCTATAATGCACTATATTTTATAAATCATATTGCACAAAAAAATCACAAAGTTTGGCAAAGATTTTAATTTTTTCAATTTTTATATTTTACTCTATAAATTTCTGTTGTTTTTTTGATTTTTATTTTATAGCTTTTTATAAAAGTTACAGAATGATTTTTTTGAAAAAATTAAGCAATAACTTTTTTATTTGATAATAAAATAAAAATTAAAAATTGACCTAAATTGATTACCGGAAGTTGCTGGAATATACATATTTACTCACTTTAAATCACTGTTCAATCTTTTATTAACACTAGTTGACATCATCAGGATATTATAATTGTTGAAGCCATTGGTTCTATGGCTTTTGATTTATATTCTTAACTGTTATTTTTTGATAAAGAAAAAAAAATCACAAAATAACTTTTATTATTTTTGAAAAAATAAAAATTATGTTTGGATAGTTTTTGTTTGAATTAAAAATAAAAATCAAACAGAGGAAATAAACAGAAAATTAAAAATACTCAAACAAGAAATAATTGTAAAACAATAAGTTTTTTGAATAAAAGTTATAACTGTTACGTCCCTGGATTCTAGTGATTATATTATTATGATAAAATTGTCATCAGTTTTTAAAAATGTCCATAATGTTCCAATGTTTTCTTCTTCTTCTTCCTGTAAATGTAAAAACTTTAGAAAAATTCTTTAGTAATTAATTCTAATATTATGATTGTCTTGTGCGACGGTGACAAACACTTCACTTAAAAACAGTATAAAATTTGAACAGCGGAAGTGACATCTCCAATCAACACTTGGTATCCAACTATTGAATGCGAATAAAGCGCATCATAATGTGATAATTACTTATGAAAAAGTAGATAACAATACACTCATAGAAATAAATCTGTAAAATAGCAGAAAAAGTTACTAAAAAAAATAGTTAAAAATGATTTTTTTTTACTAAATATTAGTAAAATAAGAACAGCAAAATAAAACTGTTAAATTTTCCGAATTTTAGTTATATATAAGCTAACTTTGAGTTAATTGAAAATAGCAAATTGTACAGTAAAATCTGCAAAAAATTTTGCTAAATATTTGTAGACCAAAAAAAAAAAAAAATAGCAAAAATAAACTGTTATATGTATCTACAAAATTTTTGCTATTTTTTTAAGCTAAATTTAGTTGAATGCAAATAGCAGTATATTCAGCTAAAATCAGCAGAAATATTTGCTAAAAAATTATAAACTGCTGTTTTTTATTTGCATTTAAAAAAAATCGAAAAAAAAACTTCGAAAATTTTAAATTTTTTGGTGATTTTTAGGCTACTAATTATTAAGCCAAATTGTTTGCTGATTTTAGCACTTTAATTTGCTATTCTCCATTTACAAAAATTTAGCTCAAATATAACTAAAATTCTGTTTACTTAACAGTTTTATTTATGCTGTTCCTATAAAAAATAGTCTGTGAAAAATTCTGTTTACTTAACAGTTTTATTTCTGCTGTTCCTATAGAAAATAGTCTGTGAAAAATTTTGTTAAAACTACTAAAAATTAGGTAAAAATAATGCTGAAGAAAAAACTGCTAAAATTAGCAGGTTATTTTTGCTATATTAGTAATATAGGAATAGCAAAAATAAAACTGTTAAATATACAGAATTTTAGTTATATTTGAGTTAAATTTTTGTAAATATAAAATAGCAAATTAACCCAGAGATATAATAATAGAGATGCAACATCGATAATTTTGAAAACAAACTGTAGATGTCGCTAGCATGTGGGAAATTTTGTCAAAGGAGGATTTTATTTTGGGAAATTTTCTCAATGTCAATGTCAAATGAGGTGTTATAGGGTTGTTAGGTAAGGGAATTTGGTCCCAAATTAGGGATTTCGACTTCGTTTTGGGGACAAATTAAAAAACTTGTAAATTTTAAAAGATTTAGTTTTAGGCCCAAAATAAGAGGAATTTTCGTATAAATTATATGCGTATTATTTCAAATTAAAGTCGATCAAATTAGGTCTGTTAAAGAATTTCAAAATTTCTACAAAATATTTGAATTATTGAAGAAATGTTCTCCAAATATTTATAAATCTTGAAATAACGAAAAGCAACCAAGCTCAATAGTTAATCAAAAAATTTTCTATTTTCCAAATACTGAAATTGTTACATGCAAAGGACTCAGAAAAAATAAATTTTGTGTAGGCTTAAAAATTACCAGGGGTTTTCATATAACCTCTTATGTACCTTCTGAATCATGTAAACTCGACTTATGCAAACTTAATGTTTAAAAGAGTTTACGAGCCCTAGAACTTACACCTTACTAGATTTACAAATTTTAGAAAAAAAGACTTCACCATAATGAAGTTCGTGTGAAAATTGTGTAGAATTTTTTCTCCAAAAAATTTAATATACGACTTTTATTTTGAAACGGTGACATTTCAGCTTAATTGTGATTTGTCTTTCGTATAATAAAATTTTTTTAGTTTCACAATTTTAACAAAGATTTGAGGCCTTTAAAGTTCGAGTGAAAACGTAAATATTTCTTCGTAAGATATTCAATTTTATTTAATTTGCTCACATATTTCTTAATAATTTTCTGAACTTAAGAGCGATGATAACTTAGCTCCTTTTTTTGATTTTTTGTTTAAATTGAAATGAATTGGGTATAACATTGGGGATCTAAACATTTAAAATGGGAATAAGCTAAAAGTTTTTGGGCAACACTGCTCCCCAAATAAAATGAAACAGTATTGCCAGAAAAACAAAACAGCAGTCAGCGCCATCTGTTGCATTAAAAACCGGTGTTGCCATTCATCAGGACCATGGGAGACCCCTGGTTTTTATAACTTATTTTTTTGGTGATGCCATACCCCTGAAAATTACTTTGATCAATTTGCATTTTACAAAATTATCACAGAAATTCAACAATTCCTAATTTAAGGGGCACCTTAATGAACATATATGTTGGTTTGTTTGCTGCTGTTAGTGTTAGTTAAATGTTTTACTTAGTAATTTTTTCGAAATTTCTTTTTTTGTTTTTTTTTTTTAACTGTTACAGTATATTTTTATGATGTTTATTTTATAAGAAGATTAATTGTAAATGTTCATGTTTTTACTTAAGATTATGTGATTTAATCTCTATCTGCCTCTATATATTCTACTGTTAAAATAATCTTATGATTGTTGGTATTATAAGACAAATCATATGTTGGTAGTTACACAGTGTAGATTAAAAGTAGTAAAAGTGTTTAAGTTTATTGTTCTGCATGTAACATATGTTGCGTGTAAATAAGATGTTTGTATGTTTGTAAATTTGTCTATTACTTTGAGAGTGTGTGTGTGTGTGTTCGTGTATGGCTTCCTTTCCATTTATTTCACTTTGCTACTTATGGTTTTTCATTACAGTGTGCTAAGTAAGCACTTAAGAACAAGCAAAAACAAGAAACCAAATAAAAGAAAACTTTCAACTTGATTATCTCATTAATTACGACTAATGAAACAGATTGATGCGGATTTTGCAATTGTATTTTAAGTGAACATTTTGTGGGGGTTTTGGTGGACATGTATGTATGTCTGTGTTTGTTAGAAAATCAGACAATAAAATATTTGTTCTTTTGTAACATATAAGTGAAATAGGGAAAATCAAATAAATTCCTTTCACAAAAATTGCTAGCAATGCCAAAGGCAATTCCACGGCTGAGACAAAACTGCTAAAAATAACAGTTCAATGAAAATCTAAAAGTCGAAGTATCTCGATAACTAACTTAGATTTAAAAATCTTTGCAGGATTTGTATGCAGAAATTATATAAAATTTATATATTATAAAAGGAGTTATTTTTTGCTGTTTTTTAGTGTTATTAATTTCAAATGCCGATTAATTATTCATATTTATTTCCCATAGTTTAGCTTTATTTTCATTTAATTTTAGTTTATAAATTTTTAACTATTTGTTTATATTATGCATCATATTTCTATGATGATACTATACTCGTTTCTTGGTTTATTGGCATGTATTAAAAATGGAAAAGAAAAGTATTTAAATTAGAATCTTCATCAAAATTAGAGCCGGCGGAAATGGGTTATTCAATGGAAGCTGCAGATTCCTCTAACGGTTCTTCATTTAAGTTTCCTGTAAACAAATTCACATTTTTTTTATATAACCTTAATAGAATTAATTGGAAAACGTACCACTTTCTGCAATTAAATCGTCAGTTGCACTTTCGGGTTCAGAGGAACCATCTTCTGATGTTTCTTCAGGTTGAGTAGGCTCTGAAGTACTATTACTGGATTGTTCAGCGTCATTGGAGACAGTAGAACCTTCTGGTTGAGATGGCAAAGTTGAGCCGTCTAAATTTCCTGTAGATTCGTTAGGTTCCACAGATTCTTCAGCAGTACTTTCGGGTTGAGTTGGCATAGAAGTAGCTGTAGGATTTTCTGTGTGTATTTCAGCATCATCGTTAGATCCGGTAGAACTATCTTCCGATGTTTCTTCAGGTTGAGTAGGTAATGAAATAGTATCTTCACTTCCAGATGACTCATTGAGTTGGTCAGCGTCATTAGAACTAGTAGCGTCTTCTGGTTGAGATGGCAAAGTTGCGTCATCTGCGTTTTCTATAGATTCACCTGATTCCAAAGATTCTTCCGAAGTATTTTCAGGTTGAGTTGGTGCAGATATTTCCTCGTCAGTTGCACTTTCGGGTTCAGTGGAACCATCTTCTGATGTTGCTTCAGGTTGAGTAGGCTCTGAAGTACTAGTACTGGATTGTTCAGCGTCATTGGAGACAGTAGAATCTTCTGGTTGAGATGGCAAAGTTGAGCCGTCTAAATTTCCTGTAGATTCGTTAGGTTCCACAGATTCTTTAGCAGTACTTTCGGGTTGAGTTGGCACAGAAGTTGCTGTAGGATTTTCTGTGTGTATTTCAGCATCATCGTTAGATCCGGTAGAACTATCTTCCGATGTTTCTTCAGGTTGAGTAGGTAATGAAATAGTATCTTCACTTCCAGATGACTCATTGAGTTGGTCAGCGTCATTAGAACTAGTAGCGTCTTCTGGTTGAGATGGCAAAGTTGTGTCATCTGCGTTTTCTATAGATTCACCTGATTCCAAAGATTCTTCCGAAGTATTTTCAGGTTGAGTTGGTGCAGATATTTCCTCGACACTACTAGATGATTCATTCGATTGAGATTCGATACTATTTTCTGTGGAATTTTCCAGCGATTCATCAGCTTCATTAGAGCTGGTTGAATTTTCTGTAGATTCATTTGATTCCAAAGATTCTTCCGAAGTATTTTCAGGTTGAGTGGGTACTGTGAGTGTTTCTGCTGTTGATGTTGCTTCAGGTTGAGTAGGAAATGTAGCGTCAATAGAACTACTAGTATATTCTGGTTGAGATGGTAAAGTTGTATATTGAGTCGTTACAGGAGTTTCGGTAGCGGCTTCCACATCTTCAAGTTGAATTGATGTTGGAGCTTCCGGTTCTGTACTAGGATCCGTGCTAATGGATTCAGTTCCACTTGATTCACTTTCTTCATTAGGAATGTCACTATCAGCTTCTGTTAAGGATCCGTCTTCTGGGATTACTGGAGTTTCTTCTGCAACAGTAGATATTACGTCGGAAACTGAGGGTATTTGAACTGGGATTACGGGTATTTCACTACGAATAATAGGGATATACTTACCAGATTTTAGAGATTTGAATAAAGCTTTCAAAATCTTCTTAAGCGATGCGTCAGGAGACAAAGTTAATGAAGAATCTCCACCATTTTTCGCAACAGGTGAACCAGTGGTAATGGTTATAAATGTAGCTGCTATAGCCAATATAGCAATCAAAGAAATCTTCATTGTGTGATCAAAACTAAATCTGAAAAAGATCTATATCAATTTGCTAAATTTTAAAACCTTTTATACCTAATTTAATTCTACCTCTTGGATCTTAGATAATACATTTTTTCTTACAAGGAAGGTCTACGATGAGGTTCACACCGATTTAGATGAAATGTAGCTATGTGGTGTTGATAAACTGGGGTTTTCACATTTTTGATATTTTTTCTAAAGCAAGTGTAAATAATTGAGTATAACTGAGTGAAAGAAATTTGGATTTATCTTTGGGCATACAGAACATGCACCAACATGTTTGATTTTAATTGCTATGATAAAAAAAAAAACACATATATTTTTTCCGGTTTTGTATGGGAATCTAAGTGAATGCAGCTTCTAAACTCATAAATATATTAATTGTCATTCGGTTTAAGCGAGGCGTTTTTACAAAGGTGGTAACTCTGGGTCAACGTATAGGCAATATAGGTATTAAAATTATACTCGTAACTTTAAAGCTAAAAAAATCGTTTTGAAAATTTTATATTTCAGAAGTGCACCCCACATAAAAATACTTGCGATTTTTAATCCTCAATTTCAACCCTTAAATATGGCCGATAAAAACTCAGGGCAATTTTCAGCAATTTTATCGCTCTAAAGCATTTTGAAATTTCATACAATCGGAGTGAACCACACTACAGAACTTCTTTGTTAGTTTATTATTGTTATTGTTATTAATTTTTATTATTATTTCCATAAATATTTGTATTTATCTACTAAAGTCTAAAATTAGTTTCCGCTGTAATTTACCGCGTCATATTTATTTGTACAGGTGGTTTTTTTTAAACTCTACTCAAAACATAATTTGGTTGCAGATTCAAAAATATTTATGTTTTTACAGATTAAATAATGCTTGTTTATTTTTAAGTATAGATGGATGTTGTATGAACCACTTGGAAAAAGTCAATATTTTTATTCGGAAAGATAGTTACACTCAGAAAAAAGGCATTGTTAAATATGTTTAAAGGCAAATAAATATATGTATGTATGTTTACTAGGATATTCAAATTACTGAGTTTGGTTTTGTTCGAGTAACCGATTTTGGGGTTTTGATCTTACTCGATTAATCGAGTATGTTTTTATAATTACTCGAGTAACTCGAACAATTTTACTTCTTTACTTTTTCTTAAAAATTACACAGTTTTTTGTAGGTTTTATAATAATAAAATACAAAAAATTAACGATTTAAATAAATTTCTAACTAGAAGTTAATACCCTAAATCAATTTTTTATTTCTTTAGAGGAGAAGGAGAAAACTTAATAAAATCTTAAAGCTATGGATATAAAATTAAAGTTTTTATTGATAAAAAAACTCAATCAAAGAAATTTTAGATTCAAAGTTATTAAGATTTTATTCTTCCAGAAAAATAAGAAGTGGAGTTATGCCTTTTTACATTAAGCCATGTATATGGACTTTTTGTATTTCATTAATAATATAACACAAAAAAAGCTAATACAAAATCAACATTTCCTAAACGTTTTTATTTAAAAACAAAATTGAAGAGATATGCTTATACAATATTTTAAAAATAATATATAGTTAAGGTGTTTAACTTTTCGAAAGACAATTTCGTTGAGAAAACTATCTCGCTTACACCGTATTTCTAAATACGAGATAGTTCCCTAATTCGATTTTTTAATCTTATTTAAGTGTCGATACGCAAAACTTATTTTACTTATTGAATTATCTGCTACTTTATTCAATTAATAAGCTTGTTCGTTTACTTACTGCAAGTTACTACTTTTAGTACAGCTGGAAAAATTCAGTACAAAAAATAAACAAAACTTTCTAATTGTAGTAAAAGTAGTAAGAAATTCGAGTAAATGAACACACTGAATATCTTATTCAAATAATCAATGTGATTTTTGTTGCTGCTTTTCATAGAATCAAACTAAAATAATCCAATCCAATCAAAATTGAATAAGTATAAATTTAAATAAATTATTTTCATTATATTTAATTTCAAATCATTTCTTTAAAGTGAAATGATTTGAAATTAAATATACAACACGAAAAAAATGACGGTGTTCTGATAATGAATTCTGGTAGCGGAGACCAACAAAAAATATATGTGTGTCGGCGCGCGTTTTGAAAGATCACATCGGAATTCGAGCAACGGTTAACCGATTGAATGCACTAATATTTACAATCTACTATATATATACTAATAGAAAAAAGTCTGTAAAAAATAACTACTAAAAATTAGTTAAAAATGATGTTGCAGGAGAAACTGCAAAATTTGCAGATTTCTTTGGCTAAAAATATTAGCAAGAAAGGAACAACAAAAATAAAACAGAATTTTAGTTATCATTATATTTTTTATAGATATAACAGATTGTTTTTGCTATTTTTAGTCCACTAATATCTAGCAACATTTTTTTTTGCAGATTTTTTATTTTTAATTAACTTAAAGTTAACTAAAATCTAAATAAAATCCAGTAAATTTAACAGTTTTATTTTTGCTGTTCTTATTTTACTCGTACTACAATTTTACTCCAACTTTGTGTAGGAGTAAAATTTCATTTTAAACTAATTTTTGGTTGCTTTTTCTGCAGATTTATTTCTATAAGTCTACATTAGGGTTATGATCTTTTGATTTTTTTTTTCAAATATCAAATTTTATATGCCCTAGCCAAAAAGGCCATAAAAAATATTAAGAAACGCAATCTTACTTTGTCGCTGCTGTAAAAAAGGGTTGAAATTTGGTCTATATGGTTTTAGTTTAATTAAAATATTTCTCCGAAGTTTTAAACAAATGAGACTCAAACCATGCTTCCCAGTGTAGAAAATCATTACCAGATATGTGGTTATGTAACTACATACTTGGTAATGGTAAGTAGTTACTTTTGTTATTACACTTCTTATTACCTTTATATGGCGATGTCGCGAAAAATAATGAGTTATGCTTACACACCAGCATACGAAAAATCAAAAAATATATTGTTACCTATGTGCTTACCAACACTGACAAAAATAATGAGTCTAAAAATAGATTTTCAAAAAAATAAATTATATAAAAAACAATAGCTGTATTTTGTCTCATGCCTATCAACGTTAAGTAATTAAAGCAAATCTACATTAAACCGATTGTAGTATAAAAAAATTTTAAACAGGTTATGTTTATGATTGTTCCGTTATAGTCGAACATACGTTAGCAAGACTTTTTAGGTGGTAACGCGAAGAAGTTACGCTAGGTGTGAAAATGTATAAACGTTGAGTTTTCAACGTTGATAATTATCCACGTTGTAAGTTAACGTGCATAAGAAAAGTAATATGTTAGTTTTCGTCTAAAAAATGTTTTTATGCACTTTGTGTTTTTCTAAAAGTTAACGGATATAGTTAAGTCGAAAACACGGCTAATATATCTTATTGTATTTTTTTAAAATAAAATTTGCTGGTGCGGGAATCGAACCTGGGAATCGAACAGATTGCCAGTCAATAGCTCTACCATCTGAGCTATAACGACATATAATATTTAATAGATAAAAACATAATTGACCTGCTGCACACAAGTAAGCTTACTCGCCAATCTACAAATCTACAAAAAAATTAATGGTTCCATATATTCTTACCAGTGTTTAAAAAATATTGAGTCTAAAAATAGATTTCAAAAAATTTTCAAAAAAATCTAGAAAATTATTTTCTATTTGAAATAATGATAAAAATAAGTCATTATCATTATTATATGTTTTAAAATAATACAGAAGGTAAGTGGGTGTCATTACTGGGAGTCAAAAAAATAATGATATGTCATTACCGTTTCTGCACTGGGTTATTAAAAGCTATTTACGGTAAAAATTAGGAAACCTTTTTGGAGGGACTTTTAAATACATTTTTTGTCGTTTACAATAATTTTTGTAATAATTTGTTATATAAATTAAACCAAATCCCCGAGCGTGTTGATAGGTAAAATTTTTGTTAAAAATGAGTCATAACTCTAGTCTACATATCAATTAAATCCCCCGAAGTCTTAATTATTTTGTGGTTAAAAAATAAAACAAATGATTTATTTTTGACTTTCATGAAAAATTTAAAAATATTAGAAAAATTAAATTAAGGAATCGGCTCTAACAGATTTGTGCTGAATTTTGTTAGCTAAAATTGAAAATCGATGAAAAATGGTGGCGTGAAATCTTTTTTTGCTTAAAAAGTGTGCCGGGTATCGAAATTGCGACCTCCAGACTGCTAGCCTAGCGCTCTACCACTCAGTAATTATTTGATATGAATGTTGACTGGCATAAAACACCAACTTGTTATTGCGATATTCTGTGTCTTAATCTCTTCAATGAAAGTATTTATTAAACATTTCTTTCAGTACATTTTTCACAAGTGCATAATACACAGTTTTTCATAATTTTTATTTTATATATTTTTCAGAAATTAAAAACATTTGCGAAAAAGGAAACACGGAGGATATTGGAAGATAAACCAAATCTAAAAGTAGAATGTTTGTATGTGTCTGTGTTTAATCACTTCTGAAGTAAAAAACAATAACAGCAAGCTGAATAGGAAAGAAAACTATGAATTAGCTATATTGCATTCAAGGCCTTACTTGGGTAAGAAGGCTAAGCTGTCGCACTTTAATATAGTTACGTTTGTAATATAGGAATAGGCACAGCTTCGATTCCTACAGCAGACGGGTTGTTGAAAAATTATCATATAGAGACAATCTGACAATAAAATATAAACAATAATACAATCTAATGGAAAATCACTGCTAAAGCCTCTCCATAGAAAATGGCAGAAACTAGATATAGTCTGATTTGAAAATTAGTATGTTTGTAATTTTCACAGAAAAAGGTATTCTTCTTCTTAACCCCAGACCTACTAAATTAAAATTAATAAAATCAAATTAATTACAATATTAATTGCAGCTGGTCCAAATGACGTTAAAACAACACTATACTTAATATTTGCGACCTGCAGCGTATAAACAATATAATTTTGGGGGGACCCTTATAGGGGCACTAGGTATAAACATGGACCGCTGTTAACCAAAATCAATAGGCTTCGTCCTTGGGCTGATATAGGTCGGTGTACCAAATTTCATCAAAATATCTTAATATTTGCGACCTGCAGCGTATAAACAATATAATTTTGGTAGGACCATTATATGGGCACTAGGTCTAAACATGGACCGATTTTAACCAAAATCAATAGGCGTCGTCCTTGGGCCGACGTAAGTCGGTGTACTTGACCTGTAGAGTGCGCACAAGAATGCATGGACAGACAGACGGACGGACAGACGGACATCGTTAAATCGAAATAAAAAAAATTCTGAGCCGATCGGTATACTATAAGGTGGGTCTAGGACCAATATTTTTTGGTGTTACAAACATCAGCACAAACTTATAATACCCTGACCACATAGTGGTGTAGGGTATAAAAATATTACATTTTAACAAATATAAATATGTACCTAATTTCTTAAAACACTTGCATGAAGTGAAAAGTGAAAGTTCTTTTTTATAACAAAAACAATTTTTATAGAAATAACGCAACATTTCACCGAAGTATTTTAGAAAATAAGCCCCTATAATAAATATTAAAAAATTTTAAAATATTGCTTCCAGCAGGATTCGAACCCGCGATCACTTGTTTGGAAAGCAAATGTATCCAAATAACTTCTTAAGATCACTTTTGGGCAATAAAACTTTAGAAGCTATAATTGAGTGATATTTTGGATGTTGTTCAGAGCTGTAAAATGTACTACCGAATACTAAGAAGCAATAAAAGGAGTATTTTTTTTGGAGTTGTTACGAATTAATTTTAAATTAACAGTAAAAAAACATTAACGGATACTTTTACAGCAATGAAAGAAGTGGTTTGTAAAGTATGACTTCCAACTTCTTTTTCAGGGTAGATTACCTTTAATAAAATTTCATAAAAATCTTCCTTATTTTAGTCATTTACTGTGACATATCTAAATTGAATAAAAATCGTATCGATAAATTTGGGATACCCCCCTTATAAGTTCAGTGTTCCAAAACTGCACCTTTGAGTTTCAGAGTAAAATTTACTCACAACAAAAAACTCATTTTCTTTTATACCATTACTTACAGACTCATATTCCAAACATTTAAAAACACAAACAAATGTATTCTTTTTTTAAAACTATTGGCCTGGAGCTAAAGACCCTAACAAACAATTAACCACAACCTGGGTTACGGTAAAGGTTGAAATAAAGGAGCGTTAAATCCAGTTAAGCAACACTACACAAACTTTTAGTTTGACAAAAAAAACTATTGTTGATAAAAAGTCAAACAAAGAGTGGAAGGACACACTTTTTTATCACAATAAAAAAAATATAAACTTAGATAATACACAAGGTAAAGCAACAAAAAAACCGGCATTTCGTTTTAAACTACAAGAGTTTTTTTTCGTTGAACTAATAAACTACAATGGGATGGAAGCATAGGAAAAATATTGCAGGTTACACAGAATTGTGGTGAAAATGAAAGTGGCAGTAGAAAAAATCATTCTTAATGTTGTCACCGGCCACTGATATCAGATTAAAAAAGTATAGCCATATCTTGGCAAAGTATACAATTTGGTAGTCCTTTAAAATAAGATAAAATTTCAACTGATTTGTAAAATTTTGAAAATGTAGGATAATATAGATGGTTAAATTAGATATATTTGATCCTGACCCAGAAAAATATACTGTTCCTAAGAATTAGTTGTGGAATAGCTATTACTCTCTGTTAACCTCTTCTCCTGAAATTACTAACATCGATGATTTTTGTTTGTCCCAAAAGTAACAGCTTCTATGTGGAATATATTGCCCTAGAATAAGTTATAGGAACCCGTGGATTGGGTTCGTGAACTAGTTCCAAGGAATCGCTTTCAGTGAAATAATTTTGCATAACTGGTGTGATTAATAACCGATAGTAAAAGATTTTTTTTGGCAAGATTAACAAAAAACATGCGAACAAAATTCACTTTGCAAATAAAAAAACAATAGAAAAAGGATTGACAATACTTCAGGCTATAAAGTAATACAGCATCAAATAAGGAGGGTATTATAGCCTACTACCACCACACACACAAACAAACAAAAAGAAAAAAAACGTAAACAGGATAAACAAAGTGGATATTGACCTAGTGATATAGTAACAAAAAATACTTACACTTTAAAGTTAATATGAAAAGAAACGTGACAATTTACAATCCACAAGAGATGGAAAGAGATAATTTTCTCTTTTTTTACTCTATGTGGCCAAAAATGAGATGAAATTAATAAAAACAGATTCAGCTAAAGTCTGCTGAGAGAGATTTTGTAAAATGTTATGCTTTTGACTACATTACACACCCTTTAAATCCACTATTCATTTGCGGCTTTTTGCATGTGAATTGTTGAATTTCATCCTTGTGGAATGTATTTAGTTTTGTTGGTTTTTGTATAGTTATTTCAAAATGATGCTGTTGTGTGAATCTATGGATGCTAAACATAATTTATTGTATTTTTTTTGTTGCCGACTTTTAGAAGATTTTGTTTGTCGGCGATGCTGTTAGTTCTTTCGTGTCTGCGGAAACGTGCGGTTGTTTTAAAATCAAAACGGTTCATTAAGTGTTGACGTGGAGACAAAAAAAGTATTTAACTATAAAAACAACAAAAAGTGTTAATAATAAAAACAAATTGCTATAAAATATCAGCCTAAAAATCGGCTTTTAAAAATATTTATAAAAAAATTCGAAAAATAGTTTTCAAAAAATTGTTTACAAAAAAATACTTAAACCAATCTCACAAAAAAACTCGGTTTATTAATAACTTTATACTATTCTTAAAAAAAAAAAACGAAAAAAAATCTAAATTTCTTTATCTTAACTTTGACCTTTTATGTCGTTGATTTAAAGAACGCCTAAGTGTTAGGCTACAAATTTTTTTCAAAGTGCTTGTGGTGAAACGTGTGTGTCGTCGGTTAGTTGTTTTTTTTTATAACAAGTTTCTTGTTGTGTTGATGTCGCCAATTTGTAATTGTGTACCAAAAATGTATGTTCTGATAAAAAAAAGTTTTTATAATGTGTATTGTTGCGACTCTTTACGCCATTTATTGCTACTCGTATTTAAATTGTGTTTAAATTTTAGCATACTTTTAGGGGAGCTATAATCGAAAATAAGATTTTTATGCGAATAAAGATTTTTATCAAGAAAATATAAATTTATTAGTGCTTTAAGGCAAAATTTAAAATCTTTGTTAGAATATTTAAGGCATACTTTAAGGGATTTGATGCATCACTTTAAAAGTAAACAACAGATAATTTACAAGTCGAGTGAAAATAATTATTATATCAAAATTTTCTAGAACAAAATAAGAAAATAATTATGAAAACATTTAAATTATGTTAAAAAAAAATTTATGAACAACACAGAACTAAAGCTTGATTATTTAATTATTTAAAATAAGAATAACCAAGTCAAATAATCATTATTATAATTAAATAATAATTTATACTTAATAAAAATACCACTACCCGGGAAAATTTTTGGAACCCATTCTAAGATTACTAGTTCCTGACTCAAAAAAGTGATTCCATAGGAACTAGTGAAAATGGCAGTTAAAATAAAGCTATATGCAGAAAAAACTTCGACAAAGGCATTTACTTTAAAAATAACTAAATTTGTAGTTATTTTTCACTGTTGAAAAATAACTAACAAGAACGTTAAAAATTACTAAAAATGTCGACAAAATTTTACTACAAATATTTTAAAACAGCTAACAAAATTGTTAAAAACTACTGTTTTTTGCAGTTAATTTTTTGATATTATAAAAGTATATTTTAATAAAAAAAAACTATTTTTTTCCTCTGGTTACAAAAATTTTTTTAATTACTTCACCCCAGTAAAAATTTGAAATAAAAAATCCCAATGGTTCTCCAGTTATTACGTTTTGATATGTTAGAGATAAAATAATAACAAATATATGCTGCACAAAAATTTTCGGAAACTCAAAAAAAATTTTTATTTTTCAAATAACTAACAAAAATAACTCTTTACTGTAAAAATACTATTGTGGCAGTTGTGTATTAGAATATTAAAAAAAACTGCTTTAAACAAATGGTACCAAGTATAATACTTTCCGTTAACTGTTTTTTTAAATAACTATCATAATAGGTGTTTTGATATTTTCCATTGAAAAACAACTATAATTCCAGTTAAAAACAACCACTGATTACTACACAAACAACTATGAAACTACCAACTTTTTCAAAATTAATGCCCTAAGTCAGATGTTAAAAATATAGAATACTGGGGGGACCAAAAATTTTTTTTTCTATATTTTAAATTAATTTGGTTTCTCAATTTTTTTTATTTTTAAAATTTTTAAAAATAAATTTTAGAAAATTTTGAGAATTTGCATTTTATGCACTGACAAACTAATGAAAAAATATTGAATTGTAGCCACTTGCACTTGCTAAATAAGTACTTTTATAGAAGTGCATAAAACACAATAACTCGCAATGAAAAATTCCTGTTTTTATGCAAGCCAGCATTCACATAACAAGTAATCTAATTTTTTTAAATTAAAAAGTGTTATAATAAATTGTGAAAAATAATCTGTCGAAGACGTGTTTAGAATTTCTAGAAATATTTGTTGAGTAAAATTATAAACCCAATAAGATTTTCTTGTTCTCATCTAGGAGCATTTTTAAACATTTAAAATATCAAAGAAAAAATAAAAGTCTCAACAAAAAATTTACCACAATTTCCATTGTCATCTTCCAAAATACTACTCCGCTCTTTCGATAGATCTAGCAATGTAGTGACACCTCTTTGTGTATAACCACCCAGTGAAGAAAATCATTAGGACTTAAGATTACCAATCGATGGCTCTACCTACCAACTGAGCTATCTCGACATGTTATATTTGGTAGGGTAGAGGGGGGATCCTTCGCCACTTTTTTTTCAAAGCACTGTCACTCTTAATCCCTAATTATTTTTCAAAAATTACTTTCAAATTGAAAACCTACATATCTTGGCTTTAATTTCTATGATTTTTATTCTAATTATTTGCATATTTTCTATTATTTTTTTAATGATTTTCAAAGTAACTCAATTCGGCGTAACTACCCCAAACCTGGGGTAAATTTGCCAAAAGAGCTAGATACAATTTCAACAAAAAAAAAATTTGTTAATACAGCAAAGTCAATCTTTTAATAACTGAAATAAATAATTTATAATAAGTTCTTTAAGATATGTGATTCTTTTTAATAAATAAATCTCCACTACATTAAAAAAAAATAATTTAAAACTATAATATAATGATTCTTCAAAATTAAAAAAAAACTGAATAATTAATATAAATTAAAGAATGAACACGATTGTTCTAATTTACTACTAAACATATTTTAAATATATAGAAAAGTCTTATAGAGCATTTTAGGTAGGGATGCACCAATTCTTTGTAGCTCCAGGGGCCATCTGGTGATTGTGCTCCACAGACAGGCACTAACATAAAATTAATATTTTTCACACTTTTTAAGCATTTATTAAAATCAAATTATTATTTTTCGAAACGTTAGGATCCTAGGTCCAACATAATGAAAAATTATTTTCTTATCACACGAATTGAGGAAGTAATTGCAAAATGTAGTTGCTTCCTATTATTTTTTTGGCACCCCAAAAAACACAAAAACACGTCTGTCTGCGACCACATGTGATATAAATTCATCAAAGTGGATGTCAAGGAAAGGTAATTGAAAAATGCACAAAATATATTTTTTTAAATTTTTTATCTCCCTTAATATCAGAGAAAAATGGGATTAGTGTATATGCCCCACTGGCGAAGGACCCCCCCTCTACCGTACATAAAAACATAATTGACCTGCTGCGCTCAAGCATGCTTGCGCGCAAACATAAAAAAAATATTAGGTTCCATATATTTTTACCAGTGTAGGAAAAATGTTGAGTCAAAAAATAGATTTAAAAAATATTTACATTTCATTACTCTATATTTGAAATAGTGATAAAAATAAGTCATTATTGGTAACGCATTATTTTCTATTTTGTAATAATGGAAAAAGAACCTAGTTATTAGTAACTCATTATTATATGTTTTAAAATAATGCAGAAATCACATTACTGGGAATCCAAAAATAATGATATAACATTTCCGTTTCTATACTCGATAATATAAATTTATTAAAAAGGTACGGCGGTAAAAATTTATGATATCAGCGGAATCTATTTACTAAATATTACTAATACTGAGGTTACATGATCAAGATTTTGCTTTCAAGTTGATAACACATACTGCTTGTCAAATTCAGTTGAACTTGAAGCTGTGACGTAGGCTGCATGCAACTTGATAGTCAAGTTGGCTTTCAAGATGTCGTAGTCAAGGAAAGAACTAAAAATGCTCGCCTCTGTGGGCTGTTTTCGCACTGTAGGCTGTTCGAAAAGACTTTATTTTTTTCTTCACATCTTCCACAGACATTTTCATGTCAGCAGAAATTGATTTTTTATTTATTTTTATTTTTAAATCATTTCGTTGATATACCGAAATATTCACATTCCGTATTTTATCAATCGTGTTTTATTGCGGCACAATATTTGTAAAAAGAAAAACAAATTTACAAGAAATTTTATCAGCTGTTTAAAACTTGACCGTCAAGTTTTCTCAAAACTTGAAAGCAAAAATTGATATCAAGTTGTTGTTCAATTTTTAAAATATGAGTGTGTTAGTAAAACAATGTGAGTGTAGTGAAACTTGAAAGGCAAAAATTGATCGTGTAAGCCCTATGTAAGATAAAGACTGCAACAACAAACCTCTTAAATATTAAAAATTTAGTTAAATTTGATTTATTTTTTAGTCAATTGCCAATGACAATGTACCCTGCTGAAATCGGCAAGAAATGTTGCTGAATATTAATAGACAACAAACAGCAATAAGAAACTGTTAAATCAACAAACTTCTTGTTATATTTAAGTTAAATTTAGTTAAATGCAAATAACAATCCCATTCAAATTAACAAAGATATTTGCTAAAAGTTTGGACTGTTGATTCAGAGTGGTGGCTTTTTACTCGCATTAAGATATAAAATAAAAAAAAAATTTAAAAATGTAAAACTTTTTGCTATGTTTTTAGACTACTAATAATTAACAAATCTTTTTGCTGATTATAGCAGAGTAAATTGTTATTTGAAAATATTTGCTGCAAAACAGTAGACTGTTGATTTCGGAACGGTAGATTAAGAAAATTATCTTAAAAATATTTTAAAATTTAATTTCTTTTGTCAGCTTTTAAGCATACTTATATTGAAGAAATTTTTTTTGTTGATTTTAGCAGCGAAAATTGTTACTTAAGCACCGTAAGTTGTTTGAGTTTCACGTGAAAAAATTGTTATACTCCATACAAAAAAAAATGATTTTTCACGACAATCAGTTTCACGTGAAAATTGTGTAGAGTTTGTTTTCACACAAATTTAATGTACAAGACTATTATTTTTCTTGCGAAAAGTGACATTTTGTGTTTATTGTGATTGTGTCTTTGTTATAAAATTAAAAAATTTTTCTTAAGTAGGTTTGAGGTTAAGAAGAAGAATAAACATTTTTTCAAAGTTATAGACACATTATTAATTTGCAAATCAGACTAGATCTAGTTTCTGCCTTTTTTATGGACAGGCTTCATCAGTGATTTTCCATTAAATTGTATTATTGTTTATATTTCATTGTCAGATTGTCTCTATATGATAATTTACCCTCAGAAGTGATCAAACAGACATGGGTGATATCAAAAAATGTGATAAAAACCGTGTAACCACCTAATTTCTAATGCATGGATTACATTTGAGTTACATATTTCGATATATATCAGCGCATTGTCACCTGTTTTACAAAATTTATAACAATCTGACCAATTTTTGGTTAATACATAAAATTAGTGACCAATTTTATAGGCCAAATGTAAACTACGTAACAAGTAACTCATAAGGTTTTTTAACTTTAATAGCTTATATTTTAATAACCAATAAAGCTAAACACTAACTGTAAGAATTTTTATGAAGAGGAACAGTGCCGTTTTTAATAAAAATTAATGCATTTTACAAACTTTTTCGTATATCTTAGCTATCACGACTTTAACTCTGTAACGATTTTTCGTCATAATTTTTGATAAAAATATATATACCAGAATTTTGGAGTTATCTATTATTTATATTCCTAAAAGTATAATGTTATATAACTCAAATGATCGTTGGACTGTAAGTAATCATCCAGTATAACAGACTTGAAGCTTTTCTGCAGCATGTAACATTCTCGAGATGAAAAAAGATGACTTTAATAAGATTTGAAAAAATGTTGTAAACTCCGTTCCTAATTTTTACACCAAACTATTTAACGAGTAAGCAAAACAATGTCATATTTGGATTATCCTTGTAGGCATCATGCGATTTTGTTTCGGAAAAAAAATTCTGACAAAGCGTTTCTGAAAGAAAACGAAAAAAAGTAACCAAATGTAAACTCCGTAACTGTAAACTCCGTAACCACAATTGTTTGCATCAGATTTCATACAAATAAATGTAGATAAATGTTTAAAATATTTTAAAATAACCATAAACAGAGGTGATTCAACTAATATTTATGCGTCAAAAGACGATTTAACTAATAATTTTGCGTCAAATCAAAAAATTTATCAGTTTTTTACCCTAAGCTGCTGGAGCGAAAAACGATTGATTTTGCATTTCATTGCTTTTGAATCGATATTTCGAGTCATTGCTGACATTAGTTTGACAAATTAAATTTGTTTCACACAATTTGAGAATTTTTTGATCGCGAAATGTTATGTTTTTAATATATTATTTTGTAACTGCGCAACCGCTGTTTGGATTTTAAAAAATTTTATATTTTTGAAAAGCATTTAAAAAGACCAAAAATGCAAAATTAAAAAATTAATTTTTTCGCGGAATGAATTGTATTTTTATTCGCGGAACCGCCAATTTGATAAACACAAATTATATATCATTGGAAAGCAAGTTGAAAACCCAAATACTAAAAATTAATAAATTAAAGAAAATTCGTACGCAATTTTTTTTGTTATATCTTTTGCTTGCAGAAATGTAAACTCCGTTACAACAAAAAAAAATTAAAATTGTGCAAAAAAAGTTATTGCGACAACTTGTAGAAGAGATTTTTTGCAATTAGGTTTATAATGACTAAACCTACTGATTCCATTAAGAAAAAACCGAAATATTAACACTTTTTGCTTCTCACAAATTTGGCCCAAAAATTTATCACATTTTTTGATTTCACCCACATACAAACATTCTATTTTAGATTTTTTGGTTTATCTTCTTATCTCCTCTTTGTCACCTTTTTCACAAATGTTGCCACACTGACGTATGGTTTTTACGTACAAGTGCAGGCAATTTGTATTTTTCATTTGTTTAAATTAAATTGCAATTTGAGGCATTTAAAGTTTGAGTGAAATTTTTCCACGTGAAAAACAACTTACAAAATTTAACCACCATTTTTAAAATTAAACAGATTTTTCGTACTGTTTTTACCTAACTTATGTATTGCAAACAGATTGCGCTGATTTTAGCGGTTTTTTTCCTCAGGGTTCTTTGAACTAATTTTTAGTAACTTAGTCAAAAATCTTTACAGATTTTTTCTATTAGTGTAAAATTAAATAAACATGTTATGGGAAACATTTTAAGTAAGAAGATTTGCTTTAGAATATACTTTAACGATGTTTATAGAAAACAAACAGAGTCAGAGTATGTACTAGGGTGGGCCATTGTGCCATAGATTTTTCGATAGCTTTTGACATGAGGAAAAAAAAGTTCCACTACGACATATCACAAAAATCATTTTCGAGGCGCCCAAATTTCGACAAAAACTCGTCTAAAAACCCAAAGAAAACATTTTTTTTCGAAAAAATGATATCGCCATCGTTTTACCTTGGATAGGATATATTTAAAAAATTTGAAATCGGCGATTTTTTTTTAACATACCTACTAAAAAAAAACCTTAAAAATTAACGCGTAAAAAAAGATCGATTTTCGACAAAAACTCGTCCAAAACCTCAAAAAAGCTTTCGAAAAATCTATGGCACAATATCTATTGCTAAATCGACCCACCCTAAGGTACATATTGTAAAATTTTTTAAACTTTATTTAAAGCAGTATGTATAATGATAAAGAACAATTTTCTAGATTTAAAAACTTGTTTCTGTTTATGTATTTATTTTTCTTTTGCAAAAACTTGGTAGACTACTTTAATGTAGGCAATGCTTTTTCCAGTATGCCAAGAAGTAGACTATAAAGTTAAATGTTAACCTAAATGTACAAAGTATTCGTTTTGATTTTAAAGTTAAAATTAAATTTAAATAATAAAAAAATTCTAAGGAATATTCCGTTGAAATTTAACTAACAGTTAAATTCAAATGTTATAAGGAAAACAACGACAAATGGAGAATTGTGTAAATATGGTTAAAAGAAACTAAATTTTGGCAGCTTGAATGAAGGTGCCTAAAACTAGGCTATTCAATTTTTTTAGTATGTTTTATACTAGAATTTTTTTTTAGGTTCAAAAAAAATTTTAAACGTTGTTTTTTCTTTAACTTAAAGCCATAGTTGGTTAAACGAAACGATGCGATTAACGGTAAAGGATATTTTTAGTTTATTTCCCTAATGTTGTTTTTATTTCGGATATTGGTATTTTAGTTATTTTGGTAACAATATTTTCAGGATAGTAGTACATCCCGTTTGTTTCACTAAAAACTAACTTAAATGGAAACAAACCAATTAATACAGTTAGAGTATATCTTCTTCTTTTATTGCCTATCCAATTATGAATTTAAGCGATTCCATGCAAGTATTCTTAAATATATAAAAAATATTAAAAAGTGTTAGGTTAATTTAGTTTTTAAGTAAAAATATATACTTATAGATTGTAAAAAAAAAAAGAATTAGAGTAAATAATATATTCAAGTACCACGTGCAATTAAGTATAGAGTATAGAATAAAAAATAATGGTTCCGAAATTTTAAGGATAATTGTGTTTCATTTATTTTGGTAATGTTATTTTAAGGGTATTGATATTTAATATATTTCGTTACTGGTATTTTAAGGATAGCGGTGTTTCAGTTCAATGGTTTTGAATCCATAACGGTATTTTAGCGATATTGACTACCAACACTGTTAAAATATTTCAGCATTATTTTAAAAGCTTTTAAAATTTTCCATACATAAGTTCAATGTAATTTCACATTTGTTTAGTTTAAGTATTTTGTATTGTTTAGTTTTAGAAAAAGTTTTAATTTTATGCCTAAAGATTATTATGTTTATTTTATGCATGTTTTAATAAAGTTTGTGAGAAAATTTTCTGGTTTACTAAATTTGAAAATAATTTAAGAAAAACATGAGTTATTTTCCGTTTCTTTGCATTAATGTGTTCAATGATTTTTAGCGCTCAAGTATTAAAAGATTTTGCTGGGTACATATGAGGCTTCCCAAGCCAACTGCCATGTTAAAGAAAAATGTATTTATATGGTACCTGTGTCATACTTGCCATATTTATTGTCCTGTATAATACACTTAAAATAATATGTCAGTCGATAATATGTCAAATCGATAAGACTAATTTTCAACAAATTTTTAATTGAAACACTGATTTAAACAGAGATTTAGTTACCACAATACTATAAATTCTCAGTAGGTAATTTAACTTATTTTGAGCGTTCATTTTTAAAATTATTTTTAACTAATTTATTATATTTTCCACAATTTCCAATAAAAAAAAAAAAAAAATGGAAGTAATGCTTTACAAACTACTTCTTTAACTGCTGCACAAGTATCCGTTAGTGTATTTTTACTGCTTTTTAAAAAGTAATTCTGCACAAGTTCAGAAAAGCACTTCATTCATTGCTTCCAAATTATACGTTGGTATATAATAATACATCTTTTTTAGAATTACTTCTAAACAACATCCAAAAAATCACTTGAGCATAGCTTTCAAAGCATAAATGCTCTAAAAGTGATCCTAAACATTGAATTTGGTATCATTTTGTATTTCTAAAGCGATGCTCGTGGGTTCAATTCCTGGAGGGACCAATATTTTTTTTTTAATTTATTTTTATTTTTTTTAATTTGTTTGAATTCAAAATTTTTTTAATTTTCAATTTTTAAAAATATATAACATAAAAATGATGAAAAATTGCTTTTTATGCACTTATGAAAATAGTACTGAAAATAATACTGAATTGCAGTGCACCTTTTGCACTTGTTTAAAAAGTACTTTTATTGAAGAGAATAAAGCACAATATCTAGCAATAACAAAGTGGTGTTTTTATGCCAGTCAACTTTCATATCAAAGAATAGCTCAGCGGTAGAGAGCTAGACTAGCAATCATGAGGTCGCGAGTTCGATACCCGGTGGTGGCCATAAAAAAACTTTTTTAAAGTAAAAAAATAAAAATTAATTTTTTTTGCGAAGAATTTTTGCTTAACTTTTAATTGGTGAAAAATAGTTTGCTTTGCACTCGTTCAAAAAGTACTGAAAAAATGTTGAAGTGGGAGTACTCCTCTCCTGTGACAACTCAATGTTAAAATCATTAGTGTTTATGTTAAAGATCATCAACTGTAGTGATTTTTCTACTGCTTCGGCATCTCTTTTTTTGCTCGGTTATTGTTAAGATATAAATTTTTACCCCTAAATTCATAAACGCTTTGTAAAATTATAGGAGGTTTATTGAACAAATTTTGTATGAAAATGACGTTTTGTAAACCTGCTATAACTGTACAAAGCATTTATGAATTGAGGGGTTAATGTTTCCGATATTACCCGCTAGATGGCACCACCAGTGTATCGAAAGTTTTAAAAATGACGCTATATCCTCCCCTATTGATTTGTAAAAAAACTAAGCGAGGTAGAGCAAAATGGACAAAAATTTCGACTACCACTAACTATAAAGTATTCTTGCGAAATAGACCTTAGTGGGGCTTGGACTCTCGAAAAATTTTAATAAAACAATTCCATTTCCTAAAATGGTCCATATCTCGGAAACTAAGCCAGATAGAACAAAACGGACAAAATATTTGCTCTTTGGAGTATTTTTATATGGCTCTAGATGATATGGAACAGGTCCGGGGAAGGTCCCGAGACCCTTTAATTTAAACAAATTTTTACTACTCAGAAAATTTGGAAAAAAACTCTAGGTTCACCAGTTTTTTGCTTAAAGTTAGATTTGTCCAATTTAACAAAAAAGTGTGTTTAAATCAACAAATTTAATATTAACACAAAAAATGGGAATAAATTTTGTTAAATTAACAAATTTTTCTGTTGAGCCAACAGACATATTATTTTGAGTATACAACTGGCCTCTATGCACCCAAGAGGTCCACTTTTTGCAGATATATAAAATTTTTTATGCCCAATCTGATAGAAACTTCCTGAGCGAACAAAAACTTAATTGTTGCCAAATGAATATTTTATAATAAGTAATTAAGCTTTTTCAACAGAAAACAAAATTTATAGAATTTTTTGTGAAGAATTTTTTTGAATACAATGATTTTGAAGCGAGAAAGTGTCAAAAATAAAATTTCGAAAAATAAATCTTTTAGAACAAACAAAATTTTCAAAAATATTAAAAACATATCTAAATAGACTAAAACAATTGATAATGACCACTAAGTAAGATTGAAGCTTAAACTATTCAAAAAATTTCTTACTTTGGTCCAAGGACACACAGGATTCTATAAGGATACCTTTAAAGGACATCGCCTTAACTTGAAAACGAATGGACGGATTTTCTGAAATTTAGTAAAAACACTATATTTGCAATAACTACCAAAGCTCATAAGTTTGAATAATATATATTGAAGTTGTGGTGCATTTGCGCTCAATTTCGCATTTTTCGAAAAACGAAAATAGCTACATTCTCTTAAGTAATAGCACAAACAATTTAATTTTTTTTATTGTAATTACATCTTGGTAAGACTAATAATTTATACTTAAACCTAGTAATTTTTATGCGCTAGTTTTCAGTAAGTTTGAATTTTAACTGTAGTAAGGTAGTAGCTACGGAAAGCCTCATATGAAAATATATTGGATTTATAATATCATTTTTGCAGAGAATAAAATCTCCAATACTCTTTAGATTTTGAAGAATTTGTTCATAGAAATAAGGGCAATTTCTATAAAAAAAATATAAGCCACCTCCTTACAATATTTATCCATCTCTAAGGTGTTTTCTAACCTCAAAAATGTTAACACTTTCTATTTATATTTTCTCCTCAACATAATTTTTTTCAAACCACAGTTCATATATGGGACTAATTAATTAGGTGGACTAATTAATTGATGATTTCATTACCATTGCATTGTTATCAATTATAATGAAATTATTTGCATTACCATTCTTTTAATTAATAGTAATGTTTTTAAAATTTAATTTCATTGATTAATGATAATGGTCTTAAATTTTATTACCACTGATAATGAATAAATTAAAAAAATAATTGCCATTGACAGAAAAACGTAAAATTGGAGAAAAAGTCGCAGAAATCGGGGGTGGAAATTCCCAGTGTAGAAAATCATTACCAGATATGTGGTTATGTAACTACATAATTGGTAATGGTAACTACTTACTTTTGTTATTACATTTCTTATTACCTTTATATCGCGATTTCGCGAAAAATAATGAGTTATGGTTACACACCAGCATACGAAAATTCAAAAAATATATCGTTACCTATGTGCTTACCAGAACTGACAAAAATAATGAGTCTGTGGTTACATATATCCTTACCAGTGTTTAAAAAATATTGAGTATAAAAATAGATTTCAAAAAATTTTCAAAAAAATCTAGAAAATTATTTTCTATTTGAAATAATGATAAAAATAAGTCATTATCAGTAACTAATTAGTATATGTTTTAAAATAATGCAGAAGGTAAGTGGGTGTCATTACTGGTAGTCCAAAAAATAATTATATGTCATTACCGTTTCTACACTGGGTTGCTCATTCAGTACCATGCTCATTTGAAATTAAATATTACTTTCCATCCCATTGTTATGTGTATCCAGTTGAAGTAGAACGGAATGGATCCTCCTTAAAAAAATTATGTTTTATAACTTCTCTGGCCAAACCCGTTGTTCGCTTTCATTTATCTGAATTTTTTGTAAACAAATCAATCAATTCTTTTTTTTGTAAACAATTAATCAATTGTAATTTGTTTTTTATACATTAGTGTAATTTCATTACCATTAGTAATGTTTTTTCTAATTAAAAATATTTCATTACCATTAAACGGTAATGAAATTCCAATCGTAATGAAAAATTCCCAAGTTCTTTAGTTGGCAAAAGGTAAATTTATTCTCTATTTGCAGGGTTTTATAGGATTAAAGCAAAATTTCTACTTATTCTTATTTTAATTTGATTTTCCTTTTACTGTGTTTACACTTGTTATATACTACACATTTCAAGCATCCATTAGTTTTAATTAATAACGCCTTAAATTATGTAATAAATTAATGCTTTTCTTTCCAACTACTTACTTCACTATTGCAAACAAAAACAACATGAAGTAAACTTGACCTAAATGTAGTTTTAACCTTCTGCATAAACAAACATACAACGAACAGTGTAAAGATGCTTAATTAAAAGTAACAACATACTATTGTATGTGTGTGTGTATGTAGCAAAAAACCCCTTTCAAATGTTATTTATACTTAGCATACATTAAGGAGCTTTACTTTCTAGCATACATTTAGGTGTTGGTTGGTTGAGTACTGATGTTAATACTGCAATGCAAGACAAAGATCCTACCTGGTTTTTAAAAGGAGAAAAAAATTAAACTACTAAAAGAAAGTACAGAGACCAGCATGGCTGTGTGTGAAGTGAAAATCTTTGTGAAAAAATGTTAAGCAACAAAAAAAAAGGAGGCATATGTTAAGGGATCTGAACTGAACTGACATTAAAAACCACACAGAAATCACAGCAAACATTTTTTGAGGGTATTTTGATTTTTCTGAAATTTAAGATGCAGAAAAGGCTCTAAAAGAGAGCCCAAATTTTAGAGTCATAAGTGAAACACAATTGACTCTTATTTATGGGCCTATTTAAAAAAGTTTGAAATTTTTTTTCGATACTCATAAATAACTCGAAATGACCCAGCCAAAAAAAAAATTGGAAGTAATGCTTTACAAACCACTTTTTCACTGCTTCACAAGTATCCGTTCGAGTATTTCTACTGCTTTTTTAGAAGTTATTCTGAACAACTTCAAGAAATCCCTTCATTCATTGATTCCAAAGAATCCGTTAGTATATTTTTACAGCTTTTTTAGAATTACTTCTGAACAACATCCAAAAAATCACTTAAGTATTGCTTCTAAAGAGTAATTTCTCTAAAAGTGATCGTAAAAAGTGATTTTGGTATCATTTGGCATTTCCAAACAGAGGGTCCCGGCTTCGATTTCCAATGGAAAAAATATTTTTTATTTTTTTAAAAAAAATTTTTTATTCTATGATTTTTTTTAATATTTATAATTAATTTGTTTAAATTCAATATTTTTTTAATTTTAAAATTTTTAATAATATGTATATATAAAAAATGGTGAGAAATTGCTTTTTATGCAACTGTAAAAATAGTACTGAAAACAATATTGAATTCGAGTGCACCTTTTACATTTGTTTAATAAGTACTTTTATTGAAGAGAATAAGGAACAAATATCTCGCAGTAACAAAGTGGTGTTTTTATGCCAGTCAACTTTCAGATCAAAGAATAGCTCAGCGGTAGAGTGCTAGACTAGCAATCGTGAGATCGCAAGTTCGATACCCGGTGGCGGCAATAAAAAAATATTTTTTTTTGGGAAGAATTTTTTTGTAAACTTTTAATTGGTGAAAAAGAGTTTCCTTTGCACTCGTTCAAAAAGTTCTGAAAAAATGTTGAAGTGGGAGTACTCCTCTCCCGTGACCACTCAATGTTAAAATCACTAGTGTTTATGTTAAAAAAGAAGTATATCTAGATCGTCAATAGTAGTGCTTTTTCTACTGCTTCAGCATCTCTTTTTTGCTGGAGACTCATAAAAGGTTAAGAAATTCTAAAATTTCCTATACTGCTCATATTTAGGAGTCTGTTATGATTAATAAAAGAAGGATCTGAAAGAGGCTTCATTAGTCAAGAAAAACAACCTTATATAGCTATGATTTTAGAAGGTCCAAGGGCTCTTTTATGAGTCATTTTAGATTCTAATTATACACTACAAAGTTATTTGATGTTAAATTCTGGTTTTTTATTAAATTATTCATCATTATTTTAATCCGTTGAATTTCGATCAATCTTCGCTGATCATGTTGAGGAATATTTAAATAATGAATGATGTCTTTCAATAATTATCTATTGAAAAATATATAAATAACATACAAAAATTTAATTTTCGTTTTTAACTCTGTTTTTATTATTCATTATTTAAATATACCTGAAGGTGATCAGAGAAGAGTGATCAAAATATATCGTATTAAAATAAAGATAAATAATTCCAAAATAAAAGAAAAAAAAAATCAAATTTTCGTTATTTTTAGATAAAAAAAATAACAAAAAAATTTTTTTTTTTTATTTAAAAATCACTTAACCTAATTTCTTTTTTTTATTTTATTTTATTTAAAAATCAGATTTTTATTTTTTTTTAAATAACAAAAATATGGTTTTTAAATAAAATAGAAAAAATCAGATTTCTTTTATTTTTTTTTGTTATTGAAAAATCAAATTTTTGTTATTATTATTTTTTTATCTAAAAATAATAAAAATCTGATTTTTTTTATTTTATTTTTAAATTATTATTATTTAAATTATTCATCTTTATTTTAATAGATATATTTTATCCGATATATTTATGATTCATGTATGCTCATATATGATCATATATGGCCATATATCTCGAAATACCCTCAAATTTCTGATCCGAAGATATATGGAAATATATGAGATCATGTATGGTCATACATTGAACTATGCACTGACGTATATGATCATGTATGCCTATGCATGATCATATACTAGTCAATGTAAGATCATGTATGTTCATATATATTTCGATTTTCACATGGTTAGATATGTATATATTGAAAATAGACATTTTTTTAGATCTGTTTTTATCATTCAAAATTTAAATATCCCTGAAGGTGATCAGCGAAGATTGATAGAAATATATCGGATTGAATTAAAGATGAATAATTTAAAAAAGGCAAAGGTATGTTTACAATTTCCAAAATTTTTGTTTGCTGGGATAAACAAATGTTTACCAACAGGCAAAGAAAAAAAAACACAAACACAATTTTACATTAGCATAATTAAAATGTGCAAATACTCCAAGCAGCCACTTTTCTGTAGAAAAATGATAAAAGCAAACAAACTTATACACTTATTTAACTCTTCTTTAGATTTCTTTTTTTAAACACTCACACGCTCACTCATATAGACAGATTAAAAAGAAGGTTTAAAATTTTTTTTTAAACACAACAAGCTGTTGCATACTTTTAGGTTTTATCTGTTTATTTCATTTTTCAAATAAAAAAAATAAAACTTGTTGGAAATAGTATAAAAATAGTTGAGCTATAAATAGATAAAAAAAATATAATATGTATGTATTTAAAAAATTATGCAATTAAAACACAAAGTTTGTGTTTGGCATTTATAAATGGTGCTAACTGTATGCTATAGTAAAAGTATATACCTAGTACATAAATATTTATAAATATTACCCTTGAACTTTATTTATAATTACAAATTAAAAGGTTAAATAAGAAAGTAATTTCGTATTTTCCTAAATAAATAAATAAGTGGATGTTTCAATTGCCAAATCGATTAACTCCATAAAACAGAATGTTGAGAAAAATGAGAAAATAGTATATTTTGTTTTTTTTTTTTAAATTCCTGTTTAATTATAAATTCAAATAAATGATGTAGGCTGTATTACTGCAGATGTATCTTTTATCTAACAACATATTGAAAGTATAATATAGAATATATCGTTATTATTACACTGTACATCACAAAAACAAAAATAACAAAGTTCTGACAACTGATTCTGGCATAGGGGACCAAAAATTTAAGTATAGGATGTGTTCAGCGAACTTACGTAAAACACTATGGGGAACATTTTTGTGAAACATTTTAACCCTCTAACTCTTCAATTAAAGGGGCTTCTTTGGCTCCTTTTTAAAAAGGGTAAAAAGGGATCCGTAAGGTGAAGAATTAGAGGGGAAATATGCATTTGCATAAAAATCGCTGCCTTGGTAATGACAAAGCATTAGTATTTAAATATATTAGTATTAAAAAAGTAATACATCAATATTATTCATAAATTTTTCAAAAATCAACCAGGGAAAATTTTTACAATCTATTGCCAGTCATACCAATCCGCTGCTGATTCTACTAAAATCGATTCAATGGCACTAGTGCCGGAATTTGTTTCACGATAGTTAAATGTAAGGTATTTTGACTGAAAATCACTTACATAAGCAGATCCCTTTATCACATATTTAAATGTTATTGAAATCTTAGGGAACTTATAAACAGATTCTTCTTAATAAAGAAATGATTTTTACTCTGGGCTAATAAATCTAAATTTCCTGACAACGTTATGACAGGTTAAAAGAAAACTATATAAAAAGTTTTGAACCAGAAAAAACCTTGAAATTTTAAATTTACTACACATTTCTAATACTACAGTTATAGTTAATACTACAGTTCTGATGGTGGAAGGAAAAAGAGTGTATATAACCTCTTATAATATTTATTAAGCTCTTTACCTCTATGAAAAGTAAAACAAATAATGTGTGTGTGTGTGTTTAAGAAACAACTCGGTTTAAATGCAAGCATTACTGTATCTAGTACACATCACTTCAGTTCGGTTACTTTAAAAATTATTATACTGACCGAGTTCTTTTCTCCAACCATATTTGTGTTTCATTTACTTTCAGAGCTGCTTTTTGTTTTTCAAATCATCATATTCTACAAATATGATGATTTGTTTTGCAGTTTTTTTTCTATATTTACAATATATTCTATATTCCTTATAGTTTTGTGTTAACTTTATTATACCGATTTTTAGTTTTACTATACAATTGCTGGTTCTCCATAGTAATGTTAGTTAAGAGTGTATGGGCGTATAGAAAAGGCTTAACCTGGTTTAGTTTTATAGTCTTTTAAAGTCCTTATCGTTGTGTTACATTATTTACAGATGACATACAACTGCATTATTGTAGGAGGTTGCTGATATTGATGATGATGACGATGACGTCGATATAGTTATTTTTGAAATAAAATTGAAAGTTGGAAAAATGTTTTAAAACAAAAGTCATTACAAGGAAGAAAATTGTATTTTAAATAATTTAAATGTATACGACAAATATGTTCGAATTCGATCAAATTAAAACAGCCTTAAGATATGCTGCAGTTTTCCTAAGGACAGATGTAACGCCTTCAGTATAAAAATGCTTAAATGAGCTAAAATAAATTTTATTAGTACATGCAGAAAAAATACATTACAGAAGATATTTATTTGTTTACAATTATATATATTAGAGTGTCCCTTAAAAAGAGATTTGTCATTACATTTGTCATTTTTTTGGAAAACGTTAACCATTGCCGAAAGTTGGACGAAAATGGCCCATTTTGTAAAAAAGTGTATTAATATTAATAATTCCCAAAATTCAAAATTTCGAAAAAATTTATTTTTTATTCCATTTATTCATTTAATATACCCATGTGAAAATCGAAATATATATGAACATACATGATCATACATTGATTTGCATATGATTATGCATGGACATACGTGATCATATATGACTATGCATAGTTCAATGTATGACCATATATGATCTCATATATTTCCATATATCTTTGGATCCGAAATTTGAGGGTATATGGATGTATATGGTCATATATGATCATCTATGAGTATATATGACTCATATGTGATCATATGAACATGTATTGTCATATACACTTAAATTTCGGATCCAAATATATATGGAAATATATGAGATCATGTATGGTCATACATTGAACTATGCGTAGTCATATATGATCACGTATGTCCATGCATGATCATATACAAGTCAATGTATGATCATGTATGTTCATATATATTTCGATTTTCACATGGGTGGTCAAAATGATTCAGACATGGAATTTTGACTTCATCGGATATCATTAACCCACTTTAGCCTGGAATCCAAAATGACCCACGAATTTGATAAAAATGCAAAAACGTGTTTTTTTTAAAATTAATTATTAAGATTTTTTTTAAAATGCCTAATTTGGAGATGTCGATTGCTATTTGTAACACATAATAGTTGATATTAAAGAAAAAAAAAAATAAATTGGAAAAATGATAATTCGAGTTTGTGTTTGGAGCGACATTTTATAAAAATTGCTATTTTGTCAAAAACCAAACAAAATTTGAAAGTTTTCATCAAATTTTAGACTATAATTTGGTTAGACTATAATTATCTTTATATTTGTTTAAAAAATCTTTAACCCTTAGTGGCCTGGGGTCAGAAAAGATCCATGAAACTTAATATTATATATGACTACGAGATTTAAAAGCCATTAAATTGATAAAAAATTTCAACTGGATAAAAATAATTATTTTATGTAACGTGATCCATATGGGGTTAATTTTTATACTTTTGGCCAAAAACGCCCCACTATGAAATTTACAGAATAACACGTTTCATAATTTTCGGAAATATATATATATCACTTTGAAAATTATTATTTTGGGTAACTTGATCCATATAGGGTTAATGTTAAAAAACACGTTTTTGCATTTATATCAAATTCGTGGATCATTTTGGATTCCAGGCTAATGTGGGTTAATGATATCCGATGAAGTCAAAATTCTATATCTGGATCATTTTGACTATATTAAATGAACAAATGGAATAAAAAATAATTTTTTTTCGAAATTTCGAATTTTGGGAATTTTTAATAGTAATACACTTTTTTTCCAAAATGGGCCATTTTCGTCCAACTTTCGGCACGGGTTAACGTTTTCGAAAAAAATCGATTTCTTCCATTTGGGACTATTTCCCCAATGGCAAATCTATTTTTAAGGGACACTCTAATGTATATGATAGTGCTTGGTAGTACTTGAAAATGCATTAACTGTCAACTATTGGTTACAAAAATTATACTCATTGTAACAATCTTCAGATTAAATAATATCCCTTAATTGCTACATGTTAGTCATTTATATGATATGATGGTTTAGGCCCTAAACTTTAGGGTGTAGTATTGTACAAAAAACAAATAATCGTTGTAAAGTTCTTTGCTTTCGTTCTAATCAATATAAATAGAATTAAAAGCTTGAATGTTAAAACACCACATACAAACGTTTGCTTTACTACTAAAGGAGGTTTAGTCATAACAACAACTATAACATAGAGAAAAATAATAGCTACATCAAAATCTACATTATAACCTCGAGAGAACCCAATAAGGACAATCTGATGATATTGCTTGGTAGCACTTGAAAATGCATTAATTCTCAACGATTGGTTTTAGGAAAGTTTTTTTTGATACGTTTTTTCTCTATTTGTTGTAAAATAAATTGTGAATTCTATTTGAAATTTGTCATATTTGATCTTAAAACCTAACAAAAGTAGAACACATTTTTTAATAAATTAAATTTATATTTTTATATTCAAATTTTTATGAAAAAATTGAGTTATTTCTTTTGCATTATTTTTAAGAATTTGGTGTGTTTTTTTTTTTTTTTTTTTTTTTTGAAGAGAAGCAACACTCAGGAAATTCTTCCTATTAATGAACGTGTTGCTTCGTTTAGAAAGGGAATAGAGAAGAAGTGAAAAGTGGTGAAAGATGAAGGGCTTCAAATATGGCAACACTGTATTTGCGCGAGATGTTGATTTCTTATAACAGTTGTTGCGGGCGCCTTCTGATGGTGAGTTGGCGAACTTTGTTGTTTTTGAGGTACCTATACTCAATGATAATTTTTTTTTCAAATGAATGTTCTTTTAGTTTTGACTTTAGATCATAAATTAATATCACTTTCTGTTTAAATTATTTTTCTCTTAAATATTTTTTTACCTGTCTTAATCGAAATCAACATATCACTTCTATTACGCAGTTCTTTGTTATATTTTTAAATATTTTTTGAAAAAATTGCTTGCAAAAAATAATTTTTTCTCTAATATTTAAAAAAAAATTTAAATAGCGTTTATCATCAAGGCCTCAAGGTATTACATGTTATAGTCTCTTAAAAGTAGACGTGTCATTAAAACACTTTAGTAAAAAATGAGTTAAAGAAAACTTTTAATGCTTTTTTAATCAAAATATACTTAGTTATCCCTAAAAGTATGCATTGAATTAAAAAAATGTATATATAAACCGCCTAGGTATGCTTTTAATTTTAACCCAACGACTAAGCCTAAAAATAAGCAAACAAATTTTTGAAAACATATTTAAATATAATGTAATTAATTTTTCTTTCATTACAGATTATATCCTGTCTAAATTGAATAACCTAAAAATCAGTGAAACATGTTTTTTTTCAAGTGGAACAAAAAATAATCATAAACAAAATTCCACAAAAAGTGTATTAAAATAATGACAAAGTTACAGTAAAAAAGGAAAAAAACAACATAAAAAATTCATTAATTAAATCTGTTTCCTATAGCAAAAAAAAAAAAAAAAAGTCATAAATTATTGAAAAGAAAAATCAGCGTCTTAAAAAAAGTACAATAAATCATTAAATGTACAAGAAAACAAACTGTTTTATAAAACTCATTGAAAAACATCATAACATCAACACCTAAACAAAAGTTAAAAACAAAACGAGGGTGCTGAATTTAAAAACAGCCTAAAAGTAGACTATAAAAACAGGAAAACAAAAATGTAATAACAAGTTTTAAACATAAAAAAATCATAAAAAAACAGAAGAAACATATAAAACAAAAAAAGGGAAATGTTAAACATTCGTTGTTATGTTGTTTATAGAAACAGGAAACATGACTAATTTTCCAATTGACTTAAACTAAACAGAAATTTTCTGGAAAATTTTCCAAAAAAAAAAAAATGTATGTTAAAATTATAAATTTATGCTTGGTAAAAAATATGCTTTATTAATTATGTAATAAAACAGAAAACTTAAATTTCAAATTGAATGAATACTTTTTGTTGTGCTGTAGAAAAAAAAAAAGAAAAACAAGGCCAAAGTTAACATTAAGGCTTAAAGTTTAGCCAAAGTGAAGGAATATTTTTTTAAATATACATATTTTACAAAAAACAGAATATATTTTGTAGAGTTTTTGTTGTTTATTTTGATTTTTTGTGCTGTGAAATTTTAAGTATACTTTAAAAAGTGAAAACTAACAAGTGGAAAAAGGTATAAAAACCCAGAGGAGAAAACTTGTTGGCTATAAGAATAAAAGTTGTTGAAGTTATATATATATATATATAGAGAGAGAGAGAGAGAGTATTGAAAGCATATTTTAAGGTAAGTTTACTTTTATATTTATAAATGTGTAAATTTTTTTAAAATAAATTTTAGCCCTAAAGTAGGCTATAGGTTTTGTTTTTCACCATAGCTTTAAAACATAACTACTACATAAATTTTTGAACTAAAATATAAACTATTGAGATAATTAAAAATTTTTTTAAAAATTATAAAATAATATATGGGTCATTCCATCTCAAATCGACCAATGGTTGGACTCGACCCCTTTCGATTTGGATGAATTTTGGTCAGAACTTTCCTTTCATCATATAACGAAGTTTTGCCAAAGGAAAAAAATTACAAATTTTTTTTTCAAAAGTTATGCAATATTTAAAATTTCAAAAAATGTCATAATTTTTCTAATTTTTTGCTTTGTTACTAGGTTATTTTTTTTAATATCTCGAAAATTTTAATAGCTAAAAAAATGGTTCTTGGCTCGTTTTAAAGAGAACATCTAGCCGTATTAAAAAAAATATTAAAAAAAATATTGAAAAATAAAAAAAATTAAAAATTTTTCAATTTTAAAATTTTAAAAATTCAAAAACTCAAAAACCTATTTTTTTCTCAATTTTTTTTTTTTAAATGAAACCTCTAACTGATCTCAAATGATCCTGAAATTTTCAAGAGGGCGTTTAAAAAAAAAAAAAAAAGATATGGCTTTTTTAATTTTTTTATTCTCTTTTTTAAGTTGAATCTTAATACAATAAAATTAAACAAATATCCAATTTTCAAATTTTGAGCAATAAACAACAAATTTAAGGCTTTAGAAGCACAGAAAATTTTTTAAATCGAAATTACGCTTTTATTTTTTTGGTAATAGTTGAAAAACAAATCAGCTAAGAAAGGGGTCGAGTCCAACCATTGGTCGATTTGAGATGGAATGACCCATATATATATATCATAAAATTAATAAAATCTATAAATAATTATAAATTTTTCCCTTACGTGGATTAAGTAAATTTTAAATTTGTAGAAAATTTAAATTTTTTATACCTTAAAAATATTGACGGACATAAGTTGATGCCATTTAAATAACAATTTTATTGAAAGTTATACAAATTAATTCTGTTTGATAGAGTTAGGAGTTGTTCGATAAAGTAATAAAAAATGTCAGTTATGAACAATGCATACATGGGCCTAATTAGTTATTTGGAAGAATTTGTTGATGATTTTAATAGCAATAATTAACGTCGGTGCAAATCGGAACGATATGAAATGGAAGGCTTAACAGAGTGTATTAATTTCGCTTTCTATTAGCACAAAATTGAAAAAAAAATTGACTGCTCGAGATCCCTACCTCATCTGAATAATAGAAGCGTGAACATTGAAGAGCTTGCAAAAATTTATTCCGTTTGCTCTATCTCGCTTAGTTAAAAAATGGCACGTATCTCGAAAATAAAGCGGGAAAGCGGAAAATGTTTGTTCCTTTAGAGTGTCAAGATATTCCAATAATTCAATGAAAAAAGTATGATATATTTATGATCATCAATACTTTAGGTTTACAAAATGAATTAAAAATTATTTCTTAATCATAATTTAATTATTTATTCAATTAAAGTTAATATTAGGTAGATTTGAGTTTAAGAAGAAGAATAAACATTTTCTTCAAAAGTTATAAACACATTAAATTTGCAAATCAGACTAGATCCAGTTTGTGCCTTTTTTATGGACAGGCTTCATCAGTGAAGATCCAATAAATTGTATTATTGTTTATATTTTTATTGTCAGATTGTCACTATATAAATATTTTCAGAAGTGATCAAACAGACATATACAAACATTCTACTTTAGATTTTTTTGTTTATCTTCTTATTTCCTCCGTGTCACCTTTTCACAAATGTTGCCACATTGACGTATGGTTTTTACTTACAAGTGCAGGCAATTTGTGTATATTGGAGACGGACAGCCAACAGGGCATTTTTATTTTTTATAGTAAAGTGTTGTTTTTTCAAACTCGCCGTATAGACCAAATACAATTAATATTGTAATTAATATGTATTTTTATTAATTCTAATTTAATATTGTTTAAATGATTTGCTTAATTTAAAAACATAGTTAAAAAGTCATAACACAATTAAAGAGTAAACATTTTACATTAATCTAATGTTAACTTATTAATATTTTTAACTAATTGGTGTATATTATATCCTGTATTATTATACACTTTATAATAATTTTGTCTTCTTTACAAAGAAATCTTTGAAAACTAAATTTCTACCTCTAGTAATCTGTGCAATCAAAACTTAATATATATATTGCCTTCATTAAGGCTTTAAATATTTTTCGAGAAATTATCTTTATCTATTTTAAGGCATAATAGTTAATGAATTTCTAACAAACTCTCAACAATGCTCAACATTATAATAAAAATCCTATAAAAACTTAAATCTTTAATAAAGACAAGTATTTTGTTAAATACTTTACATTAAATCAACTTTATCAAACTTTTCTTTACAAAATATCTTTTATAAAATATTACATATTTCCTATATAATGTTTAAAACAATAGCATGTTGTAAATATTATTATTCGTATATCTTTAAACCACAAAATATTTGTAAAAAACTCTTTAAATTACTAATTTTTGTTTTAAATGTAACTCAAACAACTTTGGCAAATATATTTGTAAATATAATACACAAAGAAAAAACAGGGGGAATATTAGCTAAAAGCTATGTAATTATACAACTACACTGAGAGAATTATCTGCATGATATTAATGAATTTTTACATGAAACCAATTAAGTTTCACTGGACCTCGTCCATAGAAACTTTTCATTGAATTAATGAAGTTTTTCATAAAATGTTGTAAAAAATTTCATTTTATTTATTAAAACTTTCATACATTCAATGAAAAAGTTTCATTAAAACTAGATTCATAAAATATATGAAGCTTTTTCATCAAATTTAAGAAATTTTTCTTCTGGTTTGTGAACAAAACTTCGTTAGTTTACTGAAAAATTTCATTAAAACTCGTCCAGAAAAAATTCCCTCAAATTTTTCTCAAGGCTATATCTTGGAATTGGAATTTTGTTTTCCTATCTTCGGCACAATTGTAGCTATAGACTAAACAGAAGAGAAAATTTTAAAACAAATTAACTGGAACAAACTGCAGCTAGTGCCTCAAAATTGCTAAAATATTGAAAAATTTTAATTTTTTCCATCTTTTCTCAAAATTTTTAGCCCATAGCTGCCAAACTGCGAGAAATTCAGTAAAGTAAACTTTAGAAAAAATATTTCTTATAATATAATTCATAATTCTTCAGAACATTATAATACTGGAAAATGATTTTTAGCACATTCAATGCCATATATCTTTCGGAGCGTCCTTCAATCCGGTGGTTGTTTGTCAGCACGTTCGTGAATATTTTGCTTTTTATTAATTTTTTTATTGCCAGCCCATTGAGAACATCTGTTGAAAGTAAAAAAGTGAACAAACATAGATATGAAAATATTTAAATAGGCAACAATACCGTTTCTAATTTTGTCATTGCTGAATTTTTGAAAGATGTTTTTCAAACAGTGAAAAACTGCGTAATTATCTTTGATGGCCATTTCGATGAATTTCTTAGCAATTTTCAATTTTTTATACAGTGGCGGCAACAATATATCATTGATATTCTTTATTAAAAATCGTAAAATAACCTTTTGAAAATCCTTTAAAATTCCTTTATGAGTTCATTTAAAAGTCTCTAATATACCATTTAAAGCGATCAATTTATATTACGATTAGAATTAGTTTTGTCATTTCACACCCAAATTAAAATTCAATTTCTAAATTTCTACAAAAAAGAAACTTGTTCAATTCTTTTATGATTTAAACAATTTTTCAATTAAATTATACAAATACTCCTGCTCTTTGTGAATTTCCAGCTGTCTGCTCATTTTAAGATAATATCATTTCTATTATTTCCTTAAAAAAATTCCTAAAGCATATTTTAATGTGTTAAGAAAAAAAGTTTTTCTATTAAAACACTTATAAAAAGAATTTCAACAATTTAAAGTTGGGGGGGGGGGGGGGAGGGGAAAAAGTTGACAAAGTTTTTCAAAATAATAATCTTCAAAACCTCCTAACTTTCTTTTGTTATCTTAAAACACTAGAAAAACGTTTTGTAGTCTTAACCAAGTAGTACTAAAGTGGAGACTACAAAAAATACTAATTTCTTTTAAATGCCTAAAAGTATGCAAGCAATTATAAAACAAATAACAACTAAATGAACAAAACCCAAGAAAAACCGGAATATAAAATGGTACAATGATATAATAACAAAACAGCTTAGTAACCTACTATCTATTGTTAATTTTTATCAATTTTTGGCATCTTCATCACAATTGTTGTAAAAAGAAATAAAAAAGAAAAACAAAAATTTGATGAAAAGGGAAAATTTAATAAAAAAAATGTTACAATATGATTGAACTAAAAATAACTCTGGCAAACGAAAAGTCAAATATTTTTAGCCATTTCGAAAAATAATCCCCAAAAAAAAACTTTTGCTAGCCAAATAAGGAAAAAAAAAAAGAAAAACACGCAACATGCAGTTTATTGTACGTCTAGGGCTTTTTGTTTGTTTTTGCTGTTTTCGCTTTGTTTTCGATATTGTCCTTAACAATTTATAGACACAAACTTTGTTGGTGTTCCTTTTTCAGACTACAACATTTATTTCCGTGGTTTTATGCTTTATCATCTATTTGTTTGGTATTTTGTGGCTTTATTTTACTTTGCCATCTGTTTGTTAGGACTTATCATGAATTGTAAATGTTTAAAGGAATGTTTGCAAAATAAATTGTTAAAAAAAGCACAAATTTTGGAAGCCAATTGATTTTTTTTATGAAAATATAAAACTTGATTAACCTATTTTTGCATACACTTTTCCATTTTTCTGGAATTGGTTATTTTGTAAAATTTTGAAAAATTCGAAATATCTACATTTATTTTAAAGACTATCGGATTTAAATCGTTAACAGTCCTTATTTAGAATTTGTGTTAATTTTGTTATTCTCTTTGCATGTTACAAGTCTGCTACTTCTTCTACGTATAAACCATTTTCTGGCTCCTCTCTATTTTCAACTTTTTATTTCCTAACTTTGATAGTTTTGTTTCAATATTTTACAAAAATAAGAATATAAAGTTTTAATTTTGCATTAAGCACCTACCGCCAAAATATCTTACTCGACAATGGGTCATATGAATAAAATTTAGCAATTACTTCGAAGTAATCACTTTGGGCTTAGGACTGGCTTTTAACTCCAAATTTACCAATTGGCTGGTAGAACAGCATGAAATGTAAGCGAAAATTAAAAAAATAAATTTCTAGTCTACTCCCAAGCAGACTAGATTTGTGAAGAAAAATGCTTAAAAAACCCTGTATTTCCCCCTATTAGTAATATCTAATTTTTATTTATACGAGCAAATATTTTTGATTAGCGTTTTTGATAAAAAAAATTTAAAGTTCCTAGCAAAAAAATTGCAAGTCATGGTTTGCAAGCCACATCTTTCATTCTTCAAAAGAATGCATTAGTTTATTTCAACTGCTTTTTTAGAAGCAACCCTAAACAACTTAAAAAAAATTACTTCTTTTAGTGGTTCCAAAATATTTGTAAGTATATTTTTGCAGTTTTTTTAGTAGTAATTCTGAACAACATCCAATAGATCACTGAAGTATTGCTTCTAAAGCGTTATTGCTCTAAAAGTGAGCCAACAAATTGATTCTGGTACAGTTTATTTTCAAACAGAAGATGTCGGGTTCAGTTCTCGGCGGAACCAATATTTTTTAAATATTTTTTTTATTTTCGTTTAATATTTTTAATTAATTTTTTAATTCAATATTTTTTAATTTAAAAATTTTTTAAAATATATACCCAGCGAAAAAAATTGGGAATAATGCTTTACAAACTACTTCTTTCACTGTTTCACAAGTATCCGTTAGTATATTTTTACAGCTATTTTAGAATTACTTCTTAACAACATCCAAAAAATCACTTAGGTAGTTGCTCTAAAAGTGATCCTAAAAAGTGATTTTGGTATCACTTGGCATTTCCAAACAGAGGGTCGCGGGTTCGATTCGCGGCGGGATCAATATTTTTTTATTAATTGTTTTTATTTTATTTATTTTTTTTATAATATTTGTAATTAATTTGTTTAAATTCAATATTTTTTTAACTATTATTTTAATTTTTGCATTAAAAAATACAAAAATTGTTTTTTTCGGACTTTCTATATTCTCATATATTTAGTTAGAATATTCTTCCACCTCAAGTTCAAATTCTAATATGATATTGTCATATTAGATTTTTATTTGTTGTTTCAAAAAGGGGTTGATCATTTTCATGATAGACAATACAATTGTTTCGTAGACATCACTCTACTCTTCAGTTTTCCGCAATAAGAAAATGATAACTTTCTTACTCAAACCGAGACATTACATAAGGTACAAAAAATCAACGGAACGAGACAGTTCATATACGAAAGTACAAAATTCTCGTTCCGTTGATTTTTTGTACCTTATGTAATGTCTCGGTTTGAGTAAGAAAGTTATCATTTTCTTATTGCGGACAACTGAAGAGTAGAGTGATGGCTCGATGTTATCTCCATAAAATATATATTTTTTCCAATATAAAAAAAACATTTTTTTTTTCTAAAGAGATTTGTTTTGTTAAAATTTATTGCATTTTTGTTTGGGAAATTCGTTTTCTTATAATATGGACAATTTTAATCTCTAAACTGTGTATGTGGTAGATCTGTAAATGTATCATTTTTTTTTTGATTTCAATTCATTACCAATTAGCTAAATTTTTAATTAATTCTTTTCACCAAGGAAAAGAATTGAATAAAATTTTAATCAATTCAAATGAATTTGGCGAAAGTGAATTGCAATTCATTTCAAATTCAAATGAATTGGCAAAATGAATTGCAATTAATTTCTAATTCTAATGAATTTGCCAAAATGAATTGCAATCCATTTCCCATTCAAATGAATTGAATTAATTTTGAATTAATTCAAATTAATTAAAAATGAATTGCAATCAATCAAAGTAAACATAGTGTTTGGAGTTTATTTCTTCAGGTATTACTTATTTTGGGTTTGACATACGCTGAGCGCCAAAAACACATTTAATATTCAAGAAGCAATTAATAAAATAACTTCATTGCAATTGATTTTTAATTTTTCTAATTAATTTGAATTAATTCAAAATCAATTCAATCCAAATGATTTGGAAATGAATTTCAATTCATTTTACCAAATTTATTTGAATTAGAAATGAATTGCAACTAATTTTTGCCAAATTCATGTGAATTGATTCAAATTTCATTCAATTCGTGATTTTTGTGAAAAGAATTAATTCAAAATTTCGCTAATTCAGTGCATAAATGATTTGCGAATTAATTTAAAAATGAATGATTCATTTACAGCTCTGATGGATGGTACATGCAAAAATAGTTAAAAAGGAATCTGAATTACTTGTAGACTGCTATTTGCATTGAAATAAATTTAACTTAAAAATAACAAAAATTTTGTAGATATAACAGTTTTGCTATCTTTCTATCTACCTAAACTACCTGAATTTCAGTTGACGTTTTCTAAATTTCAGTTGATATTTTCTGAATTTTAAGTCATGTATTCTGAATTTCAAATGACGATTTCTGAATTCCAATTGATATTTTCTGTATTTCAAATGGAAATTCTGAATTTTAATTGATATTTACGGAATTTCAATTGATATTTTCTGAATTACAATTGCAAAAGGTGTAGTATTTAGCAAAATATCTGCTTATTTCATCGATTTCAGAAAAGTCAATTTTAACAAATTGTAGATAGCTTTTAATGCAATTTTTTACGATTTATTTCTAAGAGTGTATGACTCTATCAAAACTTTTTTACTTAGATTAAGAGGGTTTCCCTGTTAACCGTTCTAAATTTTTGTCCGTTGATGTGTAATCTTTTAAGGAAATAATTGCTATAACTAAACTATAGCATACCTTTAGGGTTAATTTTCACATTTCAACAGCAAAATTAGAAAACCGTTGTAAAAACTTCAATATTTTTGTTTCACACTAAAAAACGAATACTACTCTGTTACTCCCTTAGGATAATGAAAACATTTTTGAGCTATATAAAAAAAAAAAAATTCCCAGTACACACAAAAACAAAGAAAACGAAATAAAACTATAACGAAAGAGTTGATGTGAATGCAGACCACTTTTTGAGAATTGCGTTTTTTACAGTAGTACTAGTAAAACTACATGTATTTCTGTACAAAATATATTTGTGTTTCAAAAAATATAGAGGGCTAAAGGCGCTTTTTCCATTGCGTGTAAGTTTTTTGTACTTATAAATACTTAATTTTTTCAACAAAACTTAGAATTGTGATTAATGTATTCTAGTTAGTTCTATAAATATATTTAAAAATAGAATTTTTTTTAAATATATTCTAAGGTTTTTCGTCTAGTGTAAACATTTTATTATGGTCTATAGGCCCTTATTCGTGTCAATTCTTCAAATGTTTAGGGTATAAATAACAAGTCATTTTCACTTAAAATAAGTAAATACAACATACAAAGAAAATGACTGTTTTGTTAAAGTTAAACAGTAGTTAAAAGTTAAACAGTTTAAATATTATTTTAACACAAAATCAATGTTATTTTAACACTAATTTTTCCCTTTAAAAAAACCATTGACTAGAATGATTTTTATTTGCTTAAATTTGATGGCCTACTTTTGGGAGGGCAACAAAATAGTACGAAGGAAAACAACTACATATTTTAAAAATTCTTTGCACGTTTTTTTTTTTGGTGTTGTAGAAAAATACCAAACAATGGTTTATGTGTTTTCTTTTCATTACACATGATTTGTATTGTGAAACTCGTATTAAAAGAGTGGTTAAGTTATGGCTAAATATGATTAACTTATGTGCCGACTAACAATTTCAATGTCCCAGCTTATGGTGGTGTTAGTTATTGTTTTATATTTTAGGCACATAAAACAATTTGGTAAAAAACTGTTCACACTTGGTGTTGGAGTATCGAAAAAGCAAAAGTAAACATTTTTGAAGACTAAAACAGAAAAAAGTAAAAAAAAAAATAAATTCGGGGTTGACGACTATAGGAAACCCTATAGAACATTTTAAATGCCGGGAAGGCAATATCAATTAGTTTTGCGATATTTATAGTGAAATATATAATCAAAATTTGTAATAAAAAGTGGGTCTGGGTCAAATATTTTGAGTAGTAGAAAATATCAACACAAATAAATTATAAATCCAAGTAAAAAAGTTTTGATATAGTCATATATTATCATATAAAATTTTGTATAATACCATGATATAATTATGTAAAATTTTAAGAAATTATGTCTTAAATATGTAACTACATCTTATTTCATATAGCACTAGGTATATATAGTGCCACATATTACAATATCCAATGCCTCATATAATTATGTATAATAGTATCGAATTATATATCATTATATCTAGTTGGATATGATTATATTATATTTGATACATTTGGATGATGAAAAAACCGGAATAATATTGTATCGAACCATATCTTCTCACATATACTAGACGCTTCTAAAAAAAAAATTATATGACTTTTAATATTATATATAATTATATCCGAAAAATGAGAACATCTATTTGTATTAAATTAGATAGTATTATGATCATATTAGCTCTAATTTGACACAATTAGATCTAATTTGACATCATTTTTTTCCCTCTATCTCTACGATCCGAGAGAACCCATTGGGATTCCTTCCTATACTACAAGGTAACAATTATTTTTGGCAGTTACAAACATCAGCACAAACTCAATATACCTTGTTCCATAGAGTGATGCAAGTTAAAAAAAAAAAATAAAGAATTTCCGATTTATTATTAAACTTCTGCAAAAAGCCTAAAAATATGCCACAATATTGGATTTATTGAAACCAATATTTGATATGCTATAAAAAATGCCAATTTTCTTCTGTTTATTTTATTAGATTTCATTGATACTCTAGCAATTTTTTCGAGTTTTAAACTTTATTTGCCAATTTAAATCTTTTTTATTATAACGCCATATTGCAGTATTTTTTATTGTAAGTAGTTTGAGTATAATGTCGATTTTTATCTGATTTTTTTTTCGATTCTAGAAAAAAGTTTTAACGTGGTATTGCTTTGTTTGTGGTCATGTTTTGTAATTTATTGTTGTGTTGGTTTGTTTTCTTTTATTTAAGTAAGTCCCCCTTTTGTTTATGCTACAATTTTTTTTGTATAGTTAAAATGTTTTTCTTTTTTTTCGAAAACTCTTATAAAAAATGTATTGAAAAAATATAATCAACTTTTTAACAACAAATGTTTTGGAGGTTATTATATTATAGTTTGAAGTATACTCTAGGGCAAATTAGAGGAAAGTTTTTAAATTTTCAAGAGTTGGCTCATATTGCAATATAATTATTTGAACTAGTGTAGGCAGTCTTTTTAGTAAACAGACACTTCGAATAGTTGGCTTCTCCCTTCAAGGGATACTTTTCTTGTGAATATTTCCGAACCAATTTCCAATATGTTTTTAAAATAAAAATTAATTACTTTTTGCGATTTCTTCATACTCAAATATTTTTACTTATTTAAAATATATTTAAGTTCAAAACTTTTTACTTAACAATTTGTTTATAATCATAGCATGCTTTTATGCTTAACAATTATAAATGACATTGTCATTGTTTTTTAGTTTTTTTTTTGTATGGTTACTATAATTTAAACTTCAAAGCCGATTTATTTAAATTTTTTTTTCTCTATAATTACTCTTTAAATTGTTTCGGCTTAATGGAAAAAAGTACAACCTCAACAGATAATAATAAATTGTTAAATGCTTTTCTGTAGCAACAACTTTTGTGGTTGAATTTTTTCCACAATTTCTGGTGCCTTTCCATTTAGCGACTTTTCCTTTTTTGCAAAATTCTTATTTTATTTTTGCTTTTCCAGCAATTTTTTGCTTTATTTTTCTTTCCTTTCCCGTATAAATTTTTGTATTTCATTGTGTAAAGCCTCATTTTTCACACTTATAACTGTATACTTCTTGTTCATTCTTCCCAGAAAAATGAAAGCAGTAAAAAACCCACACACAAGTTGTAAATAAATAGAGCATGATAGTAGTAATAGGCTCTAGGCAAGTCGCTCCACTACTGTTAACCGCTTTCTCACTGGCTGTGTTTGACAATTCAAGAAAATTTAATTAATGTATTTAGTTTTTTCAATATAATTTGCTCATATTTTGTACATTTATTGAAATGATTTTGAATATTTAATAGAAATTTACCATAAAACCTAACCTTTTACTTTCCACTAAACATTATTAAAATTCCGGCCAGAGCCAGTTAACAGGGAATGAGATGCATGCATACTCTTGAAATTCTATGCTCATTGTTAGTAGTACAAGGTTCATATGTGTTTATATTTTATACGCCTTTTTTTTTTGTAGTGGAAGCGCCTAAAAGTATGTCACGCTTTAACACATACTTCCTATCTTTCTTTTAGCTTTTAATATAAACAAAAACTTAATATTAAATTCTTAATGGTTTGAAAGGAAATTGTTGTTGGCTGTGTTAAATAGTTTTAAAAAAATATAATTTTTATATGTGTCCTTTTCATTTCATTACTTTTTCTACTTTTTGGTGGGAAATTAATATCATAGATATTGTGAAAAATAAAGATATAAATAAAGTTCAATAGAAAAATAAGGTCATATCATGTATGGGAGGCTTGCATTATCATTGAACTTTCACTGCTCTTAGATAAAAATAATGATAATGAAAAATATTTTGCATTCCCATGTGAAAATCGAAATATATATGAACATACATGATCATACATTGACTAGTATATGATCATGCATAGTCATACATGATCATATACGTCAATGCATAGGTCACTGTATGACCATACATGATCTCATATATTTCCATATATCTTCGGATCCGAAATTTGAGGGTATATGACCGTACATGTTCATATATGGCCATATATGCTCACATATGATTCATGTATGTTCATATATGATCATATATGGCCAAATATATTCATACCCTATTAAAAAAAATTAATATGGAGCTTTATATGGTAATATATAGCATAATGTGATCCATATACCATTTCATCCGAAAAATGGCCCGATATAATTGTGTCAGTTGGTTATCACATTTTATCTAATTGTATCAGTTTAGATCTTAACTGATTAGATTATATATTAAGCAGATGAAATTTTATCTGATTTTTGACCTGATACAATTTTATGGGTTTATATCGCATGGTATTAGTTTAAATCCAAATAGATACATTACTATACAAACTTATATAGTTCTATCTGAATTTTGACCTGATGCAATTATATCTGCTTTAAAATTTTGATACAATTACATAAGGCAAATGTCGGATACAAATATATTTTATTTATATAAAATTGTACCAACTACGATCTAAACAGATACCATTAGATATAAACCGGTAAAATTGTATCAGGTCAAAAATTGGATATAATTTCATCTGAATACTGTATAATTTCATTAGTTGAGATCTAAACTAATACAATTATATAAAAACTGATAAACAACTGATACAATTACATCGGGCCATTTTTCGGATGAAAGAGTATATTTATACAGATATAACTTCATCGCATTTTATACGACTATATGTAACTGTTTTTACTCGGGTATACCCTCAAATTTCGGATCCGAAGATATATGGAAATATATGAGATCATGTATGGTCATACATTGACCTATGCATTGACGTATATGATCATGTATGACTATGCATGATAATATACTAGTCAATGTATGATCATGTATGTTCATATATATTTCGATTTTCATATGGGTTATAAAAAAAAACTACATTTAAAATAATACGTCAATAGAAAAATCTGTCAAACGGATTTCAAATCGATTTGACTAATTTTTTAACACATTTTTTGTTGAAACATTTGATTTAAACAAAGATTTTAGTTATCTTTATTTAACACTATACTAAAAATCCTCATTACTTTAACTAGTTTTCGGTGTTAATTTTCAAAACTACCCTAGTAAAAATGATTTTTATATAATCAGATATGATTTTTATATAATCATTTATGATTTTATACAATTATAACTTTTGTGAAACATATATTTTTATATGATTATATAAATAGATATTTAATTATATAAAATTATATTAACCAGATCCACCATTTTCCGGATCAAATCATGTATGGGTTAATATAATTATATAAAAAATATATTATCTGATCCGAAAAATGGTGGATCTGGTTAATATAATTTTATATAATTAAATATCTTTTGATATAATCATATAAAAATATATGTTTCACAATACTCGACAAGTTATAATTGTATAAAATCATAAATGATTGTATGAAAATCATATATGAATATATAAAAATCATTTTTACTAGGGTATTTATAACTAATTTTTAAGAACACATTCGTTAAATTTTACAATATTTATTGTTAAAATATAATATTTTCATATTTCTGTTACTACCCGGTAGATGGTGCCTGCAGTGTATACAAAGTTTTAATAATGGCGCTATTTCTTTTCCACCCGATTTTTTAAAATGGTCCATATCTTGAAAACTAAGAGAGAATTGACGAAAATTTCGACTACCCTTAACTCCAGTGAAAGGGTTTATCTCTATCCAAAAATTGACCATGGTAGGGCCTTGGACCTTCGGGAATTTCTAATCAAAATTTTCCACTTCATTAAATGGCTCATATCTCGATAACTAAGCGAGATAGAGCAAAACGGATAAAATGTTTGCTCCTTTGGAGTGCCCTTACATGACTTTAGATGGTATAGACTAGGCCCGGGGAAGGTCCCGAGACCTTAAATTACTTGAGCGATTTTTCTACATTTAACGAAAAGCTTATCTGAAAACTTTGAGTTTCTTTTAACGGATGAATTATTAGTGCAATGCAATTTAAGGGCCTCATCGATCAATGAAAGTAGACTTTTAAAATCATTATTTTAAATTAAGAAATGGTAATGAAAATAGTTTCAATGTTATGGGTATCAATGCTATTATCAAATCATCAATAAATTAGTCCACTCAATAGTTCCCACGTCTGGGTCTTATGCACGTACGTGTTTTCTTAATATACATTTTTTAAAAAATATTTTAAATATATTAGAAGATTAATCTTTAAATGACAAACAATTTGGTAATGAAAAAATGTGAAATATAAATTGATTTTTTTTTTGCGTAAGACTTAAATTTTTCGTACTTTAAGGAGTTGACACTGAAACAGAACAGAAAAGAGATCCGCCGAAGTCTAAAATTTAGCTTGCGGTACAGAGATGCAGCAATACTCAGCAGAAAAATTTGTTACTTTAACAAAATTTATTCCTGTTTTTTGGCTTAAAATAAATTTTGTTGATTTTAATAAATTTTTTGTTGAATTTAAGAAATCTTAATTTAAGTAAAAAATTAGCAAAACTACACTTTTATTTGTAATTAAACTGAACGAAAAATTTGTTCAAATTATGGGGTCTTCAGTTCGTCCCCAGAACTGGTCTATATCATCTAAGGCTTTGTAAGAATACTCCACATGAGCAAACATTTTCTGGCATGTGAATAAAATCGATCGGTTTCAAATCGATCGTTTTCGAAATTTCAATCCTGAATATTTCGCATTATTTTTAATTTAAAAGCAATAAAAAGTCGTAAATCGATATAACTGATACAACTAAAGCGGTTAAAAACAATTTCAAACCTTTTTGCCTTTTCTATTCATCATTTAATTTTTGATTTTTAACTAAATCGATCGAAATCCAAATCGATCGTTTTCCTTCACACGCCAGTTTATCTACTTTGCTCTATCTCGCTAGTTTTCCAGTTATGGCCCATTTTATGAAATTAAAAATTAAAAAAAAATTTCCGAAGTTTCAAGGCCTCACCAAGGTCTATTTTTGGATAGAGATACATTTTTCAAGAGGGTTTTATATATTTAGTGGTAGTCCAAATTTTCGTCAATATGTAATGATGGTGGAGCCAATATGGAGGCTCGAATTAAGATACTAATTTCAGAGACGTTTAAAATGTGCTAATTTCGGCGTTGGGTCATTGTACTCAAATCCAGCGAAAATTTAAAAAATTCAAAATAGCAGACCCAATATGGCGGATGATTTGAGACCATTCTGAATATGTAATAAAATTGATACTTTACAGGTTTTGGGCTCACTAAATACGAATCTACCATAACATTTACAAATTCAAAATGGGGGATCCAAAATGACCTCTGTTTTTTTCAAAAGTGATTAAATTGCCATCCAATTTTGTGGCCGCTGAATACAAATCCAATATGATATTTTTCGAATTTAAAATGAAGGATCCAATACGGTGTGTAATTTTTATTTTTTTTTTATTTAATTAACTGCTTTCGCTGTAAATTATTTATCGCAATAAAATGGGGGTGCTACATTTTTTTAACTATTAAAAATCAACTGACAAATTTAGTTTAAACAATAATCATGAAAATTATTATAAAACTATACAAACAAACACAAATGCAGTTAAAACAACAAACATAAAAATTATTATAAAGCTGTAAAACGATTGTTTTGGTTAATTAGTTTTGCTGCTAAAACTGCTAACACCAATTACAATATTAATTTAATAAAACAAATTTTTCTAATTAGGTACTCTCCACTTCATTTTACTCTTAAATAAAATATTTTATAATATTAAGAAATACAATATTTTATAATATTAATGCAAATAATTATAATTTTCTATTACAAAACTTATGTTATTATTTGATTTATTTAATAAAATTTCTAACTTCGAAATTTTCAGTTTGCTTTCTTCAGCGTCCTTTTTTTTTTTTAATAAAGACACACGAAGAAAATTATTTTTCTCATATTACTTCACTAGAAATTTCTAAACGCAATATTTCCCATATTTCATGTTGCGTTATTTTCTATATCAATATCATTTTCAATCATAACACTTTATTATGCGTTATTGACGTTAAAAAATATTTAATTAATATATTTAATTAATTTGTAATAATTTTCAATGATTACAAAATACTCATATTAATCGTGTTGTTAACATGCTGTAACCACAATTTGTTTAACAATTATTGAATATTAATTGTTTGTAATTATGGTGTTTGGTTATTTTCGCATTATGTTTTTAATTATCTAAAGCCTAAAAGTATACTTTATTATTTACATAAGTGTCAACAACAGAAAATATGCAACAATTTTATGAAAAAAGCAATTTCAATGTTAATTTAAAAAAATATTAATTATGAAATATAAATTATTGTCAATATTTAAAAAACTCGTATCAAAATATTGGTGCTACTCGTATCATAGTATTTTTTACAACTCAAGATAAGTCAGTTGATATCTCATGCTGTAATTATTTGACCATTAACAAGGGTCAACGTGTGACCAGCGATATTTTTAATGAATTCTAAATCATGAACTCCCAATTTATAAAAATGCACATGTTTCCTTTTAGTTTTTAATTTATTGCCCCAAAATTATCATTTATTCATACATAAATCCTTTACGAAGAATCCTCGTTTGGGATATTATTTATAATTTTATTATGTCTAGTTTACATTTTTCTAAAGAAAACAAAAAATGCTTTTGTGAAAAGGTCTTTTGATTTCATTATTCATCTCTTTTGTTTGTTGTTTTGATGATAAACCTTACTTTATTTCTGCTTAAGTGTTTTCCGGTAATAACTTTTACCGTCATAACATTGAGGTAATAAAGGTTTAATTTAATGGTCTTATATTTTGTAAATTATGTGGTCGAAATACAAAAAAAATAAAAAAAAATAAAAAAAAACAGAAAAACCAACATGAACAAATATAAAGCATACCATTAGGGGGTGGTATATTAATAAAACCTTAGCAAACTGTAGCATATTTAAAAAGAGCAGAATAATATATAAAAAAATATGAAGCATGTATATAGGCGATAAATAAAGCTAGAATTATTTTGTTTTTGAAAACAATTGATTGACGTGTAATTAAATATAACACTTTTAGTTCTCGGGCTAAAATAAAATTTCTTTGAAGTGTTTTAATTAAAAATTTGTAAATATACAAAAAAAATGTTCATTAAAATATGTAAAACTTAACTAATTTAAGGACCCTTAAATTTACTGGGAATTTAATAATATTTGAAAGTAATCATTTAATGGTGTCGCATTTTTGTAGGACTCATATTTAATTTAGTTAAAACACTTTGTCTATAAAATCTAACAAAATAATTGTTGCCTACTTTTAGGACTTATTCAATAAATTAAAAAAATATATTGCTGGCTTTAAGGTTCCATCAAGTTTTTCGGCTGTATAAAATTTTATTTATAGCCTATTTGTCATTTTAATAATATTACAACTCAAGTTATTAAAATTTTTCTCCAACAAAAGAAAAACTTCAACAATAAATAAACTTTTACTTTCATACATTTTCGTATATTCAATACTCGTAAATTGATCGATGTTTCCTTTAATTGAACTTTTATTTAGTTTAAATTTTTTTTTTAAAAATTTAAATGATGCTTTTGTGTAACTTTGGGCTATAATATTGATTATAAGGAAACTTTTAAGTGCTAAATATAAAAACTTAATAGCTTAAAATAATTTCAAGGGAGATATTTTCTTAAAACAACTAAAAAAATGTGGAGTAAATTAATTTTCAGAAGCAAATTTGACACAACGATAATGTTTAAGTATATAAGCTATTATTTCTTTTAATTAACCACTTTAAATGCAGTTTGAGTAACTATTGTTGACATTTTTAATTTTCAATAATTTATAAATTTCTAAAAATTATTTAAAAATTTTATTCAATACCCAGCAAAATCTTTCATTGCCAAATAAGTGGTTAAAGTATAGTAATTTTTTTTTTACTTATATTTCGATGGCAGTATTAGTTACGAAGTCATTTTTGTAAACCGTTTAAACCGTTAGGCCTACTCCTTATTTCATTACAAAAATAATGTGATATTGGGAACTACTTATTTTGTAGCTACTAATAAGTGTATGAGTAAGCCTTATTATTTGACAACTTGGAACCCCTTATTTTTTATATTTTTCTAATGCTGCGAATAAAATTATAAGCAGTAGTCCCTTAAGCCCAAACCACATAGTGAAAGTGCCAGTGGATAGTGGCAGTGCTGTCAAAATTTGTTCTTGAATTCCGCGAAAACGATTTAATATTTTAAAAATTTCTTATCGTGTTTTGTTTAAAAACAGCTCTTGTTTATTTAGAAACTTTTCTAATTTCTCGGCAGTGACAAACAGAGAAGACACAAAAACTGCTTTATCGACAAAACGTCGCACTGCGGTCGACACTGCGTTTATGTGGTTTAGGCTTAATTCTGCTGCTTATTATTTATAAATGATTTTGCTGGGTTCTGTTGAGAACATATTTACATATTTAAAAATATTTTTAATAGAATTTGTTGCTTTTTGAAAAAACAAATTGCATTTACTTTTCCATATTAATTTCCCAGCAAACAAAGATGATCATTAATGACTCAAAAATGAGCTCCAAAAACATAGACATTTTTTCACTTTTTCCTATGAAAGTGGTCCTTCCAAAAGAGCCCCCTGTGTACTCAGAAATGACTCAGAAAAAAGAACGTATAAAATTGAAATTTTCTCATAAATTTAAATAATTTTGGAATCTTACTTGAGTCCGAAAAATGAACCCTCATTTTGAGATAGCTTTTTAGATTGTAGAGCCAACTTTTTGGATTGTTTTCTGAGGGTTCATATTTTCTACCAAAAAAAGAGTGTTTTCAAAAAACCAATAATCATTTCTATGAGCCATTTAAGAATCTTATTTATGAGCGCTCCAGAATTGTTGGCTGGGTTATATATTCATTAAATATATTACATTATCTTACAGCCATTTCACGAACCATTTTTTATGTATATATTCTGGCCTACAAAATGCGAAAAGCGCGATAAAAAAATTTATAGGTTAGTATTGTTTAATTGTTACAAATTTTCGATACTTTTTTTAGACCATACAGAGTGCTAATTAATTAATTGGACTTATTTATTGATGGTTTCATTAGCATTGAACTAATATCAATTGTAATGTATTTTTTTTATTACCAATTTTTAATTAACCCTCTAATGGTAAAAGATGACTCAGGGCAGCTATCATAAAATTCCCATAAATATGTCAAATGTATATTTTATAATCATAACTGAGGCAATTCCAATAGGAAACAAAATTCTCTAAAATTTTCGAAAAGAATTTTTCCTAATGCAGCATATGGTCTGAAAGCAAAAAAGTGTCTTAATTAAAATTTCATAAAATAAATAAATGTTCCTTGTTAGATTTGAAATCATACCAGTAAATTGCAGGAAATAAAAATTTAAAAAAATTCAATAAGGAGCAGGATAGAATACGTATTTTCGGGTCCCACTACAGATCCATCCTCAGTATCTACGCTTTCATGGGTTAATAATTTATAATGGTCTACTTATATAGATTGCGATACAAATAAACTATTGTAAACACAACTCAATTAGACTAACATCAACCAAAATTTTAACAATGATATTTTTAGCCTCTGTTATTACTGTTTTTGCTTTGAACTTAAATTCTTAAAGTATCGCAGCTGGTTCTGTTGAACTCATTCTATAAAATGGTTTGATACAATATCAAACATTTAAGTAGCTAAAATACAATCAGTACGTTAGATATTAGCTGCCCAGCAAAAAACCTGCTTCGCTGGATGCAGCTTTGTAAAGGAATAAATAAAATTAATCCCTTACAAAGCTGCTTACGGAAGGCATGATTTTTCCATACAAAGGTCCCGCTTGGAAGCACGTTGTTTTGTGAGAAAAAGCGCATTATTCGCTGCTGAAAAATTGCAGTAAATTCATGTTTTTCATAAGTGCATTTAACCGCAAATAAATTCATGCACTTTTTTTGGAAATAGTGCTTTTTTTGCTGCTGAAAAGATGCAGTAAATTCATGATTTTCATTGAGCGCATTTAAACGCGACTTCTTAAGAAAATAAATGCATTCATTTGCCGACTTCAAAATGCTGACTCATGTTTATGTGGCGTCTATACATTAAACTCTACTAAAGAAGGGTAAAACACGATTGAGATGACTCAGATTTCGTGCGCATTAATCTTTGGATAACTTACATTTTATTTTACTCCCTTACAACCTGCTTCGTCGTAAGGGAATAGCGTAGCACTATAATTTTTTAAATAACTTGCTTACGATTTGCTTCGTTTAAGGCAGTTTTGCAGGGTATACAATCAAATTGCAAAATTTTTTGTGTATTGTATAATGCTTAAAGTGGCGCAACTCTGTAAAGCAGAATTTGTAGCGCGTTTTTAAGCGCTTCGTATTTTTACTGCTTCTAAAATACTAAAAATTTTTTGGTGGGTGGGTACAGCTAATTTTTTGATATCACTCATATAGTTTCTTTGAAAAAAATGGACAGGAGCGTTAAGAAACATTTTAAATATCAAAGAAAAAACAAAATAATAGAAACTATCACAATTTTCTTTGTCATCTTCTAAAATACTACTTTGTTATTTTGCAGATCCAGAAATGTAAAGTAGGGTGGGCCGATTTGTAAGGACAAAAATTTGTCGATATTGTGCCATCGATTTTTCGATAGCTTTTGGCATGAGGGAAACAACATACACTACGACAAATCAAAAAATCATTTTCCATACGCCAAAATTTCACAAAAACTCGTCTAAAAACCAAAAAAAAAACATTTTTTTTTCGAAAAAGTGATATCGCCATCGTCACAATTTTACGTTGGATAGGATATATTTAAAAAATTTGAAAGCGGCGAATTTTTTTTAATATACCTACTAAAAAAACCTATAAAATTAACGTGTAAAAAAAGATCTATTTTTCGACAAAAACTCGTCCACAACCTCAAGAAAAACATTTTTTTGGAAAAACAATTTCACCTTGGAAATGTACTAAAAAAACCTTAACCCTTTGACGACCATACATTTTCTGCCGAAGCGATTTTGAAAATTTTGCGAATTTCATAATCTCTGACCTAATAATAGTTATGTCAAGAAAAATTGGCTCCGTAGAACCCCTCCTTACCCCTCATTTCGCTTGCCAAAAATATTTGCCATTTGACGACCCTGCTGTTCCGGACGAACTGATTTTTATTATTATTTTATTTTCGTGCTCTAGAACTAAATTATGTATATGTTAAAAAAATTTACCTCATAGATCCCTTGGTTGCCCTTCATTTCGCTTGTCAAAGTTTGTGCTTTTTACCCCTTTAATGAAGAATTCTAAGTAACCAACTTCGAGGGCTCGTAAGGGGAAAGCGGGACTAGGTAGGGATTTGCTGCCTGCTACATTTTTGTTTCCCCATTTCTCCTTTACAAATTACTTTTGGAAATATTTACTCTATCTTTTGTCTGGGCAATTATAAATGCGAAAAACCCTTGGGCAAGCATGCTTGCCTATGGTCGTCAAAGGGTTAAAAATAAAAATAAAAAAACAAACCTTACGCTCAAGAAAATTGTAAAATTAAAAATTGAAAAAGAAGGTTCAATAAACGACAAAAAATTTAAAAGTAAAAAATTTAAATTTGGCTGCCTCGAAAATGATTTTTTTTGATATGTCGTAGTGGAACTTTTTTTCCTCATGCCAAAAGGTATAGAAGAATCGATGGCACAATATTGATTGCTAAATGGACCCCCCCCCCCAAATTTAAATTATTTTTTGTACGATTTTTTAGATGTTGATATTAAACGAATTATTATAATTAATAATAACATATTTAGTTAGAATATTGTTTTAGCTCAAGTTGTGATTGTTGTTTCAAAATGGTTGATAATTTTCATGATAGACAACGCAATCATTTCATGGGCATGGCCCCAACTCATCAGTTGTCAGCAATAAGAAAATTTTGATTGGAACACATAAATCGAGGGATTATATAAGGTACAAAAATTCAACGGAACGAGAATTTTGCACTTTTGTATATGAACTGTTTGATTTGGTAAAATCCATTCACAAATCAACACTTTTTGTAAAGCAACTAGTTTTGTATTTTTTAATGCAAAAATTAAAATAATTGTTGAATTAGTTATACTTATAATTATTTATTAATTATAATTAGTGCTCAGTGGAATAACGCTTCTTGAGTGAGCACTCTGCATTCATAATATACTTTAGCAAATAAAATGAAATATATACACATTTTTGTATATAATATAAAATAATATAATTTTTGAATTTTATTCGATTCATCGGTTAAGAAAATAAACCCAGTAATTATTTGCACGATTAAACGATTAAAATAAAAATCCTTTTAATTGAATACCCTAGGAATATTCCCTTTGGTGCGCAGAATAATTAAATTATTTTGTAAACCAGTGTTTTCATAATTTTTAATAAAATGTCAACACATTATTAAAAACACACCACAAAAACACTCTAATACAATTACATATCGCTAGATGAAATGTAAAACTACGTAACTAATATATTTTTATTTTTTTATAGGAGTAGTAAAAAAACGTTGTATGACATTCTGCAAAATTGGTTTATAAAACTGAAGGTTTTGGTTACGGAACAATCAAATTTAGTGGTTCAATGCACTGCTCCATAAAAACGCAAGGTCATTTAAAATCTTTACAGGTTAACCAAAAAAAGGCGGAAAATTGAAAATATTTTTTATTTTTTTTTCCTTAGTTTAGCTTAATAAATCGTTAATCAATAATAGATTGGTTTTAAAAAATTTTTTAGTTTTGTGGCTTTAGATTTCACTCAACGATATTCATGTAAATATTGTAGAGGAGAACACTAAGATTAATAAGTATAGTAACATTTTTAATTTGATATAAAATAAAATAACAAAATTGTTAAAACAAAATTTTGTTTTGTTTTTGTTGTTTCTAATACTGTGAAACACAATTTTTTTGGTGTCAGATTCTTATCTTGAAATTTATGTCTGATGTGGTGATATAGTAAAAATCTTATAGTGTTTGCGGCGGCATTTAGTTCTATAGCTTTAATTTTTATGGCAATTACTATTTCAAAAAATATACAAATTACTGTTAGATAATAGTTATTTCCGTCATATCAAAGGTCTGAATTAAATTATCTCCATTACAGTTCATAAAATATTGATAAACACTCCGAAATTAGAAAATACTAATAAAGGAAAATTAAATTTTGTTGCTGTTCAGAGTATACTTTTTGGCATTATTGTTATTGTTTTTGCTGCCGCTGTGTTTATTCCAGTTTAAAGGCTTTTATATAAATAATGCTTTATATATATATATATTTGTATGGTTGTATATGTTTATATGTACAATAAAACCATTCACACATTTATTTTGCTTAATGCAAATCTCCACGCTCATTAAGTCAATTGTAACAACATGGGATTTCCTTTTGAGTTTTGGGTTAAAGTTTATGATATGAAGCATATGGGAATAAACCATAAACACATTTATATACATTTATACGAGTATATACCCAGAAAATAAATTAGTTTTTTCAAACGAATTTGATGGTTACAGTCCTATTCCAGTTGCGACAACAGAAATAAGATTTTGACAAGCTAATTTTCAATTGCAGTAACCGAACGATTCGATTGACGGTAATTTTGGTGGGAACAAGAAATTTTTTTCTGTGTGTATATATACACACACGTATACATAAATGCTTATACAATTATATTAACTGAAAATAAATGCATACTATACATTTATTTACACAACATATTTGAATAACATACAGCCCCAACATCGATTTGGATTTCATATATGTATTTTTTTGTTTTATTATGGCTGTTGTTGTTTTTCTTTTAGTCAAACACATTTTTCATTTTAATTTTCTATACAATAATCCGGAAGATAAATGAAAATGAAGTATTTACAGCAAAATTGCTCAGCCTGTTAGTGTGAAACAATATTATAAAAATTTGTAAGGAAAAATATTTATTTAACTCAAAAACAGACTCAAAAATATTTCATTTAGAATTTTATGAAAAACATTTTATTATTAGTTTATGCTTTTATTTTGTTAATTAAAAAAGATATGCTAGAGATGTTATTTCCCAAAAATAGGCTTTAAATTGTTAAGAAATAATTTTTAAATTAATTTTAAAACGTGCATACATTTTAAAATAATTATTTTTGTATATTTAAAATATCTATCAATTTACCAATTACTTGGTTTTCATTTTAATGATGTTGGTTATTTTCTTTTTATAATTATTTTATTTAATTTATTCATTAAATTTAAAATAAAAATAATGAAGCATATATATTGCATACCTTAAGGTGTTTCATTTTGAATTTATATTATAAACAAATGGAAAAATAAGTAAAACAATTGAATACTTAACAAGATATGAATTTATATTTTCTTTTGTTTGTAAAAAAAAACTCATAGGCAGTATAATAAAATTTTATTAAAGTGTGAGTTATTTACTGCCTTTCATAAAGACTACGCCTTAGGATAGGCAGTAAATAACATATTATTACGCATAAATATTTAGATATGTAATAAAATTATAATAATAATAATTTAATATTTTAAAAAATTAAAAATAAAATTGTTTATTTTATTGAGAATTTCTGTAGGTGAAAATGATTTTATATGTAGGCGCAATAAATGTGCCTTTCCATACCAACTGTCCCGCTATAGAAAAAATGTGTATTATTTAAATTTTTATTTAAAAATTTTATATTCATAAAGTATATGATTTCGCACAGGGTTTCAAAGTTGTTCCGGGTACCAAAACTTTGAATATTTTCCATTACAAAACTTTATACAAAATAAAAAGCATTTTTCGAAAACATTTAAAGCTCGAATTTGCTAACCCTGGTGTAAATATTTTTTAACTCCACAATTTTCTTGAGCTTAAGGTTTGTTTTTTATATATAAAAAGTTTTTTATTTTCGATATTTCGCTACATAAAATTAATTGTTATATCCTGAAGATGCTACACAATGAAGTAGCGAAATATCGAAAATAAAAAAAATTTTTATATATAAAAAACAAACCTTAAGCTCAAGGAAATTGTGGAGTTAAAAATTTAAAAGAAGGTTAAATAAACGACAAGAATTTGTAAATATTTTTTTATCACATTACAGTGACTAATTTTTAGAGCAAATAAGTCAAATGTACTGATCGGTCAAGTTTTGGGGAAAAAAAAATATACTGTTGGCAAACAATTTTTAAGTATTTTCATAAACTCTCTCTCACTCTTCTATTAAAACCAAACAACAAAATTTAGCAAGCGGGATTTTATATAATTTATCTTAATTAAATTACAAAAATACAAAAAAAATTCCTTTCTTACGATGGAAGATCATTTTTTTTTTGAAATTTTTATTGTAAATGATAAAACTAAATATTATTAGTTGAAATTCAAATAGTTTCGCTGATGTGGAGGTTGTAGGATGCAGCCAAAGTTAGTGTATACATATGGATACAATATAGAAAGGTTAAGATCTGTGCGCTGCAGCATTGTGCAGTTTCCTTATAAAGGGTTCTTCAATAAGAGCGCTACAAAAGTTTTTTTAAATAAAACAAAAACCGTTTTGGATATCAATGAAATTCTTTATTCATGTGAAGTACTTTCGATGCCATTATGTATGGAAATCGATCTCCTTTGCATGGCCACCACGGGTACGCTTGCAGAAGTCCAGACGCTGAACCCAATTTTTGACGGTTTTCAAGCATAAATCGGCCGATATTCGAACGAAGTTCATCAATCGTCGCTGGCTTGTTGGCATAGACCATAGATTTGACGTAGCCCCACAGGAAATAGTCCAACGGCGTCAAATCGCACGACCGAGGCGGCCAATCGACTGGACCATTTCGTGAGATAACACGTTCTCCAAACTTGGTTTGCAATAAATTGATTGTGACATTCGCTGTGTGGCTTGTGGCGCCGTCCTTTTGGAGCCACATGTCCTCCAAGTCCATATCATCCAATTGGGGCCCAAAATATTCGGTTATCATTGAACGGTAGCGATTCCCATTCAGAGTAACGTGCCGGTCTTGATCATCACGGAAGAAGTACGGCCCAATGACGCCGCCGGCCCATAAACTGCACCAAACCGTAATTTTTTCGGGATGGAATGATGACTCATGGAGTACGTATGGATTGCTGTCGGACCAATAACGCATATTTTGTTTATTGACGAAGCCATTCATTATGACGACCATAAATTGGACGTAGCGCTCTTTATGTTGAGGCCACTGACTCCGAATTTCGGTAGTAAATTTTAATAATTTCGACTCGTTGTTGGCTCGTATATCTTTCCATCATGAAATGGCAAACCTTACTGAAGAGAAATGTCAAAAGAGCGGCAAGAAATATGGCGTCGTTTGCTGTCCCTGTCTTTCTACTTTTGTAGCGTCCCTGTTGAAGAACCCGTTAGGTTTTAATAAATTTTCAATATGCATTTTTGGTAGATTTTAACGCAAAAATTTTTTGAGTCTAGTTACAATAAGCTTAATGTGTACCATTCCCTTGTTAACTGTATTTTTATAATTTAATTAAATATTAACGTAAACAAATGTAAACAAAATTTATAAAAGTGTCAGTTAAATTTAATATTTAGTTTAATTAAAAATACTAATAAAAAAAAATGAGCGATATAAATCGTTGTTAAGGTCATAAACATAGATAATAATTAAATAATTCAATCATAAAAAAATGGCCATAATATTTAAGTAAAAAATGTTTATCTATTAATAATTAATGTTATAAAATAAATATTTAACAAGGAAAGTTATTAAATTTGTATTGATGCTGAAAAATGTTGTAGTAAAAAATCTTTTATTTATAATTAATTATTGACATTTTAAATATTAAATTAAAATTATTTTTTTTTTGTTTATGTGAAATATTTCACAAATTAATATCTCGTTATTATATATTGTTTTAAATTTGTGAAATAAAAAAACTACTAAATAACTATTAACCCATTTTAGGCAAAATATTAATCTAATAGGAATTTGGTAAAATATTGAGCACTTTATAGGCCTCCTATACTTAAATAAATCTGTAAAAATGGAAGTTTCATATTTGCTATTTCTATCTAACGAATATATAGAAAAAATATTCTGCTAATTTTGACATTTTTTCTGCAAGGTAATTTTTAAATAATTTTTTGTTGTTTTAACTAAAATTTTTACAGGCTTTATTCTATTAGTGTAGTGGAATATTTGTATACCTAAGCTGAAATGCAAATGGGTCAATATTTTAACGGGATTATAAATATTTTAGTGCCTTTAATAAAAATATATTTCAAATTCCATTTAAAAAAATTAAATTCGCGATGCCCCAAAAGTAATGAATAGTCAAAGTAATGGATAGTATACTTGCACTTGCAATGTGCCATTACTTTTGGCACATCGCCAACAGAAGTAATTGAGTAAATAGGCTGATAAGTAGTCGAAGCACCTTTTTTTTTGCTGGGATCCTTAAAAAGTAGTAGAACTACGCTTTAGGAGAAACTTTATTGATTGTTGGCTAATGAAACTATTTTAACAGTTATATATTATAATAATCTTGAGTGTAGCTTTCTGAAGACATTTTTAAAAAAAAAATACCTTTGGTTCTGCGTTCGGTCATGATGGATAAAAAATGAAACCCAACAAAAATAGCTAACAAAGTATTTGCATATTTTGAGGCTAACACAAGCATAAAATCCAATTAAATCAAAAAGTCATCATCTCTCCTTTTTCCAGCTTTATTTTATTTTTTTTATAATTCCTTATATATATATTTTTTTTTGACTGAAAAAAATATGAAAAAATCACAATAAATAGCTTTACATAAATTGTGGGTATTATTACAATTTTTTTGATTCGGTCTTTCTTTTATTGTGGCTGGTCATAGTTCTTTATGGTAAAAAAAAATTCCACTACAATTGTTAAAATAATAACCAAAATAATGTTACATGTACCAAAGTGAAGAAAAAAAGAAAAAAATAACAAAAAATACATTCTCACGAAAAGAAAATCTAAAAAAATATATAATCCTTATGCATTCATTCTTTGTAATAATATTACAATACAGTTTTACTGTTTCTTTATAATTTTTGCTGCCATAGAATTTATATTTATTTAATCTTTTGTTTGCTTATTTTCTTGCTGCCAAATGTTTGCTTTGTTATTACAAAACAAAAATGGTTTTTTGTGACTATTTATGTAAATAATTTAAAACCGGAAATGATGAGCATTAAAAGCCATTGCCTTTAAACGGAAATTATAATTATAGTACACAAAACAGTTCATGCAAAAAATATGAATTTTAAACAAGAACCTTAATGTTAGTACGAGTACTTCAATAATGTTTGCTTACAAAAGTTAGATTTATAAAATTTATATAAATATCCGCAATAAATATTTAAAGACTAGAAAAATTTTATTAAATTTTTAAGAAACAAATATTATGAATGTTAAAAAAAAAATGCGGATGTCATACATAAACACGATGCGGAAATTTAAATTCTATACAAAAATTAATTTATATAAAATAATTTCAACAAAAAGAAAATAATTATTATTATTATTATTATAGCAAAAGGCTAAAAATACTAGGAATTATATTGAAACTAATACAGATTAAATAAAAAATAATTTTCCCATAAAGAAAGGCATTTATGTAAGTTCATTCTTTAAGCACCAAGGTCTGAGGTTGTAATTGGATATTGTTAGGATTCCAGCAAAAAAAGAGATGCCGGGAGGCAGTAGAACAAGCACTACAATTGATGATCTAGATGTACTTTTTTTCTAACATAAACACTAATGATTTTAACATTGCTTTGTCATAGGAGAGGAGTACTCCCACTCCCCACAACATTTTTTCAGTACTTTTTGAACGAGTTTAAAGGAAGCCCTTTTTCACCAATTAAAAATTAAAAAAAATTCTTCACAAAAAAAAAATATATTTTTTTATTTTACAAAAGTTTTTTATTGCCGCCACCGGGTATCGAACTTGCGACCTCACGATTGCTAGTGTAGCACTCTACTGCTGAGCTATTCTTTGATATGAAAGTTTACTGGCATAAAAACACCACTTTGTTACTGCGAGATATTGTTATAGATGCACTCCAATTCAATATTGTTTTCAGTACTATTTTTACAAGTGCATAAAAAGCAATTTCTTACCATTTTCTTTATATATAAATATTTTTAAAAATTTAAAAATTAAAAACAAATTAATTATAAAATTAAAATAAAAATATATTAATAGAATAAAAAAATTAAAAAAAAAAATAAAAAAAAATTGATACCGCCGGGAATCGAACCCTCTATTTGGAAATGCCAAATGATACCAAAATCACTTTTTAAGATCACTTTTAAAGCAATTACTCTTAAGAGGCAATACTAAAGTGCTTTTTTGAATGTTGTTCAGAAGTAACTCTGAAAAAACTGTAAAAATATACTAACGGATACTGTGAAAGCAATGAAAGAAGTGATTTTTTGAAGTTGTTCAGAATAACTTTTAAAAAAGCAGTAAAAATACTCTAACGAATACTTGTGAAGCATTGAAAGAAGTAGTTTGTATAGCATTACTGGCAATTTTTTTTGCTGGGATATTATTAGAATGACTTCCAATGACTTTGAAAAATCAATGCGAATATCTGCTTTTGATAAAAATGTAGTATTTTTCACAAAATAGTTACAACATTAATGTCTTCTAGAAAGAGTAATGCGAATATCTAAGATTTTTAATGAAAATTATGCGGATGTCGCTTTTATTTTTATAGTTTGATATTTTTCGTTTGCAAAACTGCAGTTTGGATATAGATGTCAATGCTACCTTAGAAAACGCTACAGATTGTAAGTTTTCTAAAAAATTTTATGTACATATTTTTGTATTCTTTGGAAACTCCTGAGAATATTAGGATTTTCTATAAAAACGAAGCGAATATTAGAATTTTATATCATATCATTGTTATCTATTGAAAATATGCCGATGTCAATATAATATAGCAAAGATAGCATATGCCATCAGTATGATCTATGGTATATTCGTTAGAAAATAATGCGGATGTCATTGCTTTTTATAGAAAGGCGAATATTAACCCCCTAATGCTATTTCTTCTGATAGCGGTAATGTATATTTGGTATTGAAAACTTAATATGAAAAAAAAATATTCGAATTTTGATTTATCGCTTTATTTAGTCGATGTAACACAATAAAGTTTGGAGACTAGAGTTGTGTCGTTCATGAACGAACTAGTTCATTTGAACGGTTCAGTTCATTGAACGTATGACATCGTTCATCATTATTCGTTCTTTTCGTTCATCGTTCATTTCGTTCTTTTTTGTAGTCATAAAAAGTTTGTATACTTTTCTTATTAATTTTATTACAGAATTAAATGTTTTTCTTAATAATTTCAAATTTTTAATAAAATTGTAATTTTCTGACACTATTAGTCTATGCACAATAAAATTAATATAAACATGTAACATGTAGTGCGCCAATAAATTGTCGAATGAACGACACCGTTCACGAATCACTGTTCAGACACAGCTCATGACAAAAAAGAACGATAACAAAAAAGAACGATTGAACGATTTGAACGAACTAGTTCAATGAATTGTATTGAACGATATGACCGAGTCACCAAAAAGAACGATTAAGCCCAACTCTATTGGAGACGAATAAAGAAATCCGATAATTAAGTAATTTCAGTTTTTGCTATAAATAGCACAATCAGTACAATAAAATTTTATACGGAAAATTTTTTATCTAGTGTTGTTGAGTTATATTTCAAATTAAGCCCAGGCGATATACTAATTTCGTAACATTTACTGATGTTTAGTGTCAATTGGAAATTTAAAAATTTAGCGAAATTAACTTTAAATATCAATAAATTTTGGGGAAAAAAGTATACCACCGGGCTTAAATTCAAAAATAATCGGTTGACCAGTTTTTGGTTTAGAGGGACTTAAAACGTAAAACGTATCCTGGCGGTATCTTGTGAGTCCTTGAGCAAATAAATAATAACTCAGTTTACAAGTAAATACTCTAAACTAGTTTTTTTTGTAATTAATAACACAGTACAATACGAAAAAATTACGGTGTTCTGATAATGAATTCCGATAGAGGAGACCAAAAAAAAAACATGTGTCGGCGTTTTGAAAGATCACATCGGAGTTTAATTTTTGGGGAGCTTAAAATATCCAGCTTTTTCAAATGTTTATTGTGAATCAGCATAGGAAACCAAGTGGGTCTTCCATCTTATGTAAAACACTATGAGGAATATTTTTGTGTAACATTTTAAACCTCTAACTCCTCAATTAGGGGGACTTTTTTGGCCCGTTTTTAAAAAGCGACAAAAATTTCCCTAAGTTAAAGAGTTAGAGGGTTAAAATGTTCCACAAAAATGTTCCCCATAGTAAGTTGACATAAGTTTGCTGAACACATCCCATACCTAAAATGGGAAATTCACATGGTTTCCCCCTTAAATCCAGGTTTGCTGGATATTTAAGCGCCAATTTTGGATAAGTATGAGGTTAACCCTTAACCCTTTCGACCCCAACTTTAAATGGCTGGGAATTTTCCGACCAAACTTCTTGTAAATGTAGATCTATGCCATAGAAATATTTTTTTATTACTTTTATGGCTTTGCAGCACCCCCTAGCGGATATATTTGGAATTAAAGTTCAAAAATTAATATGCAGGCGGTCCCGAACGGGTTAAGATTTTTTAAAAATTTTAATTTTATATTTTTTCTATTATTAAACTCTACATAAAAATTTTTGATTTTTTGAATTTTATTCATCACACAATATTTGAGACTAATTTAAACAAAAGTTTTATTTTTCCTTAAAATTTGCTGTGAGAAAAAATGTGTGTTGACACTATGAAAAATAGCTCGCAAATGAACACTATTAAAGACTGCTATATGAAATTATACACAGGTATTCTAGAACTTCAATGCTACTAGTAAAAAAATTTGTTAGAAAAAAAATAAATATAACGGGAGTTATAGGCTCAAAACAACGAAGTTGCTTGTAGGCAACTTTGGGGTCGAAAGGGTTAAACACATTTTAAGTTTTGACTTATTTCTGTGTTGTTATATTCAAACCAAAATCATGTGGAATTAAAAGAAGAACAAAAAAAACTTGCCTTCAAGCTAAATAAGTGCCAAAAATCGCTTTTTCTCGAAATCCGCTGAAATAAAATCTCTGCCCTAGCCAAATCAAAAAAGGAATTCCCACAATTTTTGTAATTTTTAATCTGTAATATATTGATTTGTTGTTTTTTTAAAATTTCTTTAAAAAAATTAAAAAAAAAATTAAAATTGTAGATTTGAAAACAGTGTTTAAAAATTCTACGTTTTTGGCATTAATTATAAATATATAAAAAATAAAAAATAATTCTAATCTGAGTTTCCTGGAACTTATAGAATAAAAAAATATTTCTGTAGTAGATTATTTCAATAGATTTTAAAATTTGGACCCAAATTTCTTGATTAAGTGGTCTGCGATCATCAGTTGCCGGGGTAAATTATAATAACTCGGCTGTTTTTTCTTATTCAAATTAGTTTTAGTGGGGGCTGTGGTGTAATGGTTAGCGCGTTGGACTGTTACACGTGAGGTTGCGGGTTCGAGCCCCAACCAAGGCAACATAAATTTATGAAATATGGTAATATGTATGAGTTTTTTCTATCCCTCATACATATCGCAGCGTCCTCCTTCGGTGTTCCCATAGCACTTAACCCCACCGAAGTAAAATAATATAACAGGGCTATGAACTAAAAAGCTTCAACAAAGTTCTCCAACTCACCATCAGATGGCGCGCAACAACTGTTCTAAAATTCAACACCTTGCGCAATTACAGTGTTGCCATATTTGAAGCCCTTCATCTTTCACCACCTTTCACTTCTTCTCTATCGCCTTTCCAAAGGAAGCAACACGTTAATTAATAGGAAGAATTTCCTGAGTGTTGCTTTCCTTAAAAAAAAAAAAAAAAAATTTTTTTTTTTTTGAGAATATATACAAAAAGTCATATTTTCCCCTTGTAATCCGTGTTCCAAACTTCAGTGCCGATGCGGCACGCGTTCCTGATATCATATTATCCTAATTTTTTGGAGGACGTAGTTTTGGACCCAAATAAATATTTTCAGGGCCAGTCAATAACTCAAAAAATTTTTTTTCGAGAACTCTAATACAGATAGAGGTTTTATTATAATTAAAATCCTCTGTACACAAAGTATGTATAGAGCTGTTAATTTTGCTGCTCTGTACAAAATTTTATCAGAAAATATGAATAAATGATTCGGATATCAAAGTTTTTTTTTTCTAATAATGTCAATTTTAGGGGTTTTCATTTAAAACAATGCAAACCGCAATATGTTTTGTTGAAAGTTATATGAATTTTTTTGATTTCTAAAGAAAATAGTTGTTTCGTATAAAAAGTAGCAGACTATTTATGAAATCACATCTTTGTGCAATTGTTGAGGTTATGTTACCAAAACAATATTTTGTTAACGTTTTCACTTAGCTGGTACCACCATAAATCATAGTTGGCAACCGAAACGATTAAGGGTTGTCGCTCAGCATAAGAATATACAGAACCTAAATGCTCTTCAACATTTAAAGGGCCTTCAAGCACATTTAAAAATATTTTTTCATAATTTTTACGCATTTTTATACATTATATTTTTAAGAATTGAAACCATTCCTTAGTATAATTTTAATGCTATATAACTCTATTTTTGCTATTTCAATTAATTTTTTTATATTTGATTAAAAAAAATTAATTTTCAAATCCTCCCATTAAATTGTGAGTACGAGTACTTTATATGGCCTTTGAACTCTATCTTTACAATAGATCGATCAATTTGACCCTTTTTATGAATTCCAAATATCCATGGGATCAATATTATTACAAAAAAAAAAAATATTTATAAAATCGAAAAAATGTATAAAAAAAGTTATGGTTGTTAAAAATGCATTTTACAACGTGCCATTAAACACGAGATATAAATACACTACTATGAAAGCAGCAGTGAAAAAAAAAGACACTAAAAGTAAATTCAAATAAAAATTGACAAAACTATTTCACATAACATCACACCATTCGATTATCACATTTTGAATTGATTTTAAGTTTACCGTACTGTACCTATTGTACATGAGAAGTTACATATATTTGAGTTTTTAGTTGATATTAAAAAATAAACATTAAATTCTCTATTTCGAACGAGTTTGTATTTTTTTAAATCTAAGGATTTACACATACTGTTAAATAAATGAATAAATTCAATATAGATTTCACCCTTTTGTTTATGTATTTTTTTAGTAGTTATATACTTTTATGAGTCAATAAAATCGAAGTTTATTGTGATATTTTTATAGCACAAAAAAAAGAACAAAAATACATACTTAATATGTATAATATTATTAAACTTTTACAAAAATAACCAATACAAATTGTTTAAATAGCACAAAATTTCAAACAAAATCAGGAGGCAAATTACCGCAGTCATGAGCGACTGTTATTCGATAGCAATTATTGTTACTTTAAACATTACAAAGATTAAAACTAGGTAAGAGGTGAAGCATTTAGTTCCTTTATTATAAATATGAGTTAAAGTTGTAACAATAGTTATTCGTGTTCTTTTACTTATTTGCATTTTAAAAGCGTGATTTTTTTTAACAATTTCGGACGCTTACGATTGCAGAAATCTGGCCCCAGATTTTTAAGAGTAAATGGCCGTTCAGAATAGTAGAGTGACTCTACTCGGTAGCACTGATTGAAATGTTAATTGTTTAAAAAACAGAGTACAGCTACATCAAATAAACTATTTCAATGTTTAAACAATTTTCTCGATTTTCTTGCCACGATTTGCACTGCTTTTATTTAATACAAACAATTTTTTTATTTTATATATTTTGCCAAAATTTAAAATGTTGGGTTTATTTACGTCTTTTTTCCACATTTTTATTAATTTGCTGATAATTGTAGATGTAAACAAATTAGTAATGTATTCTTTAAAGTATTTTTGACATGTTTGACTGTAAATATATCAATGTTAATTCTAGAGTGTAACAAATCTGTACTCCAGAATCAAACAAGTTTCAATCTAAGATGAAAAAAAAATATATATTCCAGAATATCGAAATTTTTATTGAAAAATATGTGTAAGGTTTTGTTTTTTCAAACGCGTCATATAGACCAACTGCAATTAATATTGTAATTAATATGCATTTTTATTAATTCTAGTTTAGTAGGTTTGAGGTTAAGAAGAAGAATAAACATTTTTTCAAAAGTTATAAACACATTATTTATTTCGAAAGCAGACTAGATCTAGTTTCTTCCTTTTTTATGGACAGTAGGGCGGGTCGATTTGTAGGGAGGCAAAAAAATCGCTCAAGTGACAAGGAAAATCGTATTCTAGGGATCAAAATAAGAAACTTTGCCCGAGGAACTATACCTCTAAAACGAATTCTGAATCCCCGACTTTTGATGTCCCAAATTTTGAAAAATTCCACTTTGACCCATTTAGAGTGCCCCAATCGAGTCCAAATGTATGACCGACCCCCACTAACTTTGGAGGGCCGACCCAACCATGCCAGTGGCACACCCCCTGGCATCCCCTGGGGGTGTAATGTCAAGTGCCAAAAATGGTGATTTTTTGAAATGTTTGTATGGGAACCCCCCAGAAGGGTTCCAGGGGGTGTGCCACTGGCATGGGTGGGTCGGCCCTCCAAAGTTAGTGGGGGTCGGTCATACATTTGGACTCGATTGGGGCACTCTAAATGGGTCAAAGTGGAATTTTTCAAAATTTGGGACATCAAAAGTCGGGGATTCAGAATTCGTTTTAGAGGTATGGTTCCTCTAGAAAAGTTTCTTATTTTGATCCCTAGAATACGATTTTCCTTGTCACTTGGGCGATTTTTAAATCGACCCAACCTAATGGACAGTAGAGCGTACCACCTTACATGCAAAAAAAAAAAGTGCAAGGAGGTTTCAAAAAAAATTTGTTCATTTTTTTATGCCGAACGTAGGGGTCGCCATTTTACATTTTTCGTTATATCTTTGGTATTTACAGTCGGATCTTAAAGTATGATACATCGATGTTTTTCTCTCGAGGAGACCAGTGTTTTGCTCTAAGTACATTTTGAAGTATCCCGTTCTAGTAGTTACCCACCAGATCTCAGTTGCTACCACCCTAATGTACCACTCTAATGTCAGAAAATTAAAGCTCGCAAAAAATCATTAAACTTTTGCTATGGAAGTTTTTCGCTAAACCCAGTAGAAATTATTTTTATATATTGGTTGCCGAACGTAGGGGTCGCCTTTTTAAATTTTTTTTAATTGGATTTTTACTATATAGCAAAACACTGGTCTTCTCGAGGCAAAAAAATCAATATATCACACTTTAAAATCCAATTTTAAATGCCAAAGCTATAACAAAAAATTAAAAAAGGCGACCCCTACGTTCGGCAAAAAATCGCCTTCCAAAAATATTAGAGGGTGTACGGCGAACTTTTTTTTTGAGGTACGGTCTAATGGACAGGCTTCATCAGTGATATTTATATTCTATTTTGATGGGTTTAAATTTGTAAATTAATAAAATAATGTATAAATTAATATTTACATTCAGCAAAAAATTGTTCTAAATAATTTGTAAGTTTTTTTTCGATTTTTTTTAAATGCAAATAAAAATCGAGCCTTTCGATAACAGCAGTTTACGATTTTTTTAGCAAATATTTCTGCTGAATTTAGCAGAATATACTGCTATTTGCATTCAACTATATTTATAGTAGCTTAAAAAATATTACAGTTCATTTATGCTATTTTTAGTCTACGAATATTTAACAAAATTTTCTGCAGATTCTACAGTACAATTTGTTATTTTCAATTAACAAAAAGTTAACTTAAATATAACTTTAATTCTGTCAATTTAACAGTTTTAGTTTTGCTGTTCTTATTTTACTAGTATATAGCAAAAAATTTATTCATTTTAGCAGTTTTTTCTGCAACATCACTTTCAGTAACTTTTGCTGCTATTTTTACAGATTTATTTCTATGAGTGTAAACTTATAACCAGAGCCCTAGTTTTTAAATAAAATACTTGCTTATCTAATAGAGGACATCCATTTATGGTCTCTTAGTAGGATTTTTGGCTTTAAATTTCCTACTCATTTCAAATTTAAGTACAAAATCCTACTAAGTGCTGATTTTAAATAATATTGGCCTTTATTTTGTATTGTTTCTTAGTAAAACCCTTAATCAATTTGAACTTTCATTTGCCACAATTTAACTTATCTTAAATATTGCTCACATGCATTTTATAGCCCTGTTAAAGAAAGTTATAAAAGTGAAAAAAGAGTTAATAAAAAAGGATTTGTCAAAAAACGATAAATCTTTTGAGGAAAAAAAGAAAAATACTTTAAAAAGACATTCGGAATGTCAGGAATGTATGCAAACATAAACTTGTGACCCAGCAAAAATTTGTTTTAACGAAAAATATTGTGTGCTGTAACTTGCAAATTTTATTAATTTTTTTTTTAACGAGACACAACACTCAGGAAATTCTTTCAATTAATTACAGTGTTGCTTTCTTTGGAAAGGAGATAGAATGGCTTTAAATATGGCAACACTGTAATTGAGCGAGCTGTTTAATTTGAGAACAATTGTTGAGCGCCATCTAATAAGAATGCGAATTAAAGGCTTAAATATATATCTAATGAGAAGTTGGCAAACTTGTTAAAGCTTTTTAGTTCATAATGCTGTTATGTTATTTTACTTGGGAGGCCAAGTTTAAACTCAGATAACACACTAGATGAACTGTCAATTTTTTTGGGTTTTTCCCCATAATCAGCTCATTTGTGCATTCATCATTTGAGAAGTTTTACGAAAGATTTTCAAAAAAAGTATTTTAAAATTAGTTTTTTAAACGATGTCGGGAATTTAAGAGGCATAATTTTTGATTGCTTAGAAATAAGTTATCTGGGTTTTGGTAATAATATATTTTATCATTTACATTTTGTTTTTAATATATTCTAATATATTGGAATTGCTTGTTAGGTATTAAATTTATTATGACGCCCATCGTCAGTTATTTTCATAAGAAATTCTCTATATTTCATGAAATAAGTTAAAAAAAGTCTACAGTTTCATTAATTAAAAAAACTCCACTCTACAAAATTCCATGAATTAAGTCATGTGTTTAAATTATGCTGATAAAAAGAAACCCGCTTGCGATGAAATCTACACAAAATAAAAATAAGTTTTAAACAAAACTTTAAAACAAATTACTATATATACAGTTAAAACTTAACCAAAAGTTATAAAATTTGTTTTTATGTATGTTAAATTCCCAGTTAGTAGCTAACGAAACTTTGTGAAAATGAGGCTTAATCACATAAAAATTAAAGAAAAATATATTCTTTTTTTGGGAAAAAAATAACCTACAAGAAAATTTACATACTACCCTTAAGCCGACTTAAAACTGAAAACTAAAATAAATTTTTGTAGTTAAACAAGAAAAAGACAGAAAATATATACAAAATACCAACAACCTTACTTTTACAAAGAACCGAGAAAAAAAGGAACAAATAAGTAATAAACGAAAAAGAAACAACTAGTGGTATAAAACAATTGTTGGACCATAATTCATTTCAGCAATTTCAACACAATTTAAATATACTTCCCATATTCCCTTTAACATATAATATTCTTCAATAGATACTATATGTATGTGGGTTCATCTCAGGATCTACAGCCAGCTAGGGTATTGTAGCCAAGCAAGTGTAAGTGAACAGACAACTCACAACTCCATCTATAAACAAATTTATACAATACAAATAAAACATTTTCACAGAAACAAGCAAAAATATAACATGAGTTTAAAGTAAAATATGTAAAGTTGCGGATATACATTTTTTTTACGAAAAAAAAAACAAAAAATTCATGCTTGCAGTATATAAAGCAAATGTATGAGTGGGTATGTATATGAGGCTTTTCATACCAACTCTTCAGTCATCAATGTCAAATTTATATTGCTCCAACCTCAAACTTATACAATTTCGAACAAACTCCACATGAATGGATGTCACTACATTGCTACATCTGTCAAAACAACAGATTAATACATTGGAAGATGACAAAGCAAATTGTGGAAAATTTTCTGTTGTTGTTTTTGTTTTTTCTTTGATATTTTAAATGTTTAATAACGCTCCTAGACGAGAACAAGAAATTCTCATTGAGTTTGTAATTTAACTTAACAAATATTTCTAAAAACGTCGTCCCCTGACGATTTCCTTAGGCAAGAATGAAATCCGGATAGGGAAATGCCTGCAGCGGATTATTTTTCACAATTTGTTAAATATGTTTGGGATTTTAGCATATCTAATTCCTTTAAAACTCATCGATGTTAGAATTGACAGTGGAAGGGGTTGTAAAGAAAAAGTAGTTGTTCTTCAACCCATTTTTTTGGCACATTTTCCTGGGCCTTTAAAGTTATCTTTTTACCGGACAATTCTTAAAACAAAATTTGACAACAATTCAAGTTGCTAAGATCGGGTACCAAATCTGGCTAGATCTATTCATATCTGACCATACAATTTCTAAATAACTTTAGGTATGAACGGATCTGGCACTAGATCTGATCAGATCTGGCCATGCAGTATATAATTAGTGTGATTTCTGAACACATTGTTACGAAATAGTTAGTATACAAGATTCTGGAAATTTAGAAAAAAATATCCCGAGAAACAGGATTTACTAAACACATCAATCTGGCAGCACTACATTTAATAAGTTTAAGTTTAATGTTAAGTGGTTGGGACCCTGTTACAATTTTAGTACCACTGGAATTTTCTAGTATGTTCTAATCATTTGTAAATATTCTTTTTGCTTAATTAGCTTAAGAACCTTTAATTAGGCTATTTTAAAAGTTTTTGAATAACACTGTTAATCTAACACCTTCTTAGACCTTATTACTCCCGCTTTTTGATAAAAATCAAAAAATGGTTTAACGACTTTTTAGTTTGATATTAGACATTTTTTTTATCACTGGATTTATTTTTCTATTTATTTTATTTTGTTAAAAAAAAAAACACATTTTGTTTTTTAATTTTAAAAATCTAACAAATTTTATCTAAATCTAACACTTATTCGCTAATATAATGTGAAAGAAAACAGTTAAATTTTGCAAAAATGCATTTCCTGGAATTCAGTTAAGCTAAAACGGACTTATTTATTTTATAAATCCATTTTGGATTTGCTTAATTCAATTCCTGTGTTCACATTTTTACAAAATTAAGTGATTTTCTTTCAAAATATAAGCATTATTTTGATTTGATAAAAATATTAATTTTTTAACATCAAAAATTAAAACGTGGAATTTTAAGAAAACAAAATAAATCCAGTAATTAAAAATAAAGGGTTATTAATTCAACATACTTTTTCTGTGGCGGTCAGTTATAGTTGAGAAAGCCTCGTATGTTAATGTGTACACATGTGTAAACGTAATAAATTATTACAAATATAAAATAACAGCAACAACAACAACAAAGTTTTGGTGTTTTACACAAGTTGCCAAACAGAACAAGTTTTTAATGAAATATGAATGAAGAAAAACATAAAGTCTCCTTACATTCACTCACATATACAACTCTCTCTGGTACTTTGTACTTACGCAATTATATAAATAATTTCCCTATACATTTAGTTGTATTTGTAAGGTAGTCAGCAACAAATGCATGTGTATGCGTTTAAAAGATAAGTGCGTGAATATAATTAAAAAATATTTAAACTACAGCCTGTCCTCATAAAATATAAATAAATAATTTACACCAGAAAAATACAGGGTTTTATGAAATACGCATTATAGAGAACTTAATGTATTTTATAGCAAGCCGTACATTTTGGGTATAAAATGCATAAAATAATGCATTCCATGATGGGAACATACGAGTTATTAGGGGCAAGGTTTTTATTGCTCTTAATACCCCTGTGTTTATATGTTGTGGAAATCGCTATTTTTATTTGCAAAACTTTTAAGATCTTTCTTAATAATCTGTATTTGGTAATCAACATTTTCCTATAATGAACACAATAAATTATTACAGTTGAAGATACCAATGGTTTTCAGAAAATTTCTCAAATGAATTAAAATTTGTTATGCTTTTAAAGCTCATATCATATTAATTTTGTATTAAATGAAATTAAAAAGAAATTTTTAGTTGGAATTTTTTTTTTGACTGACAGATATTATATTTCCAAGAAATTTTAATTGTATTTGTGAGCCGTTGTATTGCAAATTAATTATGTACATATATGATACATTAAAAACAAATGCAGATATTGATGGCCAATGGTTGACACTGCTTAACTGTAGTTTTATTAAATTTTGTTATCATTTCGCCTAACGAATTTTCAATCATACCAGAGTAATTTGTTGTCCTTATCACAATTTGTAAAAAATTGGTATTAAAAACTTGTCAACGTATCATCATCTGTATAATTTAAAACAAGAGTTAAGCAACAAAAAAATATTTCAATAAAGAAACTTGTAAAAAACTAATTATCTTCACAATCTATAGACCGAAAGTTTCTAATTAGGCTGTCGCTGTGTAATCACTTTTACACTCATAGAAATAAATCTGTAAAAATAGCAGAAAAAGTTACTAAAAATTAGTTAAAAATGATGCTGCAGAAAAAACTGCTAAAATTAGCATATTTTTTTACTAAATACTAGTAAAATGAGAACAACAAATTTAAAACTGTTAAATTTACAGAAAAAACGTTTTGTTTTTCATTCAAAATTTGAGTTATTTTAAAAATTTTACCAGCTTTGTGATAACTAAAGCTAAATTATTAAAAAATTGTATGAATTTTTTTTTTAAATTTCAGTTTGTTCCAATATTTTACAATTTTAGTTTTTGGATGAAAAGTAAACAATTTCAACCCGCGCTCCACAATAATCGACAATTTATAATTTAGCTGCCATCATAAGGTGCATTCTACTTGTATTGGTTTAAGTTTGCCCATTAGTAGGAATATTTATCGCTAATCTTGAAGTGAAATATTTTCATCGATAACCGCATTGTTTCATTTGCCACCTTTTGTCTATAGACATCATTGCAAATTTTACATATTTTTTTTAATTTTTAACCCTACAATTTTCTTGGGCTTAAGGTTTGTTTTTTATTTATAAAAAGTTTTTTATTTTCGATATTTCGCTACTCCATTGTGTAGCATCTTCAGAAAAAAAAAATATTTAATTAATTTTTTTATTTTTTTTCCTGAAGATGCTACACAATGGAGTAGGGAAATATCGAAAATTAAAAACTATTTATAAATAAAAAACAAACCTTAAGCTCAAGAAAATTGTAGAGTTAAAAATTGAAAAAGAAGGTTAAATAAACGAAAATTCGGGAAAATTCGCCTTAAACCCGAAGTAGGCCGAATATCGAAAAAAGCCGAAACACCCCCTCACTTAAATATAATAAAGATTAATATATAGCTATAGAAGGGGTTGCTTTTGGGACAATTTCAAACAAAAAGAATATCGGTGTTAAAATCGACAGTAGAAGGGGTTGTGAATGAAAAGTAGCTATTCTACAACCGATTTTTTGGAACAGAAAATTTTCCTAGGTATATTTTAGTTTCTCAAATGAAAAAGAATAAATAAAAAGATTTTAAGTGAAACGAAAACCAATCTTTTTTATTTAAACTAAAAAAAATCAATATTTCTTTTAATTTCCTGTTTTTTTTTAAACACACATAATAACTGACCTTTATTTTAGCTTGAGAAAAATTTCATTGAAGTGTTAACAAAAAATCATTACTTGACATTGTTTTATTTATCAGCCTGCCCAGAAAATAAAATAAAAAACAACAAAAAGAGAAAAGTTTGTCCCCAAGGCTTTTAAGCAACATTTAATGATGCTTTTGACGAGACAACTACGTCAACTACGTCAACTCATCAGAACACCAAAAATCATGACATTATGTCAAGATTCGTTGGCTGTTGAGACACATTCTATGGTTGTTGCTATTTTATGTGTTGTTTGATAAAAAATTTAGACCCATTTTTTAAAAAAACAACTTTTAGTAGAATATTGTGATTTTATTCAAGCGTTAAGTTTACTCCCTTAAGAGATTAATTAATGATGTTGAAATTTAAATCACAAGTTGCTTTTTTGATAAGGGTTTATACAAATTACCGTTGCCAGTTCATTTGTGTTGTTTTTGGTTTTTGTCACAAGAAAATAAGAGAAAAACTTGGCACATCATTAGCAAACTCTTTTGTTAATGGTTTGTTTCCTATTTGCTTTTTTTATTTTTCTTTAGTTTGTTTAGAATATAAAATGACCATAGAGAGGTCAACAGGGGATTAATTAACAAACAAAATGTACATATTTGGGTTTGAAAAAAAAAACGGAAATAATTAGTAGACCATCTTTGAGTTTTTAAGGCAATTTTAAAATACATTTCATAAGTTTAATGTAAAATATATTCCAAATTTTTTTCTTTAAAATTTTTATCGTACATTTTTGATCTTAAAAAAAAAAAAATCATTGAATACATTAATTTATCACAGCGTTAAAAAATATTATTATAAGAAAGAAAAAATTTCTAATGAAAGCAAAATAATTAAAAAATTTGTTTATTTTACAATTCAAGGTTGCTTTGAGATTGTTTTGTTTGCATATTTTTGTTTATTTTTTATTTTGCCACAATTTAAATATAAACAATTTAGTTTTACATTAAAGTGGCTATAAAAGTATTTAACATGATAATGGCTTTGTTAGCACATGGTGGCCTGTATGGCTTTACTTTGGTTAGGTTGTCTTAGTAAGTTGTTTTCCTATGTGAGTGTCTGTTCATAAAAATACAATAGCAATAGAAACAACAGCAGCCAGGCACTAACACATTAAAATAGACACCATTTTTAGAAGTAAATGCTTAACTCACACATACATATCGACAAATATGTAACATTAAAACTAAGTTTCACTGACACATATGTATGAAAAATATTTTTATGTTTATAAGTTCTCGCCTTTGTCTATGTGTTTTAATCTAATGTTATTTAGAAGCTAAACAAAAACTATCTGTTGTTAAACATTTTAACACTTAAGCACAAAATAGTAAAAGTTGTTGTAAAAACAACAACAAAAAGTATATATATATAAATTGTTGCAAATACAAAATTATCATATTGTTTTATATTTTTAATAGTTCTCAGTAGTAATCTACCCTTTTATATACCCTTTCATTGTGTTCTTCCGGCATATTAAAAACTATTTAATATAATAACATATTGTTATATCTTAATTATATTATCTAAAGAATATTAGCGCAGATTATTTTAAAAATTTTTATTCAGAATGATTGCCTTCAAATACCCTGCAAGATGTGGCTAAATCAAAATTGATGAAAAAGTTAAAAAATTCCCTTGAAGATTATTTGAAAAAAAATTTTCAAATTTCACAAAAACTATTTGTCAATAACACATCTTAATAAATGTTATAAAAAATTATAAAAAAATATATTTATTTTTCTCGTGACTGTGATTTGAGCCGGAAACCTTAAAACTAAACACATATCATTGAGTGTCTAGACATATCATACTCGATTTTCAAATTTGTTTATACTATATTAGAAATAAAATAAACCAAATTTGAAGGCAACATTCAAATAAAATAAAATAAAATTTTTGTAAAAGAAGATGGTTTAAATTAACAATTTATGGTTATATATGAACAACTCTAATAATATTTTAAATTCCTTGAAAATGACTGAATTCTGCAATAAGTACGAAGTAAGTCAGTTTAGGAGTTAAAAATTAATTAAATTTATTTCTTTGCTCACCTTGTTCTTTACTTTTATTATTTATCTTTAGACAAATCCCTTGGTCATACATGACGTATGATTTATTTTAATATAAATTCACACTCACATCACTCATACGTCTGGTGGTCTTTATTGGACTTTTTGCTAAACATTTTAATGACTTTTCATTTACATAAAATTGTATAACATGCTTGCTGAGAATACATTTTCCGAAATATGAGGTTGTTGTTGTTTTATAAATTTCATTTTCTAAATACATAATTCAATTAGAAATATTTATATGAAAGTTTAAGGACAAGTTTTATAGTCAGAACTAATAACTGTATATTACTAAAATTCTGCTGAAATTTTATTCTGCTTAAATCTTAAATTTTCAAATAAAACTTCTAACTTAAGTAATATTTAAGAGAAAAATCGGTCTTAGTTCTGATTAAAAAACTGGCCCGCCAGTTTTATAGCCAGAACTTAGAACAAATTTTGTACTTATTAAATATATCTTATGTTAGACATTTTGTTTGAAAATTTCTAACTTACATAAATCGCTCTTAGCTCTGATTATAAAACTGGCCCTAAAAGTTGTGTACGTTAAGATATTTAATAAAGAGGAGTACGAGTAACTGGAAAGAGTGGATAATTGATAATTTTTACTATATTTATATTGGATTTCTCTGCTTCCCTCTGATTTCTTATAAATAAATAGCATCTGCCTTTAACATACTGGTAAATATGCATTGTTGAGTTAACAAATTAAATTATCTCTTAGGTACTTTTAAAGATGTCATTGTGGTATAATCAAGTAAATTAACATATTTATTGAATACCATAACACTAGTTTACGAAATAGTATCATTTTGCTGAGTGAATATGTTTAGTTTCATTTCTTGTTTGCCTCCTAGATTTCTGAATTGCAGAGATTTTATTGCAGATTACAAAATGAAGAAATAAATTTGTATTGACTCTTATACTTGACTCTGAAATATACTATTTTAGAACTTGAAAAGTGAATATTTTAAAATCGGTCAACCAATGTTTGTGCGCCATTTTTAAATTTTAATTCCAACCGAAATTCAAAATTTCAACTAGATTCGACCAGCAGTTAATACTTTTAACTTTTATGACTTCTTCGCCATTTTAGAGACATTATTTTTGCTATAATTTTAATTTTTTTTTTTAATTTTATTTGCTGCTTTAGATCTGTTACTAAATTGGATTCTAATAAATGCTAGATTAGCGCCATCTTGCGGTGGTTTTTTGAAACAACTAATGAAGTTGTAAACAATATAACATTACAACCTTTCCAGAAAAGTATTACTTATGAAAATTGGATAAAAAATGTGGCAACTAGAGGTAAAATTATATAGTAAAATTATTTTCATTTCATCATCATTTCATCATCATTATCATCATCAAGCAGAAAATAATTTTATTTATATACTTTTACCTCTAGTTGCCACATTTTTTATCCGATTTTCATAAGAAGAACCTTTCTGGAAAGGTTGTAATGTTATATTGTTTACAACTTTATTAGTTGTTTAAAAAAACCACCGCAAGATGGCGCTAATCTAGCATATATTAGAAAATTGTAAAATATTGAAATATGGGCGCCTCGAAAATGATTTTTATGGTATGTCGTACTGGAACTTTTTTTCCTCATGCCAAAAGCTATCGAAAAATCGATGGCACAATATCGATTGCTAAATCGACCCACCCTAATGAACACACTCAGCTGCCCATAGGGGCATATGAAGCGCAGCATCGTAAAATTATGGGTCAGCTGTCTGCAGCCGTGAATGCGAATACAAGGTAATTCTAACTAATCTTTGAGGACTTATCTTGACAAATAAGTGTGCCGTGCGCAAATCCCATCTTTTGATATCCTGTAAGTATCCTACGAATATCCTTCGAGGTACTTTGAATATCCTTCGAGTATCTTACCGCATCCATTGAGTATCCGGCTATATCCCGCAAACATGCGCGGTTCCAGCAATTAATATAAGGGGAAAATCATACGCCACAGTACCCAAATACATTGAGTTGGCCACTGAGGCGTATGATTTTCCCCCTTATATTAATTGCTGGAACCGCGCATGCCTGCAAAGGATCTCGAACATAATTTTCGACCAGTAAGCGTGCCGTTCGTAGATTACTTCCTGACACAACCTCTGAATACCCTTCTGGTATTCTGCCACATCCTTCGAGTATCCTGTCACATCTTGCAAAGGTCCTTGAATATAGATCACTTGCTTACAAAACCTTTTTAGGTCACTTCCTGACACATCCTTCGAATATCCTTCGGGTAGCCTGCCATATTCTTCTAGTAACTGTAACGGCCCATGGACATAATTTTCATCTGGGAAGCGTTTCGTTCGTGGGTCACTTCCTGACACATCCCTTGAATATCCTTCAAGTACATCCTTTGAGTATACTGCACGGGTACATGAATATAATTGTCATCTAGGAAGCATACTGTTAGTACACACTAATAGAAAAAAGTCCGTAAAAACTTTAGTTAAAACTACTAAAAATTATACAGAATTTTTAGTTATGTTTTAGTTAAACTAAAACTAACTTGCTAAAATCAACAAAAAATTTAAAATTTTCGAAGTTTTTTTTTATACTGTTTTTAAATGCAAATAAAAATCGAGCCTTTTGGAAATATCAGTTTACAATTTTTTAGAAAATATTTTAGCTAATTTTAGCAGAATAGACTGCTATTTGCATTCAACTAAATTTAGCTTAAAAATAGCAAAATTTTTGTAGATATAACAATTTATTTTTGTTATTTTTAGTCTACTAATATTTAGAAAAATTTTCTGCCGATTTTACCATACAATTTGCTATTTTCAATTAACTAAAAGTTAGTTCATATATAACTAAAATTATGTATATTTAAAAGTTTTAATTTTGCTCTTCTTATTTTACTTGTATTTAGCAAAAAACATCTGCTAATTTCAGCAGTTTTTTCTGCGGCATCATTTTTAACTAATTTTTAGTAACTTTTTCTGCTATTTTTACAGATTACACTTCAGAGCTAGTTTTGATTTTTTTAGAATAATTTGGTTTTTTTCAAATTGCCTATCAAAAGCTAAATAAACTGACCACTAAATTATTCATGAACGCTAAATTGTTCATTATTTAACCTCTCCCACTTCTCCTACTTTTTGTTAAATTTGAAAATATTGTTTTATATTATAATATAGAATATTAAATACTTAAGTTTGATATTAAGTAATCCGTCATACTTCTCCCTGTTGCTAATAAAAGAAAGACAAAAACCAACACTACGTATACTTATTATAAATTAAATATTTAACATATATATTAATCATACGCCTTAGTACATTTTTACTATGAATTAAAGGCCAGCATGAATGTCTTGGAAAACATTCGTAAAATATTCTCTTATTTAACACAAAGAGTTTTTTTGTAATGATCGAAACTTTAATATCCAATAAATAAGTGTAAACAAGAAAATTGTCTATTTTTGTTATTCTTATTATAAAAATCGTTAAATCTGGCATCACTGCATGAAAAAGGATGTTTTGTAAAATATTCATGCAGCCCTCTACTAAGTACATGAGGTTTTTCTTTGCATAACTGGTCATGACTTTAGAGTTTCTCTATTAATTTTCTTGAAATATACTTTGTTTTTTGCATAAAAATAGAAGCTCTACGATAAATATATGGGATGTTTTTACTAATGTTCAGATTTTTTCCACATTTGAAAAAATTAAACTTTGATTAATAGAAGAGAATGTATAATTCCGATAATCGCAGTTAACCATGATTTACGGTCTCATGTTTGTATTTAGAGTATTTTAGAAACGTTGCAAAAACAAAAAATAAAGTGATTTTAAAGCGTTATAATTTTTGTTTATAGAACGTTTTGAAAACATTAGAAAAACTAAAAATAAAGTGATTTTAAAGTGTATTAATACAAAAGTGGAGTGTCTTCCGAGAATTTTAAAAACGAAAAGTAGAGCAATTTTCCAGTACTCTAAATACAAAAAATAAAGTAATTTCTTAGTATTTAAAAACATTTATTTTTTTATATATTTTATTAGAACTTAAATTAGTTTTAAATGATTAAGTTAAAAAATTATAGGATATTAAGAGAAATGTAGATGTGTTCAATTTTTTGTTGGTGTAGGGTTCTGACGACAATGAAATAATTAAAAGTGAAGTGTTTGATGAAGAAGTAGTAAAGGAAAATTTAGATTCAGCTGATGAGGACGTTGGTAGTTCCAGTTTAAGCACACCTGGAGAAACAAGTTCGCATGAATTTATTCATGAGGAATCTAATAGTGATTTAAGCACATTTACATGTGGTCATATTGAGCAAAAACTGAAAAATTGGGTTGTAAGGAAAATCAAAACTCTTACACAAACCTCTATAGACGAAATATTAATGGTAATGAGATCTGAAGGTTATACATACATCTCTTCCGAAATGTTCTAAAACTTTATTAGGAACTTCTACTTTGAGCGGCGATTCTAAAGTGATGCTAGGTTTAGTAGAACTTTGGGAAATTTTCAATATTTTGGAATAAAGTCACTTTTGATTCCAATCTTTATTATAATGAAAAGAAAATTAAAATTATATTTCATGTAGATGGAATGGACGTGTTTGAAAAATCGAAAGGTATAAATATTTTTTTTTTGTCTTAAACTTAGTTAAGTAATCTAATTTTTAATAATTTAAGATTTTAAGAAAATTTGTGGAAATTATGCCACATTTTTATGGCTCAAGCTCAGTGACAATGAATATTCATAATCTAATACATATTTCATATGAAGTAAATAATATGGGGGGGGGGCGCCTATATCACGATTTTCAGCATTTGATTTTGAAAATAGCTTAGGTTTTGTTAAATCTATTGTAAAATCGCCAACTAATTCCATTTCCCATATACAAAGGAAATTGCATGTTTTTAATACCAATTCCCCAAATAATATTCCATTAGTATATCCTCTCAATAAGAGCAGCAACTATTCTCTGGGGAAAGTCTAGAGCTTTTTCTTTCGTAAACATTTATGGATTTCGAATTACATCTATTCATCCTGATAATATATGTATGTTTGTTACATAATAGGAACGTTATAATTGTGAAAGAAATTTTTATTACAAAACATACGAAACACAAATACAATGATATGCATTTGAAATGCAACATTTGCAAGAAAACTGAACATTTTTTGACTACCCGATCTAATCAAAGGCGATCGGATTATATAATGTAACAAATTTAGATGAAAACAACACTAAAATAGGTATACATATGGTGGAAGCTAAATGCATTCCTACAACATTTTATAACGAATCAATTGCTATTTTTCTTTTACATAAATAATTGCAACAAAACATTACAAAAGTAATAAAAATAATTTTTAGTACTAAAACACATACAATCTTTCTCTTAATCAACAGTTGTAAAATTTGTTAAAAAGTTTTATCAAAGCATTTTAAAAATGGTATTTTCCAAACGTTCTCAAAACGTTTTATTTTTTGTATAAACAACGCTTTGAGAGTACTTAGTTTTTTGTACCATCATCAATTTCTGGCTGGGAAGTTATTTAAACGACTGTATTAAATTGTCTATATTATCGTTATTTTATAAACTACTGGTGATTCAAAAAATTTGGCATTCATTAAGTATAATGTCCGTAAACTAGTTTAGTTCTTAAAATCTTGTTATTAAAACAAATTATCCAGCCGTCTGTCCATTCATGTATCTATCTGCATAAGTATTTACATAGATATTTATTGTGCTTATTTAAGTCGTATTTGGTTTTAAATATCTTCACAAGTATTTAGCAATTATATTTACAAATTCAATATTTTGTGAAAATAAATTTACACATACATATTTATTTATAATAATATCTACAACACATTATGTTCTAACCAAATTTTGTTAATTTCTTTAGTTCACAAATAGCTAATAAAATTTTTCAAGATAAATTATTGTATTATTGGTTTTAAATGCATATTTCGTTTGTTAAAGATAATGCAATTTAGATATTTTAGTTATTAGATATTAACTTTATTGAAAATAACATACATAGTAGAAATTAGTTTTCAAGAAATTACATGACATTTCTTAAGCAATTTATAATATGAACAATAATGTTTGGGGTTATATAAATACCTAAAATATGACTTTTAGGAAAATTCATTTATACATTTTCTTATAAGATTTTGCTACAATTGTACTAAAAAATACAGGAAAAATTTATTTCATAATAAAATAATTTTTATTTATTTGTTAATAAAAAATGTTGTATTCCAAAATTATAATTTTTTTATTTTTTATTTTATTTTTATATCCTGATACTGAACTGAATGAAGAACATCTTACATGAAATGGTCTACAGATTTATGCTCTACTAAATTTCAGTATTTATACGAGGGTTTGTTGTTATTGTCCATACGATTAATATTAAGTTAATAATTTGATAAAAATTTGTTGAAGTGTAAACACTTCATTACGAAATCATAAATAAAAGATTGTATAAATATACAAAAAAAAAAGTTTATTTTCACAACTTAACACAAAGACAAAATAACTGCAAAGGTCTGTAAATCTAAACACATTAATTTGAAAAGAAAAAGAAGAAAAAAAAAAGAAAAAATGAGAAAGAACTTAAAGCAAAAATAAAGTCATATACATAAGTACACTCAAAGAAAAATTTAGTAGAAAAATTAATAAAATGTTTTATATACAATTTTAAAATTTTTGTATTAATTTCCAGTACAAAATTATTTTTTAATTAAAATAGTTGCTTTTCGCTATTTTATATTTCTTTTACCACTTAATTACAAAGAAGACAAAAAAGCTAAATCCGTTGAATTTAAAGCAAAAAAAATATGGCAAAGAACAGCTAAAAAAGCAAAAGATAAGCAAACTTTAAAGAAAAAACAATTTTTTAAAATAAGTTTTTTTTATAGAATCGTACACTATTTTGGATCTAATATTTTTAATATTGAAAATCTGCTACCAGATTCGAGTTCAGCGAATCCACAAACCTCTGTGTAACCATTTTCCAATTGCCTTATTTCTGAACATCTTTTAAGTGTTTCTGAAAGTAGTATCTCAAGGCGGGCCCCATATGGGTCTGCCATATTTTGTCTTCTTATTGCGTCACGCGACTTTTGAAAGAAGGGATACTCAGCTAAATATTAGGCCATAATACAATTTTGTGTTTCAGTCTCAATTTTGCACAGCAAGAGGTTCTCCTGTTCACAAAAAAATCCATATTTACAAATTATGTATTTAGTTTAACAAATTGTCTGATTTTGGCAAACCGATCTTTAGTTGTAGTTTACAAAAAATTTACTTAATTTTAGTAACATTTAATAATTTTAGCTATTTCCAGTTTAGTAATATATATTTATTAGAGTTCGTCACAAAAATTTGATTTTCGGATATCATCACTTTTTTTAAAGTTTTTGCATAGAAAAAAAGAATGGCGTTTTTTTTTCCTTTTTATTTCAACTCCTTCCACTGGCGCAAGTCGGCCAAAAACGCTGTTTTGGAGACCCTTTTCCTCCAGAGCAAAAACTGCTGCATTTATAGGAAATCTGATTTAACCATTCGATTCTACAACAAAATTTAATATACAAAACTTTTTTTCTGCATTTTCAAAATACACCAGATAGCCATTAGAGTGGTTCAAAAATCCGCTTTTTTCAAAAACTTATAAAAAGTATTTTTTTTATTACACCCAATGAAAATGTATTTCCGGCGGAGTACATGGGTACAAAATTTTTGGATATACCGCGAACCTTTAAAAAGTTATTAGCTAATCAAATTTGGATTTTTTTTTAATTCAACGAAAAAGTATTTGAGCTAATTAAAATGGAGCTTCCAATACTCGCTGCCGCATTATAAATTTATTTTTTAGTAATGACAAAATAATTTGTAAGTTTTGTAATGTTTATTACAAAGATTTTTTTATACTAAACATATTTGATTACTAAATAACTTTATAACGGGTCGAGGTATATCAAAAATTTTTGTACCAATATTCTTAGCAGGGAATAAATTTTCATTGTGTGTAATAAAAAAGTAAGTTTTTTGAAATTTTTGAAAAAAGTGGATTTTTGGACCACTCTAATGACTATCTGCTGTATTCAGAAAACGCAAAAAAATGTTTTCTATATTAATTTTTGCTGTCAAATCGAAAGGTAAAGTCAGATTTCGCAGAAATGTAGCCGTTTTTGCTCTGCAGAAAATGGGTCTTCAAATCAGCGTTTTTGGCCGACTTGCGCCAGTGCACTGTGGGCCAGAATCCCCGTTTTTTGGCCAAAAGTACAATTCAGGTAAAGTTAAAATATGTTTATATATTCAAAATCTAGGATTGTTGAATATATTGTGAGTAAAATATTGTATCATTGTGGTTACTCGTTGTTAGTTGGCGAGAGTTCAAAGTCAAAGTTTCTTAATTTTGTGACATTTTTTATTTTATAATGATACAGTACAAAAATTATAAATAAACAATAATTTGTTCCAAAAACAATCTCAAATTATAAAACTGAAACTAGTTCTCAAAAAAAAAAATAGAAACCTTTTAAGTATTACGAAAAAAGTAATAAAATTATTAATTTTACCTCAAAAATGTGGGTTTTTTTGAAAATCCTAAATTTAAAAAAAAAAAACCTCCAAAATGATCCAAGAGATATTTGAAAAACTTGAATGCCAATGTGTTCTATAAGATGTCTTCTACCTAGGTTTTTGCAACCGTTTGCGACCGTTCATAAACTTTCGAGATTTTGCCCTTTAACTGAAAAAGTACCTTCAGATCTCACTGATTTCCAGCATTCCAGAGTTTTAGTAGAAACTAAAAAATAGCACTAAGAATTACCTTAAATCAAGGTTCTGGTTTTCTTACACAAACTAGCCCCCTAAAGTCCAGGTTTGTGGGACATTTGAGTGCCAATTCTGACTAAGTACGAAATTAACCCTTAAACACATTTTAATTTTTGACTTATTTCTGGCATTGAAGTTAAATTTTCAACTTTGATGTCTTCAGAGACTTATATTAGAATTTCATGACAAATATTTTTGCGGAACATTTTAACCCTCTCACTCTTCTACTTATGGGTCTTTTTTTGGCACATTTTAAAAATGGCCAAAAGAGACTAACCCAGAGTTAGTGGGTTAAAATGTTCCACAAAAATGTCCCTCGTAGTGTTCTACATAAGTTCGCTGAACATATCCTATACCTAAAATGGAAGATTCACATGGTTTCCCATGCCGATTCACAATAAACATTTTCAAAAAAGGGGAAATTTTAACCCCCCAAAATCATAGGACCAGACGAAAACTTTTAAAACGCCGATACACTTATATTTTTCTTTAGTCCTTCTGCCAGAATGAGTTGTCATCAGAAACTTGTTTTTTTGTACAGTGTAATTTATTTTCCAACACATAACCATTTTAAATTTATGGCCGCCATGTTGAATTTTTAAAATTTGATTTCAGATTCGTAATCTGCTACCCAGAAACTTCCCCTGATCGAAATTTGGAGTAAATCAGGCGACATAAGAAATTTAATGAAAAAATTGTTTGGCGCCATATTGGATCCGCCATTTTGAATTTCAAAATTTTAATTTCAGATTTTTAATCAGCGGATCCTGGACCTATATAATTGATTACTTTAAGTCCAATATAATAAAAACTAAAAATTAATGGCCGGCATCTTGGATCAGCCATTTTGAATTTTATATTTTTTATTTCAGATTCGTGATCAGCAACAACCAAAGCCCCCTTTGTGATATCTTTTAGTCTCATATACTCAATATTCTAGTTTTGGCCAAAATTCGATGATGCTGGCCCACTATGTAGTGGAAGGAGTTGAAATAAAAAAGAAAAAAAACGCCATTCTTTTTTTCTATACAAAAACTTTAAAAAAAGTGATGATATCCGAAAATCAAAGAATTTTTTTTTTTTCGACGAACCCTAATATTTATACACCCGTTTAATTAAAATAATCGCAACAGTTTGCTGGCCTAAAATAAGATTTTCTCTTTGTCATTTACAGACTTTTCTTTAACTTTGACCACCTTTTTTCATTTGAGTGTATGTGGTCAAAATATAACAAAAGAAAATTTTAAATGTTGGGATAATAAAACTGTTTTTTTTTACAACTGTGAATATAAACATGTAACAATACTCAATTTTAATATCTTTTATGTTATTTTAGACACGCACGTTTAACTTTTTAGTGTCCTGAGATATGTATGTGTGTCATACTTTGAAATATCGTACTACGAAGGTATTTTTTAGGCAAAAGTTTATTTTCGGATTTCTATTGTTGTTTTCGTCCTACTGTTTGTGATTATAGTAAATCTATGATTTCAACAATATCCAGGTCTTTTAGGCTGTTTTCTGAACACAAAATCAAGGCATCTACATTTTTTTTTTATAACTTTTTAACTTTGATGACTTCATTTAACTTTTGAGTACTAACAAACAGATAAAAATACGGGTATATGTTTCCATTGGGAGAATAAAAAAGATGGAAAAAGTTTTTGTTTTTTTAGTTTAAATGAGGTGTAAGATCTTAATCCCCTCCTTCTCATCATTAAACAAGATACCATTTGTCTATGTGAAATTCTTTTGGTCATACGGGACGTATGATTACTTTATAATTTTACACATAAATAAACAATACTCATACGTATAGGAGACCCACATAAGTTGTTTTACTGTGGAAGCAAGTATAGCAAACGTAGTTGGTATTAAATGGGAGCTAAGAATTTCAGTCGAAATGAATATCGGTTACGGGTTAACCCTTTGACGACCACAGGCACGTATGCTTGCCAAAGGACTTTTAGCACTTATAATTGCCCAGACAAAAGATAGAGTAAATATGTTCGAGGGTTATTTGTAAAGGAGGGTTGAGGCCACAAATGTGTAGTAGGCGATAAATCCCTACTTGGTTGCACTTTTCCCTTGCGAGCCCTCGAAGTTGGTTAACTAGAATTCTTCATTTGAGGGGTAAAAGCGAAATGAAGGGCAAGCAAGGGCTCTATGAGGCCAATTTTTTGTCAGATATCTATAATTTAGTTGCAGATCATGAAAATAAAATAATAATAAAAATCGCAACATCCGAAATGGTGAAATGAGGGCTAAGGAGGGGTTCAACGGAGCCAATTTTTCTTGGCGTAACTATTATTAGGTCAGAGATCATGAAAATCACAAAAACTTTAAAATCGCTTCGGCAGAAAATATATAGTCCTCAAAGGGTTAAAAAAGTAATAACGGTTACAGTCTTTGAAACTGTGACGGGTTTAAATACGAAACGGTATTTAATAATTAACAGGTTTTTAGCGGTTACGATGCCCGTGTTTTTTTTTATCTGGAACCAGTTTGTTATTAGTGAATAAAAAATAGTGAAATTTTGTATATTTTCTTAAGGAGCTTATATAATTCGTGTTATTTTCTGATAAGAACAGTTTAATTTATGGTCAGCACCATTGCTTATATTAATTGTAGTCTTTTGTTTGCTATTTTATGTAGAAATCATAATCATCTGCGTATTTCGTTATAAATAAAATTCACGTTCAGGCTATATTCCCTGTTATATATATATCAGTTTGTATTATATAAATTATATTATTATATAAATTATGAAAATCCACCTTATCTTAAGTAGGTTATATTTTAAGTCTAGAATTTAGAGCTCATTTAATTAAAGTTCATTGGTTTTAAAATAGCTCATTGTCATTATATTTCAAACCATTAGCAGATAATATTTTGATCTATGTGTATTTACTGAACATTTTCTCAGCTAGTGGTGTCATTAAATTTAGTTATACACAATTGAGTACTCAATTTATAGTAATTAATTTGAGATGACAAACACCACAAAATATATACACAAATTGTACAGATTTTGTGGTAAAGATAAGTAGCTTAACAAATAACAAACTGAAACTGCTAAGACGACATATGACTATTGCTATGACAATAGACCACTACTTACTGCATACTTTTATGAAGATGCCATATTTTTCTTTGACTACAGTAAATAATCTGTTTCAAAACAACATTCATATTCTTTTTAAATCTATTATGTACGGCATTGTTTTCTTTGAAACCTGATTCCTTTGTTTATATTACAGCTTTCAGCACAATATTGCATAAATAAATATGTTTACATAAAATTTATATATTTTTGTTTATTTATTATATAAAAATTTATACGAGTAGTTCATTTATATGGGTTAGCAAAACGGAGACATATTCTGGCCCTTTTAATATTGGGTAACAGATAAAAAGGACTTGTTTTTTTCTAATTTGTGGTGGGGTATTTATTTTACATATATGTATATTAGAGTGGGGCGATTTGTATGGACAAAAGTTTTTTGATATTGTGCCATCGGTTTTTCGATAGCTTTTGGCATGAGGAAAAAAAATTCCACTACGACATATCAAAAAAATCATTTTCGAGGTTCTCGAATTTCACTTTTTGCAATTTTCTAATAAATGCTAGATTAGCGCCATCTTGCGGTGACTTTTTGAAACAACTAATGAAGTTGTACACAATATAACATTACAACCTTTCCAGAAAGGTATTACCTTTGAAAATCGGATAAAAAATGTGGCAACTAGAGGCAAAAGTATAAAAGTAAAATTATTTTCTGCTTGATGATGATAATGATGATGAAATGATGATGATGATGTTGATGAAAACAAGCAGAAAATAATTTTACTTATATACTTTTACCTCTAGTTGCCACATTTTTTATCCAATTTTCATAAGTAATACCTTTCTGGAAAGGTTGTAATGTTATATTGTTTGCAACTTCATTAGTTGTTTCAAAAAGCCACCGCAAGATGGCGCTAATCTAGCATTTATTAGAAAATTGCAATAAATTGATATGTCGTAGTGGACTTTTTTGCTCAGTACAATCCCAAGAATCAGAAACGCGAAGCGCCCATTAAAATGTTCAAATCGCCCCACCCTAATGTATATGTTAAAGATTTTAGGAAAAATTATAAGAATTCTCAAAACAACTATGTGCAAAATTGTAGCCTATAAGTGTGTTTTGACTGTGTGAATATAAATGTTGTTATTAAATATTTCTCTACAAACACATGCTGTATTTTATAACCTTTTTTTGTTTAACTATTGTTATGATTATAAGGCCATTTTTATGACAATGACCCATAACAAATAGAAGTTTGTTTATATTTATAAAGATTTTTATCTAAACTATGTCCACCCTCTGACACAAATAAATAAATATATTGAGTGGACAATCTTAAATATATGTTTGTTAGAGAAGAATAATCAAGAACAACTTTTTTCTATATCTTTTGATTCATGAAAACAAGTATTTCCAAAAGTTTCTTTTAGTTTACTTTTTTTCCCTTTCCACTTTGTAAACAACATTTTTTATCAAAATCAGTATTTAACCTTTTGTTATTTCCTAGCCAGCTACCAGCAAGATGACAGAACAAAAAGGACTATAAACTATTAATCTGTGGTATTGTTGTTGTTAAATGGCAACACAGATTAAAGACAATTCTTAGCAATAATAACAATAAAAAAAAGTTTTTTATGTTGATTTGTGTATTACTTGATATAATTTTATTAACATTTATAAGGATTCTGGCAAGAAAAAAAAATATTTCTTTAACAGCAAACAGATACACATTAGCAAAGAGAATGTACACTACAGAGAATGTACAGCACTCACGATTTTCACGATAATTATTGAGCTCTTATCAAGAGTAAAATTCATAATAAAACCTATTTATTAAAACTGCCGCCAAATAAATAGAGCAATTGTTGAGTGAGAGAGCGATGGTTAGACTCCTCTCCCCCCAATAATTTTATTCATACAAATTATAAAGAAAAAATCCATAGTATTGACAAGGCAAGGACATATGCTTCATCTCTATGTGTATTTGTGTTCTTTAACAAATATTGTGTTTTCTAAAGAAATTCTTAATTAAATTAGATGTTAATAAAATTTTCATTGGAAAACTGCTATAATGCTTATGCTTATTGAAATTCTTTAGCTTTTTCCACTTGTTTGTATTTTTTTCTTTGATTCTTAATTTAAATTGAATTGAGTTTAATTTGACATCTTTTGTAATATCCTTTTTCTGTCCTTTTTCATCTCTATTTTATTCACTTCCTTAGTAAAAAAGACTTTTTTTTAAATAAATATTTTTTTGTGCCGCCAGAAATTTTATTCCATTTTATTTGTGAAAAAAAATAATGAACAGCTAAATCGATATAAATTTAATATTGATAACAATTTTTAAGTACTAAGCTGCGGTTATTTTAAAGTAGAAACAAAAAAAATTTATATTTTTTATTTATTAAAAATTTATCAAACGATTCAGAAGGTAGATACGAGGTTAAATAAAACCCCCAGTATTTTTTGAACCTACACAAAATTTATTTTTTCTTTGATTAATTATTGAGCTTGGTTGCTTTACGTTATTTCAAGAAAGAAAACAACCAACCAATAAATAATTAGCGAGCATTTTTTCAACAATTCAAATATTTTGTAGTAATTTTAAATTTAAAATAAATAAATTAAATACTTTAACAGACCCAATTTGATCAATTTTAATTTAAAATAATCTTCTGATTTTGGGCCTAAAACTTTTAAAATTTTTAATCTGTTTCCCAACCGAAGTCGAAATCTCTAATTTGGGCCCAAATCACCTTACCAGATTACTTGCCAAATTTCCCCAAATAAAATGCTCCCTTGAAAAAATAAAGTTATCGACGTCTATATTATATGTACATCTCTGGAAAAAAATCAGAAAAAGTCTTAAAAATCTGTGTTTTTTTTGAAAAACAAATCTATTGAAACTGAGAATTTTTATAAAGTAAAAGTTCCCTTAAATCCGAGGTAAAATTCTTAGGACCTTTTTCCTAGATTACAAGCACTTTATCTACAAAGTGAGCGCTTACATTCTTTGCATATTTTCTATAAAAAAAACACCTAGATTCTGGGAGCTTTTTGTTTAAGAAGAACTCACAATTTAAGGACTTTTCCCACAAAAAAAAAAAATTTAAGTTATATAAAATTTTTCTGGAGAAAAATACCCAAAATTTTCCAAAAAGAAAAATCTTTAATTCAGAGGACTATACTCATAATTTAAGAATTTTTCGAAAAGTTGCTGGATTATGGAAAATTTTTTAATATGAAATTCTTGTGATGTATTTTCTGTAGGAAATAATCAACACAATGTCAGCGTTTTTCTTTAGAAAAGAGTCCTCAGAATCTTAAGGTTTTTCCATATGAAAATGTCTTCAGAATGTGAAGATTTTTTCTATAGGAAAGTTTCCTTAAAATCTAGAACAAATACTCAAAATCTAAGGCGTTTTCTGTAGGAAAATGTCTTTGGAGTGTGAGTATTTTTCAATAGAAAAAAGTCCTCAGAATCTGAGGGTTTTTATATAGGAAATATTCAGTACTCTCTTGGCCTATTTATGTAGGAAGGCATCCTCGTATTATGAGAATTGTCCATAAAAAAAACTTGTTAAATTCTGAAGGTTCTTCTATAGGAAAAATTTTTCAGATTCTGAGTGCTTTCCGAAATAAATTATATTATCAGATTCTAATGGTTTTCCTAAAAAGTTTTGAGATTCTAAAAGTTTTTCTTTGACAAAAAATTTTTAGATTTTGAGGTTTTCCTCTAGGAAAAATTTCTGAGTTTCAGAGGGCTTTTCATTAGAAAAAATTATTCAGTGGGGTTTTCATTATCAAAAAATATTGATTTTTTTTTAAAGTAATCAGATTCTGAGTGGTTCTCTAAAGAAAAAAGTCCTCAGATTCTTAAGGTTTTTCTTTAGGAAAAATTCTATTGGAAAAGTTTTTAGATTCTGTGTTTTTAGATTTAAAGAAAAAGTTGGTAATTTCTTAGTATTGCTCTTAACGAAAAAGTCTTCAGATTTTGAGAGCTTTTTGATAGAAAAATTCATCAGATTCTAATGACTTTGTTTTAAAGAAATCATTTGAATTCTTAACACTTCTTTTTACAAAAAAACCTTTAAATTGTTTAGACTTTTTATATAGGAAAATTCTCAGATAATGACTTTTTTTTATAAGAAATCCCCAGATGTTTGACATATTTTTGTACAGAAAATTTTAGATTCTGAGATTTTTAATGCACAAAAACCTTTAGAATCCAAGGATGTTTTCATGAAAAAACCTTTGGTACTTAAAATATTTTCTTATAGAAAAACCGTCCGATTCAGGGGACTTTTTCCTACAGAAACAGTCACAAAATCCGTAAATTTTTTCTTATAGAAAAATTACATAATTTGAAGTACTTAGTTTTTTTATCTATTATTTTAAAATTCAATCACTTGTGAATTTACGATGTATTTTTCTAATATATTTGAATAAATATATTCATAAATATATATTTTAATAAATATATTTTTTTAAGTGTATATTTGTATAAAATTGTCATTTAAGTTTTAAGTTTAAACAGCATATGAAGACCTTGAACGATATATAATTTCTTTTATACAAGTAATCTTATGAATAAATTTTCTTTTCATATTTTTAAGAAAATAAAAAATTTATGAAGATTATTTATTATGCAAAAGTATAAGAAATCAATAGAATTTTTATGACAAAATTAAGAATTGTTTTTAGTTTTTAATGAAAGTTTTGCATTAAACATTTTCCAGAGAAAAATTCTATTAAAGTGAATTTTATTATGTTGTACTTAAAATACTGCGCTTTTTATGGAAATATTATAGAAACATAAATTTTTGAATGAGGGATATGTATAGTTGACCTTTTATTTGGTAAGTGAAAGTTTTAGTTTGATTTCAGATCATGAATTAATATCACTTTCTGTTTGAATTATTTTTCACATTAAAGAAAGATGATACAATTTTCACAAGTAAATTACAAAGAATAAAAAATTTTGAAAGAATTCGATAAGGCCAACAAGACAGAATACGTATTTTTGGCTTTCGCTACAAAGCCATCATCAGTGTCGTTTTCCTTGATGGGTTAATCATTGATCTACTTATGCTAAAGTTGAAAACAAATATAATATTTTTTCTTGGCATAACTATTATTAGGACAGAGATCATGAAAATCCCAAAAATTTGAAAATCGCTTCGGCAGAAAATGTATGGTCCTCAAAGGGTTAAAAATAAATACCTACTGCGGATGTCCTAGTAACTTTATTAAACTTACCCTTAATATTATAGAAAAAAATAAAATCTCTTGTTTCTGTGGTTTTTCTTACTTTATCTACTTTTTAAAGATTATTTTTCATGCTAAATTTTGTTTTACGAAATCCCATTATCTTACCCGCGTAATCATATCAATATTCTGCTGCGTATTGTGTATACAAATCAAATTAATCTGTATGCTTACTACGATATACACACCATAAATCAACAATTTAATTCAATTGCAAACAGCCGATATTACCAATTTTCTGTGATTTTTTTTTATATGTTTTTCGAAATAAAATAATACTTTAGCTGCAGCCATGATAACAAATGGTCAGAAAAACAATCAGACCATATAAACACCAGCCGAGATATAGTGTGAGTGTGGGGGAGAGGAACAAGTGAAAAGAGTGCAGTAATGTCGAAAGATAGTTTCATATAATAAAACAAATCACCATAAATTACAAAAAAATAAAATACTGGTCCTTATGCGGCTTGCACTTTGGTATGTTCGGGTTGTTTTAAATACGAGTATATCTGTGTAAATTGTGGTTTTGATGGGTATAAAATTTTAAGCATGGTTAAGGTAGTGCTCGAATTGAAATTCCACCATCTCAATACTGAAATACACAGAGATTTTAAATTTTGTGAAAGTGTGTACATAATGGAAAGTGTTGGTTTTCTATATAGGAAAATTTTAAACGAATTGAGTGTTTTGTGTCAGCAATTATATTGAATTAATGCAATAAATTAATTATGTTAATGCAATTTAATTTGTTAAATTGTTAAAAAAATATACAAACATACATACAAAAATATATCAGAGTAAAGATAAATATACAAAAATCGCAACTCTTACTTTTTAAATTCATGTTAGTACAATTTTGAACATTTAAAAATATTGTTAAAGGATTTGTTGCGGAAAAGAATGAGGATGATAAATTTTGCCTACAAGAAATTGCATGTAATTTTATTAAAATAAAATAATTTTTCAAACATAAGTTTTGTATAATATGCTGTTATGTAAGTACTCTGAGGATTTTAATATTTTCTAAAGACTATAATATTAAATAAAGAAAATAATGCGGGTTTTATTGTGTTATATAGAAAACTACTTATTGTTAAGTCCATTTTCTAATAGGAAATACACGAGTTGTCGTATTTTTTTTTTTTTAAAGATGTGGGAGGAAATTTTCTATGGTGGGTACTAGGGTGGGTCGATTTAGCAATTGATACAATAATTTTACTTATATACGTTGCCACATTTTTTATCCGATTTTCATAAGTAATACCTTTCTGGAAAGGTTGTAATGTTATATTGTTTACAACTTCACTAGTTGTTTCAAACAGCCACCGCAAGATGGCGCTAATCTAGAATTTATTAGAAAATTGAAATTTGGGCGCCTCGAAAATGATTTTTTGATATGTCGTAGTGGAACTTTTTTTTCCTCATACCAAAAGTTATCGAAAAATCGATGGCACAATATCGATTTCTAATCGACCCACCCTAACATTTATGTACTTAAAAGACGATTATAAATGCATAGACTTCCTAGCCCTAATTATAAACAATTGTTAACACGCGATACTTTAAAATCTAACAAATGTTTTTGGTGAAAAAATCGATGGCACAATATCAAAAAATTTTTGTCCATACAAATCGACCCACTCTAATGGGTACCCTCAAAAATTTGGGTACGCCAAATTTTATCGAAATTATTCAATCTTTAAATATGAAAATTCAAATGGCAAAAAATAAAAAAAATTTTGAAATACAAATTTAAATTTTGATTTTCGAAGTCAAATTTGTTTAATGTGTAAGAACTTGCAAAGGCATGTAAACATTTTTTGGTTTGTCTCTTCAAGTGTATTACGAGAAGTCAAAATCGTAATAATCGAGCCTTAAATATAAAAATGGTAATCCTCAATAAATTTTTCACCCTCGGGATAGTCAACTTTACCAAACTACAGTTCGGTGATATGTCTTAGATAAAAACACTTTCAGAAACTCCCAGACTTGAAGTTATTTTAATAGAAAAGTTCACTAACTTTAACACATTTCAAATTTCACCTTTTAAAAATCATCATCAAAGAGAATAACTACTGGTGTGTTTTTTTCTAATTTAATTGCAAATTTACTGTAGTTTAGCCTCTTTGCTGTACTGTGTAGCTGTAATAGTAATAGTAGTAGTAACAATAATTTGGTTTTTATTACATGCAACAATTCATTGTGATGTACTTGCAAGATAAAAGTGGGCTAGGGTTATTTTGGTCGAACCACACACACACATATTGTCTGATATCTAGCATGGAATAAAGCCAAACACACCTATGCATAAATGTATAAATTTACACATACACCTACAAATATGGGCATACTTTTATAACTACACAGAATGCTTATCAAAATTGTTTTTTGGCCATTAAATCTCCTATACGTTTGTATTCGTAGTGTATAAATGGCACCATGTATGGGAACAGTTTACATGTTTATGTATATAAAAGCCTTATGTATAAAAACATAACGTGACTGACTGGCGTATTCAATCAACAACGCGCAATTGAAAATATGCACCCAGAAAACAGATTCAGTTCTGATAACCGCATTTGTAGCCAATCGCATGGTTCGGTTGTGGTAGCCGAATTTTTCAGTTGTGGCAACAGAAAACCAATTGAGACAAGACAAATTTGACTATGGCAACAGAATTTCAGTTGTATCAAGAATAATTCGGTAGCCACATCCGAAATATTCATTTGATGCAACTGAACCATTCGATTGGCAACAAATGGGGTTGTCAGCACCGAATCTATTTTCTGGGTGTGAGTCTGCATTGCTGGAGTAAGGAACTTACAATTTATCATGGAGGTTTGTGCAGTTCTCTAAGGCGAGATTTTTGAAAATTCTTACACGCAGGACCAAAAAGGGGAAATTCTCTTGTTTTACGGCCTGTCCAAACACCTTTGTCTTGAAACTTAAAAGTATGGGCTAATTAACTGTTAAGGTAATTTTCACCGGGCACTTGATAAAGGAACGAATTCTTCCCTTTAACGTCCCCGCCAAAACCGATTTGGCAAGAAACCGCAGATTTAAAATGTGTTTTCCTGGTGTAATGCGTAGCGCATTGGACTGTTACGCAAAAGGTTCGTGTTCGATCTCCAACGACGGCAACATCAAATTATAAAAATAATAAGTATGAGTTTTCTATCTCTCGTACATACTTGGGATTTTTTAATTGGCATTGAAATTTCATTGGTATTAATTGACTAATGCTAGAGCCAAAAGAAATTTCAACCATTCAAAATTTTTACCATTTAATGCTTCTAAAATTTTCTGGTATTAGTATTGTCTTACTAATGCTAAGGAGATCACAATAATGCCTTAAAAACTAATTACAATTGAGCAAAAAAAGAAGTTGTTTACTAAAAAAAGGCGATAGTTAGATTGCTTTACATTCGTTGTTTTTTAAAAATTGATTCCTCAGGATCTCTCCCGGGCCTGACCTATTTGTATTTTGGAGTGTTACAAAGGAGCAAACATTTTGTCCGTTTAGCTCTTTTTTTCGAGATACGGTCCATTAAAAAAAAAACTAAGAGAAATAGTATAAAACTATACCGGTAACGAAGTATCGGACTTTTAAGCTCATGTATGTGTAAATGTATTGTGTAACAATATTATTGCACATTTTTGTTGCCACTGTTGCACAATATGCAATTTTTATGATTATACCTGCAATTGTTGTTTGTATTTTTTTCGTGTTTTTTTCCCCTTATACTGAATGGAACCTTTTCTATGTTAAAACATTTATACATTTGTCAGTTTTATATGTTTTTGTTTAACAATGATTGCCGGCATTCCTTTACGAGCTTTTATGCATGTCTATGTATGCTTATATGTACATTAGGGTGTCCCTTATAAAGTGTTTGGTCGATTTTCGACACGCATACTCCCCAATTTTTTTTACAAATGGTCCCAAATTAACAAAATGGTTTTTTTTTTTTTTTGGAAAACGTTAACCTGTTCCGAGTTGATGCCGAAAATGGTCCATTTTGGAAAAAAGTGTATTATTATTAAAAATTCCCAAAATTATAATTATGTAAAGATAATTATAGTCTAACCAAATTTAAGTGATATTTTTCCGAAAATTATATAAAATTTGATGAAAACATTTAGATTTTGTTAAATTTTTGACAAAATAAGCAATTTTTGTAAAATGTCCTGGAAAGCAATCGCTCCAAACACAAACTCGAATTATAATTTTTCCAATTTATTTTTTTCTTTAATATCAACTATTATGTGGTACAACTAGCAATCGACATCTCCAAATTAGGCATTTTAAAAAATCTTTAAAATTAATTTAAATTAGAAAGTCCGAAAAAAACAATTTTTGTATTTTTTAATGCAAAAATTAAAATAATTGTTAAAAAAAAAACGTTTTTGCATTTTTATCAAATTTGTGGGTCATTCTGGAGTCCAGGCTAAAGTGGATTAATGATATCCGATGAAGTCAAAATTCCATGTCTGAACCATTTTGACTATACTAAAAGAATAAATGAAACAAAATACAAAAATTTTCGGGTTAACGTTTTCCAAAAAAATAATCGATTTTGTTACTTTGGGACCATTTGTAAAAAAATTTGAAGGGGGGGGGGGGGGTATGCGTGTCGAAAATCGACCAAAAACTTTATAAGGGACACCCTAATGTACATATATATAGTCACATTTGTGTATGTTGAGTGTGACATTTAGTAGTAAAAGTTAACATTTTGTGTATATGTTTGTATTTTTAAAACTATTATCAGTTAAGTTTTTCAATTGGTCGTTTAAAATGATTTATGTAGACAAACATAAAACATTAAGATCTGAAACATGTTTGGAATTGTTTTTCTAAGATTAAAAGAAATGTTTGGAAAGACAAATGGGATTTTAAGGAAATTTAACGACATTTTTAATTGAGAAATCAGATAGATCCAATGATTTGCTATGCAATAACACAATGACGATGAAATTTTAAATGGGTTAATAAGTTAAAGTCGGGCATGCTGACAATAAGATATGGTTAAAAGTTAGTTAATATTTTGATCCGAAATCAACCGATTCTATCCAAGTTCAATAGGCTTTTTCCTTGAGTCCATGTAAATCAGTCGACTAGTATCATAAAATGCGGTTCAGAGTCCAATAAAGTTTGATGTTACCAGAACTAGCACAAACTTAATATACCCTGTTGCCGTATAGGGTATAAAAAAATTTTCAAAAATTTTATTGAATGTTCAAAATTGCCTCTTTTCTTTAGAACAAATAAATGTTTTAATTATTTATACTATAATATTCACGTTTTCTACAATTTCTTTACAAAAATGTTAATTTCTTTAACCATTTCTTTTGTTTTGTACAGTTTACATAAAATTTCATATTTTGACCATAGGACGTATGATTAATATTAATTAAGAAGTAAGTTTACAGAATAGTTTATAACTTTTAAACTATAAACAATATCTTTAAAGTTCATAAATATTTAAAATCATGAGAAAATTGTTTTTAAGCCTTTATATATAATTTAGTACATTTAGTGGAAACATAAGCCTTTAAATTGAATTTAAACTAAATATTTAATTTTTAAATTAACTGCACAGTTTCCTAATTTAGTTATTTATTTATATACAATGTCGTAATAAGGTATTTTTCTACTGCAGTGAACAATTTAATATTTATCGAATTTATCTATGGCTTATGTTAACAATTGAAAACTAATTTAAGCTTTAAATGAAAAACAAAAAATTAACTGACCTATCAAAGGTTGAAAAATCAAAAACAGAACATTGGCTTCATGCCATAACCAAAGTTTTACCTTTCACACTATTTTTTTTGCGCAATTAAAACTAAATATTTAATATTTAATAAATATAAAAAAAAACCCTAAAACCAAAACAATTTATAAATGTTTTTGCCAAAAAAATATTATGAGGTATTAAAAAAAAAAAAAAAACACCATGATTGAAACCTTTTTAAGTAATTATACGAATTGTAATAATATAAACTTTAATATAAATTTAAATACACAGCAAAAAAAGAGATGTGAAAGTAGTAGAAAATGCACTACAATTAAAGACCTAGATGAACTTGTTTTTAATAGAGAAACACTACTGATTTTAATATTAAGTTTTCAGAAGAGGGGAGTACTCCGACTTCAATATTTGTTTTGGTACTTTTTGAACGAGTGTACAGTTAACACTATTTCAACAATTTAAAGTAAAAAAAGTAGCGAAAAAGAATATTTTTTTTTTATTTTTAAAATAAAATATAATAAAAGCGCCAACGTGCATTGAACTTACGACCACAAGATATGGAGCTTTTATTTGATATGGGTGTTGATTGCCAATAAAAACACCACTTTGTCATTGCCAGACGCGAGGCGGATCAACAAGACCGTGACTTTTCAAACACCCCTCGTAGTTACATGAAGTGCGACACTGCTCCTGTCAAGTAACATCTGTTAATAGACTAATATAGAATTTTGAGCTAGTGCCGTCATTAACTTTGCGTTTAGCAGGTGTTCAAAGCATACAATCTCTTGAAATTTTGTTAAAATGAAAAAATCGAATTTCTAGTGTCCATCAAACATTATTTTTTGCAAAAAAAAAACCGTCACCCAAAGCAAGGAAAAGCTTGATAAGTGATATTGGAACAATGCACGATCAAATTCAATGGTAAAAAAGTGATTTACTGAGTTTCGTTATGGTCGCACAAGTACTAGTGATGCTGAACGTTCTGGACGACCAATTGAGATCAATCAATACCCGAAAATGTCGAAAAAATTGACGACATGCTGTTGGTCGATCAGAAGGTGAAAGTACATGAGATTACTCATGCCATAGGCAATTCATATAGCACTGCAATTCAATATTTTTTCAGTATTTCTTGTATATTGTTCACTAATTTTTATTTTATTTATTTTTAAAAATTTTAAAATTAAAAAAATATTATCATATAGAGACAATCTGCCAATAAAATATTGTATAAACTATACTGTCCATTAGACCATACTTCAAAAAAAAAAAGTTCGCCGTACACCCTCCAATATGAAGTATTTTTGGAAGGCGATTTCAAAAAATTTCTTTTTGCCGAACGTAGGGGTCGCCTTTTTTAATTTGTCGTTATAGCTTTGGCATTTAAAGTCGGATTTTAAAGTGTGATATATCGATTTTTTTGCCTCGAGAAGACCAGTGTTTTGCTATAAAGGAAAAAATTCAATGAAACAAAATTTTTAAAGGCGACCCCTACGTTCGGCAAACAAAAAAATAAAATAAAATTCTGCTGGGTTTATCGAAAAACTTCCTTAGGAAAAGTTTAATGAGTTTTTGCGAGCTTTAATTTTCTGACATTAGGGTGGTAGCAACGGAGATCTGGTGGGTATATACTAGAACGGGATACTTGAGGTCAATGGCTCTTAGAGCAAAAAAAATTGGTCTTCCCGAGAGAAAAAGATAGTTGTATTACACTTTACGATCCGACTGTAAATGCCAAAGATATAACGAAAAATGTAAAATTGCGACCTCTACGTTCGGAAAAAAAATAATTTTTTTTGATACTGCCTTGCAAAAATACTTCATATTAGAGGGTGTACGGCGCACTTTTTTTTTTGCCTGTAAGGTGGTACGGTCTGCTGTACATAGAAAAATGGCAGTAACTAGATCCAGTCTGATTTGTAAATTAATGTGTTTATAATTTTTAGAGAAAAAGGTTTATTTTTCTTCTTAACCTCAAACCTACTAAATTAAAATTGATAAAACGCATATTTATTACAAGATTAATTGCAGCTGTCTATATGACGTTAAAACAACACTGTAAAATATATTGAGTTTTTGGTAATAAACTGTCTCCAAATCACTTCTTAGAATCACTTTTAGGGCAATAACACTTTTTTGACTCATGTTCAGAATTGCTTTTAAAGAAATCTATCAAAATATGCTAACGTATATTTTGGAAGTAATGAAAAAAGTGATAATTTTGAAGTTGTCCAGAATTACTTCTTTAAAAGTAGCTTAACCACACTAACGAATAATTGGAAATCATGATATATAATTTTTTTTGCTTGGAAATGTATACAAAATTTAAAGAAAGTATTAGTTGAATGAACTAAATTTAAACATAAACAATGTAAAAACAAGATTTAAAAATAAATCAAAATTGATGATAGAAATAAAAAAAGGAGATTACAAAATTGGATTGCTAGGAACAAAAACCTTTTATATGATTGATGTTTAAAATTGTTCTATACACTTTTCTTGCTAAAGATTTTTTATAAACAGTAAGCAAAACAAGCTTACTTTAATAAACAACAATATTTTAAATATATTTTTATATTGTCTTTTATTTGATATTCAGTTTCTCCCCCTTTATGATTCATCAATTTATTTAATATATTTTTCGAAATATATTTTTTTGATCCCATATTATTTTCTTTAATATATTTTAACAAATTAAACGAGTAAAAAAGTTAAAGTCGGGCATGCCGACTATACAATGCCCTACACCAGTCTGGTTAAAAGCCAACTAATGTTTGGATCCAAAATTCGAATGGCTTAAAATGGGACTTGTGTCAAAAATTTCTATAAAATGATAAAAGAAGAGAAAATCGTAAATGTAGCCCATATGGGCGATAGGTCCAAATATGGACCGATTCTATCTTGAATCTATAGGTTTTGTTCTTGGGAACATGCGCGTCAAAGAACCAAATTTCATTGAAATATCTTCGTACTTGAGATCTGTAGCGTGTAACCAAGTCAATTTTGGGCACTAGGTCCAAACATGGACCGATTTTAACCAAAATCAATTTGCTTCGTCCTTGGGCCGACATACATAGGTCGGTGTACCAAATTTCATCAAAATATCTTAAGATTTACGACCTTGTGGAGTGCTCACAAGAATGCATGGACAGAGAGACAGATAGAAAGACAGACGTACATCCTTAAATCGAAATAAAAAGTGATTCTAAGCCGATCGGTATACTATAAGGTGGACCTAGGTCCAATATTTTTTGGTGTTGCAAACATCAGCACAAACTTATTATACCCTCTCCTCAATCTTATTAAAATTGTAATGCTGGAAAAAGTGCAAAAGATGTAAACATATTTGTATTTCTATATTTGAAGAATATTAAAAACAATCATGTCTATACATTAGAGGCGTCCAAAATAATAAAGGTGAATTTTTGGATTTTCGATTGATAAAGCTTTATCTTCCATTTTTTGTGTAACTTTCATTTTTAGGATCTAAATCATTTTGCACTATACATATAATATTTAAGGGCTGAAATTAAAATATTCAACAGTAAATATTCCCGAAAAAGTTACATATTTGTAGTTTTGCGCCCCACTAAGCGGACATATTTATTCCCTTTTCAATCGCATTTTGATCATGTCCTTATTGGAAATTCCAAAACGTATCCCTTCACTGAATTTGGTCATACTTCAGGAAAAACGTATTTTAAGTTTCAGATTTCTAGCGAAAACTGTTTGGGCAGGATCGCATTGGTAGTGAGTAGATTTTCGGAATACCGTTTAAAACTCTCGAACATTACAGATTTGTAATCAATTACTGTCCCTGGCTGGGCTTTGTTGGGTGTGAAAGATAGTGATTAAGTGAATAAATCTTTCAGTCAGTCACGTTATTCATTTATATAAAGAAATTTGTGTTGTTAAACTTTAAAAGTTCTTTCTTTGATAAAATATATTTTATTTAAGCAGAACTTAAAATCTTTATTCATTTTATTTTTGCTAACGAAACGACTAAGGGCTCAATTTCTTTCTATAAGGAAGTCAAATTACTTAAAATAATTACAACATCCCCTGCTCTTTCCTTTACTTACACCAAGCACATATTTACAGATATATTCAACAATTTAGCAGTCATATTTTGAGAATTTCCAGTTTCTGGTGTTCTGTTGAGGCCTACATGTTGTTTTTCTCATTTTCTTAAATCTCATACATTCTTGATATGTATTGGTATAGGGTTTGATGGTGTTTTCTTGCACATATTACACATGTCGGTAAATATTTCTTACATTCATATTAAATATTTTACATCTCTTAACTTGTTTCCACTTAAAAAAAATTTCTTTGTTAATATAAAAAAAAAAAAACTTGAAGTAACTTTTCTTTTGTTCAGTTTAAGTGAAGAATTTTTTCACCTTTTTTTTATTATAGTCATTGTTTAAAATGACAAACAATTGAGTGTAAGAATGTATTCTTAAGATTTTTATTTTGTTAGCTGAGATTTATTTTCTGTTGTTGCAAGATTTATACTTTTTGTTAAGTTGTTGTTATTTTCAAAAGTTAAATGAGACGAGGTTTTGTTTTATTTTAAAGATTAAACATGTCTTAAGGTGAACGACAAAAGTTTCTATGTGAACAATTTAATCTTATTTTTAAGATTTTTGTTTTTAAATTTTACAGTGAGTACCATGGCAATGAATTGTAAATAAAACAAAAAGTTTTTAAGAGAATTATCTTGATATTTTTGATCTTTGACAATTTACTATAATGTACATTATTTTTCTCATTATTTATAGCTGTATTTTGTCTCATGCCTATCAACGTTAAGTATTTAAAGCAAATATTCGTTAAACCGATTGTAGTATAAAAAAATTTTAAACAGGTAATATTTATAATTGTTCCGTTATAATCGAACGTGCGTCAGCAAAAGTTTTTAGGAAGTACCGCGAATAAGTTACGTTAGATGTGAAAATGTATAAACGTTGAGTTTTCAACGTTGATAATTATCCGTGTTGAGTTAACGCGCATACGAAAAGTAATGTGTTAGTTTTCATCTTAAACACGTTTTTATGCAGTTTGAATTTTTTTGTGAGTTAACGGATATAGTTAAGTCGAAAACACAGCTTCCCAGTGTAGAAAATCATTACCAGATATGTGGTTATGTAACTACATACTTGGTAATGCTAACTACTTACTTTTGTTATTACATTTCTTATTACCTTTATATGGCGATGTCGCGAAAAATAATGAGTTGTCGTTACACACCAGCTTACGAAAAATCAAAAAATATATCGTTACCTATGTGCTTACCAGAACTGACAAAAATAATGAGTCTAAAAATAGATTTTCAAAAAAATTAATTATATAAAAAAAAATATTTTTTATTGTATTTTTTTTTTAAATAAAATTTGCTGGTGCGGGAATCGAACCTGGGTCTACAGATTGCCAGTCAACAGCTCTACCATCTGAGCTATATCGACATGTAATATTTAATAGATAAAAACATAATTGACCTGCTGCACACAAGTAAGCTTACTCGCCAACATACAAAAAATCAAAAAATATGTGGTTACATATATCCTTACCAGTGTTTAAAAAATATTGAGTCTAAAAATAGATTTCAAAAAATTTTCAAAAAAATCTAAAAAATTATTTTCTATATGAAATAATGATAAAAATAAGTCATTATCAGTAACTCATTATTATATGTTTTAAAATAATACAGAAGGTAAGTGGGTGTCATTACTGGTACTCCAAAAAATAATGATATGTCATTACCGTTTCTACACTGGGTTATAATAGGTGATATAATTTTTCACTAAGAGGTAGCGTTTTGCTTCGGCTTAACTTCGCCAACAACTAAACGCATTTGAAAATAATCAAATAAAAATCTAATAAAAATTTAGTAGATTTAACGGTATTTTTTTTGCTATTTTCATTTTATTTATATTTAGCAAGAAGATTCTACTGATTTTAGGTTTTTTCTTCAAGGTGATTTTTGACTGATTTGTAGAACTCTAGTAATTTTTTTTCTATTTTTACAGAAATTTTTCTATGAGTGTACTTGAAGAATATAAAAAGGTTAATTTTTCTTAAATCGGTTTATAAATCGAAAAATGTCAAACTTTAAAAGTTTTTGTATGTTTAAAGTACCATGTTTTGGAGTCTTATTGGACCATCAACAACACCTTAGCTCAAATTTGGTTTGGCTAAGAATGTGTGATATCATGACAATCTAGCCGGTCGCTAAGAAATTACTAGATATTTTCCAAAATATTTATTTTGATTCTACTCCACTGTGCAGCATTTTTAAAATTCCATAAATTCTTAACACTTAACATTTCCAATTATTCTCATTAGAAATTAAAAAAAAAATTTAAATATTTGGCTACACTTTTACTTGTGTTAGATATTTTGTTTAAAATAATTTTAAAAATTTAATTTATTTATATTCATCATTTTATCTCTATTTTACAGATTTTATTCAAACAGTTTTAATACCAAGTAAGTTGTTTATTATTTATTCATATTTTTAACTGTACAATTATTTATTATTTAATATGAGTATTAATTGAAAATATTTCAATCGAAATCACACAAATTTTTGGTCACACAATATATCTATGGCTTACAAACACCATTATAATGAATAACTAATTTTATTTAAAGGCAAATAATTTTTTTTTATAAAAAATAAAAAACTTTTTTTTGGTAGCCCAAAAATATTAATTTAATTCAATTTAAATAAACAACAATACACATAAATTAAAATATTACTAAAATATTATTATATTATTGTTTTTCCTTTTTTGGTAATTATAAATTCATATAACAAAAATTTTTGGTATTAAATTTTATAAACATAATTTTGGGAAAATTTTTATAAAAAAATACAATTTATTTTAAATCGCAAATATTGGCAAATTTAATAAACTGTTAACAGTTTGCAAATTTGCCATAATATTTAGAGTAATTAACATTCAGTTTTTATATATGAGTATTAGAGAATTTAATTACAAATTAGTGGCATAAACTTTACAAGGCAGCGCCATTAATTAAAGTGTTTACTAAATTTGTAATTGTATACAAAATAATTTGCCTAAAGATATGCTATACTAATTAAAATTAAACAATGTCTATATAGAAGCTTTAATGTGAGTGAATTTTAGGATTTGCTTTAAACTTCATGTAAAATAAAAAAAAAAAACGTTTTTTTTGCGTAAACTCCAAAGACTTGAAAACTTTTAGGAGAGACAATCTTTTGTACATCAAACCAATAGCAATAATAAGAACATATTAAGTACTTGTGCGACCTAGATTTAGACTTTATTTTTAAATAGAAAAAGTTATTTTTAACAAAACTTTAATTTAATTTTTTCATATTTTCAGTTTTTTTCTAAAGCAAATAAAAAAAAAACTGTAGCCTATTTTTAGGCAGCCAATTGTTAAAAACCCAAAGTTTTTTTAAGTTTAATCCCAAATTTCTATAGAAGCTTTTTTATTGTAACAAAAAGCAAAATGTAGTTTTATACAATATGTTCATTCTTAAATAAACATAACGATTTAAACAAATACGAATACTGTATAGAAGTAAGAATAAAAGTGTGGCTAAAGCAACTTATTTAAAATTCATATACGAACATGAAATAGCTTTAGTTGTGGTAGTATTGTAATAGTAGTTGTTCAACAATACATATGAAATTACTCTCTAGGGTATTTTTCTAAAGTTAAATAAAGTTAAATAACGATTGTTGTTAAACAAGGACTATGAAGGACTTTAACAAAAAAAAATTATTTTTTTTAGGAAATTTAGAAATTTTAACATATAAGCACATTCTTATGTGTGTGTATTACTTTTTTTTGTGACTATACAAATACCAACGCGTACGTTAACCAATGTCATTGTAATATTTATAAAAAAATAAAAAATTCTGCCGAACACCATTGTTAATATCCAAAAGCATTTTGGTTAAAAAATAGCACAGTATCTTAAGTAAGGGACTTGAATTTTAAAAGTAGGCTACTAGAAAATTAGATCATCTTTCAATACCCCACTACTTTTTATTTGAAAAATATTTTTTAGTATTTGCGATGACTAAACTAGTATAAAAATAATATAGCATATTTTAAGGGTTTCTTTTTAAGTAGACAATAGATCATAATTCTCGCACAAATTTTTTTTTTAAAAGTATTGTAAAAAATTCATATATAAGATCTTATAAACGACTTAATTTATTTTCTATTTGTAATTCAAAACTTTTGGAAATATTTTATAATGAAGCAGTTAAGGAAATTTTATAGCAAACATTTTTAAGCTAAACCAAAAAGACTCTAAAAAATGTTTGTAAAATTATTGCTATAAAATGAGTAAATTTTTATTTAATATAACGCATAGTGACGCAATAGTTCTAGAACTTATTCCTCGGAACCGATTGTAAAAATACCTATTCTAGAACGGATTCAAAGGCAATCAGTTCAAAAAAATTTTGTTGGGTACTTTTAAATTATTATACCCTACACCACTACGTGAAGAGGGTATTATAAGTTTGTGCTGATGTTGGTAACACCAAAAAATATTGGACCTATAGCCACCTTATAGTAGACCGATCGGCTCAGAATCACTTTTTATTTCGATTTAAGGATTTAACGATGTCCGTCTGTCCATCCGTCCGTCCGTCTGTCTGTCCATGCATTCTTGTGAACACTCTACAGGTCGCACATATTAAGATATTTTGATAAAATTTGGTACACCGACTTATGTCGGCCCAAGAACGACGCCTTTAGATTTTGGTTGAAATCGGTTCATGTTTAGACCTAGTGCCCATTTAAGGGTACCCCCAAAAATTGTTTTTTTTTACACGCTACAGGTCGCAAATACTAAGATATATGGTACACAGACCTATGTCGGCCCAAGGACGACGCCTATTCATTGTGGTTGAAATAGGTCCATGTTTAGACCTAGTGCCCATATAAGGGTCCCCCCAAAATTGGCTTGGTTACCCGCTGAAGGTCGCAAATATTAAGATATTTTAATGAAATTTGGTTCGCTGACTTACATGGTCCCGAGAACAAAGCCGATAGATTCTAGATAGAATCGGTCCATATTTGGACCTAACAGCCATATGGGCTTTGTTTACGATTTTCTCTTCTTTTATTATTTTTTAGAGGCCCAGGGGTGAAGCCTATTGATTTTGGTTAAAATCCGTCCATGTTTAGTGTCCATATAAGGACCCCCCAAAATTGGCTTGGTTACACGCTGCAGATCGCAAATACGAAAACGTTTCAATGAAATTTAATTCTCAGACGCACATGGATTAGATTCAACATAAATAGAATCGGTCCATATTTGGACCTATCGCCCATATGGGCTATATTTACGATTTTCTCTTCTGTTATCATTTTATAGAAAATTTTGACACAAGTCCCATTTTAACCCATTCGAATTTCGGATCCAAACATTAGTTGGCTTTTAACCAGACTGGTGTAGACTATACAATAGTCGGCATACCCGACTTAAGCCTTTTTGCTGGTTTATATTTAAAAAATAATTCTTGTTGAAATAAACTTTTTGATTTTTCCACACTGAACTGCAATAGTTCAAATATGTCACAACTTTGTTTAACTCTTAAAGTTCTAAGGTATTTTATTAAAAAAAAATTAATTTTCTGAAAAATGTTAACGTAGATTTAATGAAATTTGACTGTTTTTTTTCCAACTTTGTGTAAGAGCTTAAAACTTTGCTTTTAAATTTTGTTTTGGTTGGCCTAGTTAAAATATTATTTCTAAAAATATACTATTGTACATGTCGTGTTAATTTAAAAAACTTTCCACAAAGCGTGCTTAAATTTTATTTAATCATTAAACCCCTAAAATATGCTACAACTTTTGTATGAATTTATTTGAATTTTTAGTTATACATTTGAACTATTTTTGATTTATTTTAGATGTAAATATAACTTAAAACATTCAACTTTTGACTATTTATTTAGCTTGCAAAATATAATCTATATTATATAAGTATATATCTCCTCAGTTTAGCCAGTTAAGCCTAGAAACCTTTCTTAATCTGCTTTACATGTAAATTGTTATTTGCTCCGGAAACTTTTGATATCTTTATTTTGCATATTAAATTAACAATGCTTTGATATATTGTGGCTGTCATAAGATGCAGCTTTGCTAATATCTCTACCAATGACTACTGTCAATAGTACCACAACCCCTCTAAAATAAACCATGAATAATTTCGTAAGACCAATTGTTCATTTCCATTTTTGGTTATCCCTTTTTAGTTTTTTGTGTAAACTCATTTAGTTAGAAAATATTTTAGATTCAATATACATATTGTAAAACTTTTCTGTTGGTTTTGAAAATCCCATCAAACAAAGCAGAAAATTTTTCAGTCAGAAATAAGCTATAAAACATTTTTTCACTTTTTCATAAGAAAGTGGTACATGCAAAAGAGCCCCTTGTATATTGAGAAATTACTCAGAAGAAAGAAAATATTAAATTTAATTTTCTATCATAAATTTGAATAATTTTGGTTTCCTTAAGGAGTCTCAAAATTCATCACTCATTTTGATGTAACTTTTTAGATAGTTGAGACATCTTTTTGAATTGTTTTCTTGAAGTTTATATTTTCCACTAGGAAAAAGAGTGTTTTTAAAAAACCAATAATCGTTTTTATGAGTCATACAAAAATTTTATTTTTGAGCTCTCCAAAATTGCTCGCTGGGATTTCAATAAACCATATTTAGAATTTAAAACAAAATGTTAAAGTTCGTTTAAAAATTTTTTTTCCTGTAATACAAATACAAATTTAACAAAATTCTTCTTAAAAACTTAAAATTAGGTTAACAAATTTTGTGGTTAGCTTAGCAAAAATCGTTTGATAATATCCTTTTTTCATTCCTTCAATAAAAGAAACCTCAATCAATGCCGATATTGTTTGAAAAAAATAGCAAAAAATTAACATGGAATTTAACATGGATATGATTTCTTTAAACTTAAGCCTATAAATACAACAATCGATACCCTTTTCAGTTTCTATAGGAAACTTTTGGTTTTCGGAGTTTTTTTCTTTTTGGTATGTAGATAATCTTTCAGCACATTTTTATTGATGTTGGAAAATTCCTTTGTTTTTTTAGTAAATAAATAGGACAATTGTCTATATTGTTAACAATTATTAGTAATACAAAATGAAAATAGCAGTTCCATTTTGTATAAATGACTTATGTTTTTTAGAGTGGATACTTTTTTTTAGTTTTGGGGTACTTATATCAGATATTTAACAAATCCAATAAAAAGTCCTTGTAAAAGGATTTGCCAGTAAAATAAGCTGCTTCCAAAAATGCAGTAAAAAGTAGCACTTCTTTTGTTGCAGGTATATGAGATGATTTTAAAAAAATTACAATAAAAATACAACAACATCACAAACTATGCCTTCTCTTAGTGCATTTTTTAAATATATAAAAGTGAGTAGGCCTAAAAAATTCTCTTTGTGCTCTGCATTGCTTCTAAAATAGTGTATTTTTTTGCTGGGATATATGAATTGATGTATCTTCATATAAAGCCAGTAAAACTTTGGTAGTGGGTATGATATACTCACGCATTACGTTGTACTGACAACACCTTACCTTCTGCATTATTTCAAAGCAAAAAGTAATGATTTATGGATCATTGACTAAGTATAAATACGAAGCACAAAAATTCATTTAATTTCTAAGCAATCAAGTGTTATATGTGTCGATAGCTCAGGTAGTAGAGTTCTCGACTAACAATATCTGAAATTTGATGCGCTTCCAGGAATATGACCCAAATCGTGCCGCAGTTCTTTCCATACCATTTAAATATTTTATTTTGGCTCACTCATTCTAATCAGAAATTTTCGGCTCACTCATTTTCCAAAATAAGAATGTCGCTGAGCTAGCATTTTCCATCACCCACTTCAGCTTTTTCCCCCATTTCTACATTTTTCGAAAAGCTAAGTAATTATTATTTTTTATTTGATGTATTATCAAATAATGAAATTAAAAAACATTGTTAATAAATAATGGAATCAAATGATTACTTAAATCATTTAAATATTCCTAAATTTAAAAACAAAAACAAATATAATTCCTAATATCCTTCTTATTATAGAAAATCCATTTTTTTTCTTCATTATGTCTGCCTTTTATATGTCTGTGTTTCCGCTTTAAGTAACCATAAATAAGCTTTTATTTCCTTTAATCAATCGCTGTTAACGACAGCACGTTTCAATGATTTTTTATAATATTTTCTTACGTATACCTTCATCTTCTCTGAGGATTTGTCGGCTCTGCATCTTTTTGCAATTACAAGAAAATATTATAATAGATGGTAAAAAATATGTATAGAAAATTAAAAATAAAATTTATATTTCCGTTTCATGGTAAACTCTATACCTTTTCCAACTTTGACTTCCCTATATCCCTTAGATTTTTTTTTGCATAAATACAAAATAATTCATATAATCAACAATTTTCTGTTGATTTTCCCTTTTTTCCTTTAACTAAGTAAATAAAAAAAATAAAGGAAAATTGCAAAATGGCAACAAATTTCAACAACAATCTCATGTATTAACATTGAAATAGAAATATAATCCTTATAAAAAAAATCGTATTAAAAAAATATTTTGTACAGGAAATATTTTAGACGGTAAACACGAACTTTTTTTGAACTCTACAATAAAAGACAATGACAAACAATCTACAAAAATATTTCCTACTTTTATAAAAATAATAATAGGAAGTATAACAATGCTTATGAGCAATATGTAATTTTTACATACATATAAATATTAATCATACGCACTTATGAATTGTTAATGGAAACTTAATGGAAATAACAGAAGTTTTGTTTTCGACATAACTGTATCCGTTAACTCATAAAACATCTCAAGTAACATAAAAACGTGTTTAAAACGAAAACTAACACATTACTTTTCGTATGCACGTTAACTTTTAACGTGGATAATTTTTAACCTTGAAAATTTAACGTTAATACATTTTTATATCCAACGTAACTTCTTCACGGTACTTTCTAAAAAGTTTTGCTGATGTACGTTAGATTATGCTGGGTCTATTGAAAACATTAACTGTTTAAATTTTTTTATTCTCTAATCGGTTTAGCGTATATTTTCTTTGAATACTTAACGTTGATAGGCATGAGCGAAAATAAAGCTAGAGTGGGAAATTTGGGAAAAAGCATCTAAATATTAAACAAAAATAGCAATTGTAAAGCTGTATGATGCAAAGAATGATAATTTTGATAGTTTAATAGCATCATGTTATGACTGCATTGCGTAATATTAATAATATCACTCTAATGATCATAATATGATCCTAACTGATTACAAAATCCTCATCACTGATCATTGTGTGGTCAGTTAGAATCATGTTTATAATCATTAGAATCATACTATGATAATTTTGTATCACCAATCATGCCCAACCATATTTTTGCTCAATTGTTTACAAACAATTTATTGCCCAGCAAAAATGTGGAAGCAGTAAAAACGTTTACTGCTTCCTTATTGCTATTTTTACCGCTTCTAAACATGTATAGCTTCGTAAACAAGTGTTTTCACGCGAGCTAACTCGAACCAAAATCAGGAATGGTATCATCAATAATGCAATCGCTTCAATGCTCAACTTTCCCTGACAAACATACTTCCAAGCAAACAGTAATTTCTGCTGGGTGTTTTCTAATATCTATTTTAAAAACATTATTATAATAAAAATTATACTCTATTTTGCTGATATGTGTAAAAAATACAAATATATATGTCAGATATATCGAACATATTGAGCTAAAAATGATAGCTGCAAATCCCAAATCAACCGTAAAATTCAATCACAATTAAACTAGAAAAATAATGAAAGTAAAAATCTATACATACGTTGCTTATATGCCATGATAATATGAATGTTTAATGGTAAAAAAAAAATAAAATAAAAGTAATAAAATGTTAATTGAAAATGACAACCATATAACAAATCATCAAAGGACAAATAATATATGTGACGCGCAAAATAGAAAGGGACCTAAGGATAGAAAGGGACCTAAGGTCAGGAGAGCATGGGATCGGTCTTATTCGATGCTCAGATGTTGTCCACAAAAAAAAAAATTGATTTTTTTACCCTTAGGTCCCTTTCTCTATGCGCTGTCACATATATAGAAAACGCGTAAAAGCTAAACACGAACGTTGCACTAGGAAGGATAATAACAACTTAAATGGAAAATTTAAACTCAGATACATCCATCATTTATTTCTTAGATCTATAATTTATTAAAATTCAAATAAAATTTTGAAGCTTTGTTTTGAATACATTACTTGGCAGAAACTGTCTCACTGAAACCCATTTCTTATACTGCTGCTTGCTGTTCGGTATATTGTAATAGATCCATGTTTCATCCACCGTTAAAAAACGGCGCAAAAATCATCAGTATTGTAGTTGAAGACACCTTTCAAGTTGCCAACCGATTGCGTCTATGGTAAATTTGGACAAATTCTGAACTCTTGCTCGCCTTCTGAAACTCAACTCGCCATTTAAAATCAAAGTCTTAAAGCTATATGGCATACCTATGATATCAACAATCTTACGCCCTTTAACTTTCCGATCGGCCGGTAACATATTGGCCGTCCAGCACGTTCGGCGGCACTAATGCTTTTTCGACCACAACAAAACTCAATAAACCACTTTTTTACCACTCAAATTGTTTATTCAGAATCCCCATAGTTCTCTTTGAGCTACTCCTTGTCTTAAATGATGGTTTCTTTCCACAAACAAAATAATGTTTTATTATTCTTTATCCCAGTAATTTACTTTTTCCATTTTTGCAAAAATGCACGAGGTTGTGTACTTTGAATAGCTGCCAAACAAAAAGTTAATGACGGAGCTTGTTCGAAATTTGAAAGATATTTTCTAACAGGCGGTATTGGATGGAAGCAACATTAATGTTTGTAAAGCCAAAAAGTATTGGAGCTAGACCCACCGATTTAACGATGTATGTCGGTCCGTCCGTCCGTACGTTTGTCATGATATTTTGACAAAATTTGGTACACCGACTTATATCGGCCCAAGGACAGATCCTGTAGATTTTCTTTTATGTTTGGGTTTTTCGCAAAATATTTTCATGAAATTTGTCACACATTTCTCCAAGGATAAAGCCTATTTATTCTATATAGGATCAGCACATACTTGGACCTATCGCCTAAATGGATTATGTTTCTGATTTGCTCTTAAATGCACGTAACGTTATGTAAAATCCAAATTCTTTAACGTTATTTTAAATTTTTTATCATTTTATAGATTAATTTCGACGCAAGTCCATTCCAACCTATTCCAAACATTAGTTGGCTTTTAACCAGACCGGTGTAGGGTATCATATAGCCGACATGCACGAATTTAACTTTCTTGCTCATTTTTCTTCATCCGCCCTGCACCTACATAGATGTCACTACATTGCTTAATGGTTCATAACAAGATAGTACTATTTCGGAAGATGACAGAGGAAATTGTGACAATTTAAATTTTACGCCATTTTAGGAAACTCGATTTACGGTGCCTATTATTTGTTTAGTCTCTATAAGGATTATTTAATCAAATAAATGCCTCTTTATCGAAAAACAAATTTTTTATACAAATTTTATTCACTAAAAAATTTTTTTTACTAAAAAAACAAAAAGAAAATGTTCAATAAAAAAATTTTTTGACTACTTAAAAAAATTTCTTTCATTATAAATTATTTTTTGATTTTTTTTTTGGTTCAAGACAGGGTTTTTTCACAAAAATAGTTGAAAAATTTTTTATTAAAATTTGTTTCGTGTGAAAAAATTTTTTTTTGGTTTTCCAATAAAATAAAAACTTAATATTCTATAAAAAATTTAGAAAAAAAGTCTTTTTAAGAAAAAAAATTAGAAAAAAAACCGCTGCTGCAAAAAGAGGGGGAAATCGGGGTTTTATAGTACCTCTTTCCTGGCTCTAGCTAGATTTTTTTCCAAGTTAGCTCTATTTTCGAATAGTTAGACACCCAAAAGCCGTTAATGGGTTAAGCAAAAAATCCCAATCCGAGTTAGATTTTCTAAAAAGAAAAATTTTTAGAGTCATATTCATAATCACTTCAAATTTATAAATGATTTATAAAACAAATTTCTCATACAAAATTCATTAAATGTTTAGTATACACTATAATTATTATACCCTACACCACTAAATGGAAAGGATATAATAAGTTTGTGATGATGTTTGTAACATCAAAAAATATTGAACCTAAACCCACCTTATAGTATACCGATCGACTCAGAATCGATTTAACGATGACCGTCCGTCCGTCTGTCTGTCTCTGCATTCTTGTGCGCACTCGACAGGTCGCAAATATTAAGATATTTTGATGCAATTTGGACGAAGCCTATTGATTTTGTTAAAATCGGTCCATGTTTAGACCTAGTGCCCATAGAAGGGTGCCCCCCCAAAATTGGCTTGTTTCCACGCTGCAGGTCGCAAATACGAAGATATTTCAATGAAATTTGGTTCGCTGACTCACACGGTCCCAAGAACTATTGATTATAGATCGGATCGGTCCATATTTGGACCGATATGGGCTATATTTTCCATTTTCTCTTTTTTTTATCATTTTATAGAAAATTTTGGCACAAGTTCATTTTAGCCCATTCGAATTTCGGATTCAAACATTAATTGGTTTTTAACCAGACTGGTGTAGGGTATTTTATAGTTGACATGCTCGACTTTAATTTTTTTACTCGTCTTTGGTTTAAATTGACCTTAATTGTAGTGTACATTTTTTTAAGTTTACCCTTATGTGTAATTGAAATAAAATTACAGACATTAGGTGATTTCCTTTACAGTACAGAGTGAAACCGTTGGATCCCAATCTTACCAAAAGCGTTCCCATACTCGAAAATTGGGTAAATGAGATGGCTAAAGAGAGTGTCATTGTGTTTTACTTTTCACAAAGTGGGTTAATTTTTGTTCGAATAACTTTGGGAAATTGTAAAACAAAAAAAAAAAAAACAAAAACAGTTGTGAAAATAAATTGAAAATTTGGATTAAACAAAGAAATACATAAGAGAAATGTCTTATTTTTAATTAATGAAACAAACTCAATAAGAACTTTTAAATGCAAATATAAATATGAGGATTTTTCAAACTAAAATTGTACACATTTTCACATTGTTTTATTCAAAAATACTTTTCGGCCCAGAAAAGTGATTTTGTGCGTTCCTGTACTTTTAGGGAAATTTTTCATTTTGTTAGAGGAGTTTGTTCTTACCCCCCCATTAGTGAACTTCAATCAAAATAAAAAAACCCACTTAAAGTATTTACGACAGTAAGCACAAAATGTGTAAATTTACATAGCAAGTGCGTAAAACAATTTTAAAAATATTTGCATTTATATACAACTCAACAAACTCTAAGGCGGATTCACAAGGCTGGAGTACTTCACTCTGCAGAGTGGATTTTATTCCTTTCTTTTTCGCGCATATGTTACATATATTTGGTATTTTGCCATCTCTAAATGTGGCTTTACTAGCGGGCGCAGCCCGCTACGTTGTTAGCGTGCCTTAAAGGTAAAGGGGGGGAGGGCTGCGCCCTCCCCCCCGGGGGGCTGCGCCCCCCACAATTTTTATTAAATTCGTTTTTTTATTTAAAGTTTTTTTATTTAAAGCCTTCACCCAGTCACCACAAATAAATAATTCTGCACAACAATGGGTTTAAAATAAATAAATATTTGATCACTTTTTCTCATGAAAGTGGATTGTTAGTAATGAATCCATAATAAATTGCAATATACGTGTGTATGTTAAGATAATTTGGTAAAGTGCGAACTAAGGTAGATAGACCCGTAAGTAGTTTTGTTCATTTGTGTTTTGAATGAAAATAAATAACGTAAAGCAGGGTTGGAAAGCATTTTATATTATTAAAAATAGCGGGCAAAGCTACGTTGTTAGCGTGTCTTAAAGTTTTTTTTTAATTCCAGTTTATGTAAAGGTAGACCTGGCAATTCAAGTAAATTCACAAATTCACTTGGAAAATTTACTGCGTCGGTTTCTTCCACCGGTGCTTCGTTACATGAAGTTTAAATATCGGAATATATAAGTTCCATTCCTTTTCTAAGGTTTTTTCTCTTTTAGAAAATTTGTTTAACTTTTTGGAGAGTATGTTTCAATGCTACATAAGTTTCATATTCCGTGGATAGTGTTTGAACAGGTAATTTCCTCTTCCAATCCATTTGCATTGTCTATAATTTCAATTCCACTCGTTCAACGTTTATATCCATTTCATTCCACTTGTGTAGTGTTTCAATCCCACTCGTTTTTCCTATTTAGTTTCTTAATTTTAGTGTTTCATATACACTTGTTCTTTAAGTTTTAGGTTTCTAGCTAAAGACGCAGACGTTAAGGGGGGGGGGCAATTTTCCCCTTTTGAACCACCATTTTTACCACGTTCCTGTCCAAAGTCCTAGAAATGCCTTGTCGATAAGTTAGCCCATACTCCAAGGAAAACATATTATATATTACAGGTTTCTAGCCGAAGGGTTCGGTTAGGCCATCAAGGGGGAGAATTATTCCGTTTTTACCCCTCCCGGTAGGAATTTCCAAAAATTTCGTCTTAGAGGACGTCTGCGTTGGAGGAGGAACCTACTACATACATAATTTTAGGTCTCTATATCCAGCAGTTTGGCCAGGCCGTCAAGGGGGAAGTTTTTTCCCTTTTTACCCCTCCCGGTATGAATTTCCAAAAATACCATCTTAGGGGACGTCAACGTTGGAGAAGGAACCCAATTTAAGATCCCTTGTTCCAGCAGTTTGGCCAGGCCGTTAAGGGGGAGGAGGAACTTTAATACCAATAGAGGAGGAACTTTAATACCAAATTTCAACTTCCTACCTCCAGCGGTTTGGGCAGGCCTTTAAGCGGCACTTTTCGCTTCATTAATCCCCATTTTTGCAATGTCCCTGTCCAAAAAGCACCTTCTCGGTAAGTGAGCACATACTCCAAGTAACATATGTTTTACATTTCAGGTTTCTAGCCAACTTTTACTATTTGTGCCCCTCTCGGTAGGAATTTCCGAAAATCCATCGACAGGGAATTCCAGCTTCCTAGTTCCATCAGTTTGAGCAGGCTGAGAGGAACTTAAGTACCGAATTTCAGCTTCCTAGTTCCAGCAGTTTGGACAGGTCGTTAAGGGGCAACTTTCCCTTTTTGAGCCCCCATTTTATAACGACCCTCTCCAAAATTCAAAAAAGTATCTTTCTAATAAGTTAGCCCTCACTCCAGGGACCCACATTTTAAGCTTCAGGTTTCTAGCCGAAGGGGTTTTTACCGGCCCCCAAGGTGAGGCTTTTCTTCTTTTTGCCCCTCCCTTTAGGAATTTACAAAAATTCCATCTTCGCGGCTATCTGCGATGGATGAGGAACATTCATACTAAATTTCAACTGCATTGCCTAAGCGGTTTGGGCAGGCCGTTAGTGGGGACATTTTTCCCTTTCAACCACCATTTTTACTATGTTCCTGTTCCAAAATAGAAAAATTACGTTGCCGGTGAGTTAGTCCTACTCCAAAGAATACATATTTAAAATTTTAGGTTGGCCAAAAGGGATTGGGCAAGCCGTCAGGAGGAGACTTTTACCTTATTTCCCCTCCCGATAGGAATTTCAAAAATTCCGTCTAAGCGGACGCCTACACAGAAGGAGGAACTCACATACCGAGTTTCCTTTTGGGATATCCTGTAGGGAATTCCAAAAATACAAACTTAGTTGATGTCTACTACAGTGGAGGAACCTTTATACCAAATTTCAACTTCTTACCTCCAGTGGTTTGGGCAGGCGCTTTTCCAATTTGTGAGACTGTTTATGGGGAGACTTTTCCCCTTTTTGCCCGTTCTGGTAGGAATTTCCAAAAATCCCGTCTTAGCGCACGTCTATGCCGAATATCAAGAAACCTTGTTTTAGTGGAGATATCCGTGGGAGGAGGAAAAAAAGTAATTTTTTTGAAATTATATATTATTTTAAATGGTACTTTTTGGAAAAACGAAATTTTTTGTAAAAAGATACTCTGTTTTTACAAAGTACTTTATTTGTACTTTTTTGGAAAAGGTATTTTTTTTTAAAAAGGTGTTTTTTTTTGGAAAAATGTATGTTTTTTGGAAAAAGGTACTTTTTTGGAAAAGGTACTTCTTTTGGAAAAGGAAACTTTTTTTAGAAAAAGGTACTTTTTTTTGGGAAAAGGTACTTTTTTATGGAAAAGGTACTTTTTTTGAAAAAGGTATTTTTTTGAAAAAATGTATGTTTTTTGGGAAAAGGAAATTTTTTTTAGAAAAAGGTATTTTTTTTTTGGGAAAAAGTACTTTTTTTTGGAAAAGGTACTTTTTTTGAAAAAGTTATTTTTTTGGAAATATGTATGTTTTTTGGGAAAAGGTACTTTTTTTTTGGAAAAAAATTTACCTATTTTTTTAGAAAAAGGTACATTTTTTGGAAAAAGGTACTTTTTTTAAAAAAGGTACTTTTTTTGAAAAAAGGTAATTTTTTTGGAAAAAGGAATTTTTTTTTGGAAAAAGGTACTTTTTTTGGAAAAAGGTACTTCTTTTGGAAAAAGGTACTTTTTCGGGAAAAGGTACTTTTTTTGGAAAAAGGTACTTTTTTTGGAAAAAGGTACTTTTTTTGAAAAAAGGTACTTTTTTTGGAAAAAGGTACTTTTTTTGGAAAAAGGTACTTTTTTTGGAAAAAGGTACTTTTTTTGGAAAAAGGTACTTTTTTTTGGAATAAGGTACTTTTTTTGGAAAAAGGTACTTTTTTTGGAAAAATGAATTTTTTCGGAAAAAGGTACTTTTTTTGGAAATAGGTACTTTTTTTGGAAAAAGGTACTTTTTTTGGAAATAGGTACTTTTTTTGGAAAAAGGTACTTTTTTTTGAAAAAGGTACTTTTTTTTGGAAAAAAGTACTTTTTTTGGAAAAAGGTACTTTTTTTGGAAAAAGGTACTTTTTTTGGAAAAAAGGTACTTTTTTTGGAAAAAGGTACTTTTTTGGAAAAAGGTACTTTTTTTGGAAAAAGGTACTTTTTTTGGAAAAGGGTACTTTTTTGGAAAAATGTACTTTTTTTGGAAAAAGGTACTTTTTTTGGAAAAAGGTACTTTTTTTGGAAAAAGGTACTTTTTTTGGAAAAAGGTACTTTTTTTGGAAAAAGGTACTTTTTTTGGAAAAAGGTACTTTTTTTGGAAAAAGGTACTTTTTTTTGGAAAAAGGTACTTTTTTTGGAAAAAGGAATTTTTTTTGGAAAAAGGTACTTTTTTTGGAAAAAGGTACTTTTTTTTGGAATAAGGTACTTTTTTTGGAAAAAGGTACTTTTTTTGGAAAAATGAATTTTTTCGGAAAAAGGTACTTTTTTTGGAAATAGGTACTTTTTTTGGAAAAAGGTACTTTTTTTGAAAAAGGTACTTTTTTTTGGAAAAAAGTACTTTTTTTGGAAAAAGGTACTTTTTTGGGAAAAAGGTACTTTTTTTGGGAAAAGGTACTTTTTTTGGGAAAAGGTACTTTTTTGGAAAAAGGTACTTTTTTTGTCCCCTTTTTGCCCCCTCACGATAAGAATTTCCAAAAATGCCGTCTCAACGGACGTCTACACCGGTCGAGGAACCTACATACCAAATTTCAACTTCATAGCTCCAGCAGTTTGAGCAGGCCGTCAAGGGGGAGACTTTGTCCCCTTTTTGCCCGTCCCTGTAAAAATTTCCAAAACTCCCGTCTTGGTGGATGTCTACGATAGTGGAGGAACCTACATACCAAATTTCAACTTCCTACCTCCAGCGGTTTGGGCAGGCCGTCAAGGGGGGTCTTTTTCCCCTTTTTAACCCCCATTTTTACAACGTCCCTGTCCAAAATTCTAGAAAGTACTTTCCAGAAAAGTTAGCCCCTACTCCAAGGAACACATATCTTAAATTTCAGCTTTCTAGCCAAAGGGGTTTTGGCAGGCCGTCAAGGGGGACACTTTCCCCCTTTTTGCCCGTTCCGGTAGGAATTTCCAAAAATCCCGTCTTAGTGGACGTCTACCCCGAAAGAGGAACCTACATACCAAATTTCAACTTCCTAGCTTCAGCGGTTTGGGCTGGGCGATGTTGAGTCAGTCAGTCAGTCAGTCAGTCAGTCAGTCAGTCAGTCAGTCAGTCAGTCAGTCACGTTATTCTTTTATATATAGAGATAGTCTGCAAAGGGCTGGAACATTCTGGTTTATTGTGATAAAAACAAATATTTTAATGATGTTGGAGATTTTGTTTTTTAATAATTCTCATTTATTAAATTATTTAAAATCTTAAAATATCAATATTTTTTTTTCACATGTTTTGTGTGTAAAAATTTAATTTTTTAATTTTAAACACAAAATGTTTAATTTTAACACATAACATATGCCTTATTTTACATTCTATGTGTGTATTTCTGTATATAACAGTGTATATAAATTGACTTTACGTATTAAGTGTTTGTTTCTACGCAGTATGCCTGTGATTACATAAACTTTTACCCCTTCTATAGTAGTAAATTTACAAACAATTTTAGAGTGTGTAATAAAAAAAAAAAAATATTAAGCACCATATGTTCAATTATGTATATGATATAGAAAACAATACATATCAATAAAAAAAATTCCAACCATTGATTTTAAATAATTTGCTTGTATATATTGTAGTGTGGCCATTAAGGTGTCCTTTAATTTACGAATTTTTAAAGAATAGTGTCGAAAAACTGGCTACTCTTGCCGAGGAAGGAAGTAGTAAAACTCGACAGCTGTTTTAATAACTTGACTGCGCTGAACTCAAATATGGCCACTTTAATTCTCTAAACCCCTGGGAAATATCTAAAAATTTCTCATATTTGGGAATATAACCTAAGATTTTTTATATGGCAACTTATTTTTAAACAGCTGCATTTTTCAAAGCGCATTTATATTTCAAAAGTTCTTCTGACTTAAGTTTTTATGCGCAGTTTAAGGGACACCTTTATATCCATAACCATTTTAATTTTATCTAAAACTTAATAAAAAATTTATATATTTCCCATCTAAATTTTCTTTTCAATTTCCTTTTATATTTTGTTTTTATCAAAGCTTTTATAAAAATTATATCAAATGTAAAAAATAAATATTTTTTTATTTTTATTACTTTATCAGTTCAATTTCATATTTTTTATCTGTTTTAAAATCTTATTGTTCGTTTTCTAATTTTGCCACATTTCTTGTTATTGTTCTTATACAATATTATTTTCTGTTTTTTCAAACGAATTATTGTTAAATTTTTTTATTGTTACTGTGCAATTTGCTTTACAACAAAAAAAAAACGAAAAAGAGAAAAAATGAAAATATTTTATTTTATTTGACATTTACACCTAGAAAGTTGAACAAAAAAAAAAAGTAATTCAGATGAGCATACCATAATTTCCGTTTCCTTTTCTGCTTGACTTGTTTGTGAGCTTTTAGAAATGAGCAAAGAAAAAAAAAAATAAAAATAAATGGAAATTGAAAATAAAAATGTAACGAACTGTAACGAGGGGTGTGAAAATTTATTGGAAATAGAACAGGTTTATTTAATTGCAAAGTCAAAATACTGATTGATTCCGGGACTTTTTCCGTGAAAACGTTTTTAAATTGTAGAAAATGGTAAATAAGTTAAATGATAAGTAAATTAATAGTGATTTTTTATAAAAGACTGTTGGATTTGGAAGAATATGAAAAAATGTGAATAAAATTATAGATTTTTAGAAAATTTTCAATTATTATATACTATCCACGTAGTGGTGTAGGATATAAAAATATGTATAAAATTTGGCATTTTTACATCCTGCACCACTATGTAGACAGTTTGTGCTGACGTTTGTAACACCAAAAAATATTGGACACAAGGTCCACTTTTAATTTAACTTTTAAGTTTTATACTGGCTTATGGCGGCCCAAGAAAGCAAATCTGTTTAGTCCCAGTGCCCATATAAAGGTCCCCCCAAAGTTGGCTTGTTCCCACTAAAGACCCGCAAGAATGTTTTTAAAACAGGCTGTGAAACATTCACTACACTTTATGCAATTCAGAAATCATCAATTGAAATTCAGAAAATATCAATTAAAATTCAGAAAACATAATATCTATCTTAAAGCATGATTAAATATATATATTTCAGTTGATTTTCTCTGAATTTCAATTAACCCTCTAACCGGCAAGCCCGCCTCCAGGCGGGGTATATTAAATTGACCACAAATTCGCCAAAGGGGTATTTTATAATAAGAAATTATGCTTTTTCAACAGAAAACTAAATTTATAAAATTTTTTGTGAAGAATTTTTTTGTATACAATGCACGGTTTGGAAGCGAGAAAGTGTCAAAGATAAAATTTCGTAAAATTTCAAAAATTAAATATTTTAAAACAACCAAAAGTTTAAAAATCTTAAAAACATATTTAAATTGACTAAAACCATTGATAGTGACCATGAAGTAAGATTGGGGCTTAATCTATTCAAAAAGTTCCTTACTTTGGTCCAAGGACGCACAGGATTCCATAAGGATACCTTTAAAGGACATCGCCTTAACTTCAAAACGAATAGACGGATTTTTTTGAAATTTGGTAAAAAGAATATATTTGGTATAGGTAGCAAATCTTATAAGTTTGAATAATATATATTGAAGTTTTGGTGCGTTTTCGCTCAATTTCGCATTTTTCGAAAAACGAAAATCGCTACATCCTCTTAAGTAACAGCACAAAAAATGTAATTTTTTCACTGCAATTATTTCTTGGTAAAAGAAATAATTTGTGCCTAAACCTAGTAATTTTTATGCGCTAGTTTTCAAGATTCACCCTTAAACTATTTTGGCCCATATCGCCTAAAGTAGGCAACGAAAAAAATTTTGTAGAAGAAATTATTGTTTATTTTTCGCGAGGAACACATGGTATAAATTTCATTGCAAAAAAGCTTAGGCCGGTTAGAGGGTTAAAGCATTCTGAATTGCAAAAAGTGGTTCCAAGTTCATATCCGGCAAGGAAAAATTTTTTTTTTTTAATTTTTTTTAATTTAAAATTTTTTTTTGTTTTGTAAAATAAATTTTTTTGTTTGTGGGAAAGCTCCTTCAAGACCAACTTTTTTTTTCCTCCAGTACTTTTCCGGCGCTTTTTGAACAGCCGGTCCTAATGATGTTATCAATTTGGGAATGGGAAAGCACTTTTTGCCAGTACTTGTACCACCTGTAAAAGTGCTTTCCCGTTTGTATTTTTCTGACTGGATATATATAACAATTTTAACTCGGGCATTTTAAGTCTTTTGAATTTAATGTTAGCCCAGGATTATCTGTGGATTCATATATTTGTGTTTATATCAAACGAGCAACATATTTGAATATAACAACCATGATTCAAACATAAACAACGACAATAAACTGTAATGATGACAATATAAAATAAATGAACAACAGACATGCATAGTCCAAATTATCACAATACATACAAACTTACAGAAGATACAAACACAGACATAATATATACGCATCCCGGCTAAAAATCAATATATAATGATCCAAACAAGTATAATATACGATCTCGAGTGCTCAGAAATATGCATGCATGTCCATTAAGGTGTCCCTTAAAAGTAGATTCGTCATTATACCCCCAGTTTTATTGGAAATGGTCCCAAATGGAAGAAATCATTTTTTTTTTTTTTTGGGGAACATTAACCCGTGCCGAAAGTTGGACAAAAATGGAAAATTTTGGAATAAAAGTGCATTACTATTAAAAATTCCCAAAATTCGTAATTTCGAAAAGAATTATTTTTTATTTCATTTATTCATTTAATATAGTTAAAATGATCCAGATAAGGAATTTTGATTTCATCGGATATCATTAACCCACTTTAGCCTGGAATCCAATTTGACAAAAGTGCAAAAACGTGTTTTTTTTTAAAATTAATTTTAAAGATTTTTTTAAAATGCCTAATTTGGAGATGCCGATTGCTATTTGTACCACATAATAGTTGATATTAAAGAAACAAAAAAAAAAAAATAAATTGGAAAAATGATAATTCGAGTTTGTGTTTGGAGCGACTTCTTTCCAGGACATTTTACAAAAATTGCTTATTTTGTCAAAAATTTAACAAAATTTGAATGTTTTCATCAAAGTTTACACAGTTTTCGGAAAAACAACACTTAAATTTAGTTAGACTATAATTATCTTTACATTTGTTTAAAACATTGTTAACCCTCAGTGGCCTGGGGTCAGAAAAGACCCATGAAACCTAATATTAATTATGACTACGAGAATGTAATGCCATTAAATTGTCAAAAAAAATCTCAACTGGATAAAAATAATTATTTTATGTTATACATGATCCATATAGGGTTAAAACGAGCCACTAGGAAATTTACAGAATAACACGTTTCATAATTTGAGAAAAAATACCACTTCAAATTGATCAAAAAAATCTTTTTCCCACTTGATAAAAATTGTTATTTTGTGTAACTTGCTCCATATAGGGTTAATGTTTTCACTTTTCAGAAAAAATAACCACTTGGAAATTTTGTAAAACTCCGACAACGTTAACCCTTTATTTACCAAGGTCAAAGGTGTAATTTTTGAAAATTTTTTGTTTTTTCCTGGAAGTACATCAAAATAATTTGGTGAAAGTTGTCCAAATAAGTGTGTTAACACTAAATTTTATACATAGTAATAAAAAATTATAAATTAACCATTATAGGCTCATGGGGTCGAAATGAGCGCAAATTTTTTTAAATGTAAAAAAATGGCATTTGACACGAAAATCGATATAAAAACTTTTAATTAAGCATTTTATAGGAAAAAAAATCAAAATTAACCTGTTTTGAGCACGGTGTCAAATGGCCCATTTGTAATTTTTAATTAGGCTGGTTGGTGTAAAAATTTATGTAGCATGCACGAACATACATTAAGTCCATGAATACATATATATCGATTTTATGCTGGGATATTAATAATAATTGTATACAGATGTTAATAGAAACCTTTTGAACAAAAAAAAAAAAATTATATGAACAACAATATGCAATTGTTATATGTGTATACCCTGAAGGAAACCTGGGGGCAAGTGTCTCCAAGTCACCAGTTTTGTCGACTATTTTGGTAACTTCTCGGTGACATTGTCAACAAAGCGTCTACATTTTTTTTCTATTTGCTTTGACGAGAAGAAAAATGTATACACAACAAATTAAAGTTCTAATTCGCCGCCAAAGCGCTATTATTCATCGGCGGCATAATTATTTTTATTAATATAGTATTTTTTCAATTGTGCTATAATAAGTATGCAGTACATTAATCTTTATAAATTTAAAAAGTAGATACAACATCCCATTTTTCATATTTTGTATTTCTTTTGTTTATTAAAAATTAAGAGCTGACGAGTTCGACGGCGGCAATATTAAAAGAATGTCGGCGGCTAAACTCGGCTAAACTTAAAAGGCTGAAATGTACCTTATTTACATTTAATATTTAAAACGCCTGTTATGAATTCCTTAATTTTTAAAATGCAATTTAATTTAATTTTTTTTTTAAATACTATTTAAAAGGCTGAAATGTACCTATTTACTTTAAATATTTAATATTTAAAACGGATGTTATGCATCCTTAATTTTTTTAATAAAACATGAAATGTTAACAAAAGTTTCATTAACGACGTCTATTTCAGAAAAGTATCAAAAGTGTAGACTAGAATTACTAAAATGCACTAGTGAATCTCTGGTGACAATGTCTACATATGGTCCCAAAAGAACCACCTACTCAATAGTGACTGTGTCAGTAGTAGATTTCCAATGACACGCACATGTTAAATGTCTATAGTAAAAAAGCATTGTCGGGGTATAATAAATCACTAGTACTGGTGACAGTGTCAATAGTGAATCAGTACTGATTCACTAGTGACATTTCCTACAGGGTGGTGACTGTGTCAACAGACGGTCAGTACAGATTCACTACTGACATTTACACCATAAAAGTACCAAAAGTGTAGACTAGAATTACTAAAATGCACTAGTGAATCTCTGGTGACAATGTCTACATATGGTCCCAAAAGAACCACCTACTCAATAGTGACTGTGTCAGTAGTAGATTTCCAATGACACGCACATGTTAAATGTCTATAGTAAAAAAGCATTGTCGGGGTATAATAAATCACTAGTACTGGTGACAGTGTCAATAGTGAATCAGTACTGATTCACTAGTGACATTTCCTACAGGGTATAAATGGTAAAAGATTAAAATGTATTTGTGATTATGAAAGTGTGTGAGTATGCATGTAAGTATATACATATGTTGGTGATTTTATGTTTTTTTTTTGTGTATAGTATTTTAGACCTATACATGACATCTACATATACTAGTGTTGAACAATAAATGTCATTAACAAATATAACAGTCTGTTGCATGAACAGACATGCTCACTTACTAAATGTAAACATAGTTAACACAAACAACAAAATCAGCAATAGCTATAACAACAACGAAAGCAACATCATCAGCAGTTATATAATATTAATAATGTAATACAAATGTGTAAACAATAGGTAAAACATATTGGTAAACACTAGGGTCAAAACGTATAAGGATGAAATCAAAAAATGTGATAAATTTTTGGGCAAAATTTGTGAGAAGCAAAAAGTGTTAATATTTCGGTTTTTTCTTAATTGAATCAGTAAGTTTAGTCACTATAAACCTAATTGCAAAAAATCTCTTCTACAAGTTGTCGCAATAACTTTTTTTGCACAATTTTAATTTTTTTTGTTGTAACGGAGTTTACATTTCTGCAAGCAAAAGATATAACAAAAAAAAAAAAAAAATGGGTACGAATTTTCTTCAATTTATTAGTTTTTCGTATTTGGGTTTTCAACTTGCTTTCCAATGATATATAATTTGTGTTTATCAAATTGGCGGTTTCGCGAATAAAAATACAATTCATTCCGCGAAAAAAATTTGAATTTTTTTTTAATTTTGTATTTTTGGTCCTTTTAAATGCTTTTCAAAAATATAAAATTTTTAAAATCCAAACAGCGGTTGCGCAGTTACAAAATAATAAATTAAAAACATAACATTTCACGATCAAAAAATTCTTAAATTGTGTGAAACAAATTTAATTTGTCAAAATAATGTCAGTAATGACTCGAAATATCGATTCAAAACCAATGAAATGCAAAATCAATCGTTTTTCGCTCCAGCAGCTTAGGGTAAAAAACTGATAACTTTTTTTGATTTGACGCAAAATTATTAGTTGAATCGTCTTTTGATGCATAATTATTAGTTGAATCACCTCTGTTTATGGTTATTTTAAAACAATTTAAACATTTATCTACATTTATTTGAATGAAACCTGATGCAAACAATTGTGGTTACGGAGTTTACAGTTACGGAGTTTACATTTGGTTACTTTTTTCGTTTTTTTTCAGAAACGCTTTGTCAGAATTTTTTTTCCGAAACAAAATCGCATGATGCCGATAAGGTGAATCCAAATATGACATTGTTTTTCTTACTCGTTAAATAGTTTGGTGTAAAAATTAGGTAAGGAGTTTACAACATTTTTTCAAATCTTATTAAAGACATTTTTTTCATCTCGAGAATGTTACATGCTGCAGAAAAGCTTCAAGTCTGTTATACTGTTAAATAACATTATACTTTTCGCAATATAAATAATCGATAACTCCAAAATTCTGGTATATGCATTTTTATCAAAAATTATGACGAAAAATCGTTACAGAGTTGAAGTCGTGATAGCTAAGATATACGAAAAAGTTTGTTAAATGTATTAATTTTTATTAAAAACGGCACTTTTCCTCTTCATAAAAATTCTTACAGTTAGTGTTTAGCTTTATTGGTTATTAAAATATAAGCTATTAAAATTAAAAAACCTTATGAGTTACTTGTTACGGATTTTAAATTTGGCCTATAAAATTGGTCACAAATTTTATGTATTAACCAAAAATTGGTCAGATTGTTATAAATTTTGCAAAACAGGTGACAATGCGCTGTAACTCAAATATGTAACTCAAATGTAATACATGCATTAGAAATTCGGTGGTTACACGGTTTTTATCACATTTTTTGATATCACCCATAAAGAATTTTCTCAATATATGTTCCCTTTATTACATATAGCAAACAAAACTATTAAATTAACAATTTGCCTAAAAATTCACAATTTTGCTAATATTTAATTTTATATTCGTTATTTTTTGTTCCCAGTGTTTATATAAATAATCTAACAAACTAGCACATTTGTATTTTAATTTGTTTCTGTTGATAGTTTTTTTTTTTTGTTTAACTGTTTTGTACATGACTGTGTCCTATTTATATAATACAAAATTTTTGTAATTATTTTATAAATATTAAATGACTTGCAATTTGAAAATTCTCTTATTTAAACAAATTCATATTGAGACAATGTCAACATCTGCCATAAATAAACTTTATTATAGTTACAATCGTAAAACATTTGAAATAATATTTCTGTATGTTTAAAATGTTATGGTTGACAGACAAATGAATTAACATTTCAAAAACTTTGAATTATAATCAACATCATCTCATCATCATCATCATCGTTTGATGAGTGATATGCTCATGAGTGTAAATGTATGTGTGCGTATGAGTTTTGATATTTTGTTATTAAAATGTTAACGCATTTTATGTTAGAGGATGCCGGATGTTACTGATTTTCCGTTGCAAATGATTTAACATAGGATTAAACGCACACACACATTCATATTCATATGTTAGAATATAACATAAATGGGACCAACAGATTTAATAATATTTTTCTGTGGAATATACACTAAGCTGTAGTTTTATAGTTAGAACCATGGTCGATTTTTGAATTAAATATTTCGTAAATAACAAATTATTTTCCTCTACCACATATTAAAATTTTTAGAAATACCTCCCTTGTAAGAGATACATATAAAAATTTTTTTGTAGGAATGTGGTTTCGAGTACTTATTTTTTTAACCGGCACAAACTTAGTGGAGACACAACGGGGCTTACAGATTGACTTAACAAATTATCTTGGAAGACCTATTAATGTTGGTCACATTACTTATATTATATAATATGTTTTATGCTAAATAAGTCCTTGACAAAATTGTTAAGCAAATTTTAAACCTTATGGTATTTATTGCAATTTTTTTTTTAATTATCATAAATTATTAAATAAAACTGTATAAATATTAGTTAGTAAGTCAAAATAATATTGTCATTATTATAAAAAAGACTTATAAATAAATTAGTTTAAAAATTCTTTAAAATCTAATAACAAATATATCTTTTTTAATCAAACAAATTCTTTGGAAAAGTACTAAAATTAAAACTAATTAAAAATCAATATCCCAACCACTGGTTTCTGGTGGCGGATCAGTGTCATTTTCAACGCCAGAAGGACCAAAGTACTGTATATCGGTATTGCTGGTAATGGGGCGTTTTATGGGTGAGGAAAGTTGTTTGTTTTTTAATTTTTGCCAGTCCATATTATCAAACCAACTAGAAAAATATTTTTATTTTATTACAAAAATTTATATTTTATATAATTTTGTTATTATTTCCTACCTATGTCTTTTAATATCCAATATACCCTTGCGTTGATAGCCTAACCTTTCTGCCGGCAACTGTTTACATAAAGCTTTAATTAATCCTTGTGCTGATTTGGGTATTTTCGAAGGCATTTGTATGACATCTATGCCACCCAAGATTTGTTGATAAATTTTAATTTGATTTTGTCCACGAAATGGTGTTTTTCCCACTAATAGTTCAAATATTAATATACCTAAAGCCCAATAATCAACCGAACGATCATGACCACGATCTAGTATAATTTCTGGGGCCACATATTCGGGAGTACCGGCAAAAGTATGAGTTTTTTGATTGGTTGGTATATGTTTAGCAAAGCCAAAGTCAACCTTGAAATATAAGAAAAAAAGATAAATATTATAATAATGCGTAAAATATTCAGATTCTTAAAAAAATTTGAAAAGCTTAAAAGTTTATAAAAGCTACTTGTGGAATTTAACAAATTTAAAACAAGTATTTGACGGCTAGAAAGATTTTTAAATGCAAAATTTTGTATTTCAATCCAGAAAACTTTGGAGAGTTAGTCTGTGATGGGTGATTTATTTTTGGAAAATTGTAAAGAGCTTTTAAGATTAAAAAACTGTAAAAATTTATACCTTGAAACTAAATTTATCATATTGCCTAAAATCTTTTAATTTTAATAAAATCCTCTAATGGTCTGTATACAAAGAAACTATGAAAAGATATTTGAAAGTTTTCGACTTTAAATTTCAAAGAAGCTTTGAAGGACTTGAAAGCTTTTTAAACTTAAAACATTGTCTTAAAATCCAAAAAGCCTTAGAGTGCTATAAAACTTTAGGGCTTAAAAATCTTGGAATTAAATTTATCATATTGCTTTAAAGCTTTTAATTTTAAATGAAAGCCTTCAACGGTTTTAATTAAAAGATCGTATGAATTTTGATGCTCCGAAAAATTTTTAAACGCATCGAATTAAAAAATTCCGAGCAAGATTTTGAGGGTTAGGATGCTTTTAAATGCAAAACCTTGCAAATACAGAAAGCTTTGCAGAGTTTGTGTGCATAAGGTTAAGTGCTTTATTTTGGAAAAAGTGTAAAGCGTTTTTAAAATAAAAAATTTCGCTGCAAAGCTTTTAATTATAAATGTAATCCTTTAGTGGTTTTTATCAAAAAAAAGTATAAATTTTGGTGTCCCAAAAAGTTTTAAAACTTATCGACTTTGAGCAAATTTGATACGAGCTTTTTGGGAGTAAGGAAGCTTTTTAAATTCAAAACCTTTAACAACCACAAAATTATGGAGAGCTGGTCTGTGCAAGTTAAGTGTTTTATTTTTGTAAAAAAGAAAAGAGCTTTCAATATAATAAAACTTCAGATCTTAGATATTTAAATTTAATTTATCATATTGCTTTAAAGCTTTTAATTTCGATGAAATGTATGAATTTTGGTACCCCAAAATGTTTTAAAACTTATCGACTTTGAGCAAATTTGATACAAGATTTTTGGGAGTAAGGAAGCTTTTTGAATTCAAAACCTTATGCTAACAACCAGAAAATTATGGAGAGCTAGCCTGTGCAAGTGAAGTGTTTTATTTTTGAAAAAAATTAAAGAGCTTTTAATATAATAAAACTTCAGGTTTTAAATACTTAAATTTAATTTATCATATTGCTTTAAAGATTTTAATTTCAATAAAATCCTTTAACGGGTTTTATTAAATAAATTATGCTGCTACAAAAACTTTTAAAACTTATCGACTTTGAACAAATTTGAAACAAGCTTTTGACACTTAGGAAGCTTTTCAAATTCAAAACCTTGTTTTGAAATCTAGAAGGCTTTAGGTAGTTTGTCTATGAAAAGCTAAGTGCTTTTTGGAAAAGTGTAAAGAGTTTTAAAAAGCTTTGAGGAATAAAAACCTTGGAATTCATTTTATCATATAGCTTAAATTTTTTTAATTTCAATAAAATCCTTTACAGCTTTTGTAAGCAACCGTTTTAGAACTTGTCGACGTTTAATAAATGTCAAACAAGCTTCCGAGGCTTAGAAAGTCTTTTAAACGCATCATTTTTTTATAGACCTAAAAGTTTTATGGATATTATCTTATCAAATTTAAGTGCTTAATTTTTAGAAAAGTGTAAAGAGCTTTTAGAAAACTTCAAAGAATAAAAATTTTGGAATTCAATTTAACATAGAGCTTAAAAATTTGTAATGTCAATAAAATTCTTTAGAGCTTTATTTTAGAAGAACATATGTGTATTGGTGGGCAAACCCTTTCAGAACTTGTCGACTTTAAGCAAATGTCAAAGAAGCTCTCGAGGTTTAGGAAGCTTTTAAAAGCAAACCTTTTTACGAACCATAAAGCTTTTTGGAGATTATCTGGTCAAATTAAAGTGCATAATTTTTGATAAAGTATGAAGAGCTTTTGAAGATTTAAAACTTTGGAATTAAAGATATCGTATTTGTTAAAAGCTTTTAATTAAAAAATTATAATACCCTGACCAGGTAGTGGTGTAGGGTAAAAAAAAGTGCCGAAAACGTTTAGAAACTTGTCGACTTTAAATAATTTTAACAAGCTTTTGAGGCATAGAAAGCTACAAAATCTTCTCCTATAAACCAGAAAACTTATTTGAAAAAGTGTAAGGTGTTTTAAAATTAAAAAAAAAGCTTTAAAGATTCAAGAATTTCAGAATTCTCATTATCTAAATAAACAACAAGCATTTCGTTCTGAAAAATATAACAAGCTTTTAATTCCTTGCAATTAATTTATGTTTTTATAAACACAAAATCATTAAGTAAGAATAGTTTAACAAAATATTAAAAAAAAAACCTCATAAGCTTTTAAAAATAGTCTAAGTTAGAAAGTTTTCCCGAGAGGAGTAGTTATGCTAGTGGAAATACTGTTTGAAGAAAACTTTTTAGAATCTTTTACTGATTTATAAAGGAGTTCTGTTTATAAGAAATCCAACTAGCTTTAAATTTTATTAATTTAATAGATCTTATTTGTCCAGCAAATAGTGGGGATAAGTAACTGTATATTCTTAAAAGATTTCTATAAAAAATAATTCAAATTTTAAATTTTATGAAGCTTCCAAAATACAATTTTTAACAATATCTGAAAGCTTTAACAAATATATTTATTATCTCTGAATACAAAACAAAAACTTTACGAAAATTCAATAACATATGGGGGTACCTAAACTAGCTTTTTGTAAAACCAACACAGAGAAACAGATTCATTTTGGTAAACGAATTTCTTGCCAGCCAAATGGTTTGGTTGCAGCAACCAAACAATTTGGTTGTCGCTTTCAAATATTTTCCTAACAAAAGTAAAATCTAACAAAAGTAAAATGTAACCAAAATTTTGTTGTAATAACCCAAATTTGGTCGCCACAAAAAAATTTGTCGGTAGCTCAAACCAAATTGTCCGGTTGGCAAGAAATTCGGTTGTGGCAATAAATCTGTTTTGTCAGTGTAAAAGTTTGCAAAACACATACATTTTCAGAACTGGTTTTACAGTAATAGATAAGTGTTAAAAAGCTTTCTTTTCATTTCATAACTTTTAAATTTAAATAATTTATTTTCTCTCTTACTTACCAATTTACAAAAACCATCTGTGGTCAACATTAAATTCTCTGGTTTCAAATCTCTATAGATAATATTATGAGAATGTAGAAAATCAAAAGCTTCAACTACACAACCGGCTATAAAACGCGCAGTCTTTTCATCAAAGAAACGACGTTGTGACATAACAGTCCAGACATCACCACCCATACAGGCTTCCATGAGGAAATAAACAAATTTCTCATTACGGAAAGTTTTATATAATCTGAAAAACAAAAATTTTAAATCAAAAATGTTCAAACTCAAAAGCTTATTGAAAATACTCTATTATAAATGGCGAACTTCTGCACTTCATCATAACATGTTTTTCACTGTAGACATGATCGATCTGATCCTGTTTTACAATGTCAATTTTTTTTATAATCTTCAAAGCAAATGTCTTTTTATCGTATGATACTAAATCGACTTTGCCAAAAGCTCCCGAACCCAAAGTGGCGATTTTCTTTAATTCTGTTAATTCAATATTGGCATATTCATTATCAAATTCTGATTTACGATTACTATCACGGCCCTGAGAATCACGGTTTTCCGTGGGTATTTCGCGCAGTTGCGGTATGGTACCCAAATAGCTTATAAAAGCTCTAAAAAGATAACAAATATAAATTAATACAAAGTGTTTAGTATTTAAAAGCTTTTTAAAATTTACTCTCTATCCAATTTTAAAACCTCAGTACCCGGAGCATCAGCATATACACTAGCTTGTCTACAATCAGCATTGAGTAACGCTTGTTCACCAAAATAGTCACCTCTTTTTCGTCTATCCACCACTCTTTCTTCATCATTTTCGGCTTTCTTTTTAATGGTTACCATACCACCTCTTATAATAAAGAATTCATTACCAATATCACCCTCTCTTACTATGCAAGTATTGGCTTCAAAGAATTTCTGTAAGCATTTAAAAACAGCTTTTTTAATAAACAAGCTTTGGAGCTTTTGTATTTAGTATTATAATTACCCGTTGTAATAAATCCACCACCTTGTATAACACATCTTCTGATAGATCATTTAAAAATGGTGCTGATCTTAAGAAATTAACATTTTCCTCCCTCTCTTTGGAACCCGATATAACCATTATTTTACGAAATTTATCACGATCTATCTTCCATACACTGGCATTAGTGGCCGCTCTTATAGAAGCAAATCTTTTGGCATTATACAATATAGCCAATTCACCAAATACCGTGCAAGGACCAAATGTTGCTATAAGATTACCCTGCTTGATAACATCAAAATCACCTTCTTCGGAGACATAAATTTCAGATCCTTCATCATTTTCGTTGATGATAAAGCTATTTTTTTTAAAGTGCGCCAATTCCATGGCATCGATGACCATTTCTTTACGTTCTTTATCCATGTAATTATTGAGAAAATCATTTTTCTCAATAGCAGTACGTATGAGATTACGAGATCTGGCAAAAGAAAGAGAATATTAATTTTTTATTTTGAAACAAACAGAGAGAGAGAGAGAGCTTTGAAGACAAATTTATACTAACATTTCATCCTTTTCAATATATTCAATTTGTACATCTTTTTTAAATGGTAAATTTGTGCGGGCAAATATAAGACCTCCCTCAGTACGGTGCGATTTTAGGGAATCACCACCACTGCTATCACTTTCTTTGGGAGAAGGTGTAGATTCCTAAAAGTTACAAAGAAGTTATTAATAAAATGTTAAATAAATACACAGAAAATAGATGCGTGTTGATAACCGAATTTATTGCAAATCGAGTGGTTCGGTTATGTTAGCAGAATTTTTTAGTTATAATTACCGAATTATTGTTGAGTTAACCAAGATTTTGTTTTTATAATCAAATAAATATTATTTAAACTGCTCTTCAGTTGTCACAATTGAAAAATAACGAATCTGTTTTCTATGTGAAGTTATGTGATTAAAAAATTATTGAATGGATGCCGATGATTTTGAGGATATAGATGCGATTTGATTTTTCTGATTGAATAGTTATATTAAAATCTGCACAAGATTTGTTGCGAAAAAGTCTGAATTTTATTAAATTTTCTAATTCTTCTAGCAAAATTTTAACTTTCAGTTCATTTTTCCCAAGAATATGACTTCGAAATAATAAACTGGAATTTGACTTAAATTTTCGGATACCATTTATTCGGAATTAAGTCTTTAAAAGTGTTTATCGATAGAGTAATACTTTTCATCAAACATTATTTAATCCAAATAAAAGTAAACTATGCTACATATTTATATTTGAATATGGATCAAGTTAAAGTCTTTAAGGGGGGACATGACATTGGCCATTTTTTTTATAATTTTGTATATTAGTAAATATTCTTAAGATTCTAAGAAAAAAAATTTCATGGAAAAATTTCTACGGGTTCAAAAGTTACAGCCGGATTAGTGAGCACATTTTTAATTTTCGCGCTACCTACGTACCTTTTTTTTCTTTGTTCACAAACTTTGAACGCGGTTATCTCGAAACCATGTTTTTCGTACTGGTTGCGGCACTAGCGGGTTCATTTTTTGACGAAATTTTTTTTAATTTTTTTTGTATTTTTTTAAACTTGATTCGCTATCGTATGACACGAGCTTTTTTCTTTTAAATTTTTTTTCGATTTTTTATGAATTTTTAAAGTAAATATTTTTTTCCAAAAAACACACTTTCAAATTTGGAACATCACCAAATATTTAAAAAAAATGTAAAAGAAAAAAGCTCATGTCATACGATAACCAATTTTGTTAAGATTTAAAAATGTAATTTTTTTCCAGATCTTACAATTTTTGCGACTCCCAGCGCTGCAACCACGAGGCCCCGTTTTTTCTCTGCCGCCAGTTTGGAGCTCTAGAAAACCATGTTGGAGTGAAAAATATATTTTTTAAAATTTTTTTTCTTGTAATTTGTTCAATTCTCTACAATAATAAATTTTAGAAAAATGTTTGTTTTTGACTGAGTTATGAATTTTTAAAAAAAGGTCTGTTTTCTCTGCCGCGAATGTAATGTCCCTCCTTAATAAAATATTACTCCGAATTTTATTAGTTCTTACTTATACTTTCTTCTTAAGCTTAATCTACCTGACTTACGAATTCAGTTTAAGGAAATAATCGACAAAAAGTTTTTGATTTTATTAAATTTCCTTTAAAAAAACATATTCTGCTTTCGCAGCTAAACTTCTAATTTCATTAATCTTTCTCTTGCAATATTGTTAAATTTTCAAGATTCAATTTGTTACAGCATTATAAATCTTGAATTACTGACTGAATGTTTTTTAGTTTGTACGTTGAAGAAAAACTAATCAATAACGTTGTTTTTTCATTTGATTTACCTCAATTTGTACACCAGAATCGCGTGCATTTGAATCACTCTTTGCCGTTGTATCTGTTTGAGATGTAAAATCATCAACATCAAATTGACTATTAAGTACTTCATGTAAAGTAAATTGTGCAGGTTCATCAAGACACTACAAATAAGGAGTAGAAGAAAAAAAAATACCAAACGGGGAAATATAATAAATTATTTGTAAAAAACAAAATAAAACAATTTACAGGTTTTTTCATCTAAAACACAAAACCAACATTCAGTTAAAGTAAAGTTTAAACTTCTACAAAAAACATATTTAGTATAACAATAAGGTTTTAATTAACATACCGTAGTAAGAAATAGGAAAAAATAAAACGAGAGGTTAAATTGTTTAGTATGTAGTTAAAGAGTTTGACGAACGAACATAAAAACCATAGCAGACAAAAAGGTAAACACTAATTTTGTTGTTAGGTGTAATTACAGTGACAGTATTGAATTTAAAATACAAACAAAATTACTACAGTTTTTAAACAGAAACATATATGACAAATTTAAGACATTGAAACAAAAGAATTTAAGGGGCCTATAGCATCTAAAACAGCGGTTTTTTATAAAAAAGTATTCATAATTTTAGAAGATTTGGAAGTTTATCTTTTGAAGCAAAAAAGTAACACAAATCAATTCCTTAAAGTATATTTCCATATTTGTGGGCGTTGTGGTGTAATGGTTAGCGCATTCGACTGTTATACAAAAGGTTGTGGGTTCGAACCTCAGGTGGGCAATATCAAAGATAATATATATGATTTTCTCTCCCTCAAACATATTGGAACACCGAATAAAATAATATAAAAGGGGTATGAAAACAACAGCTTCCATAAAGTATACACACATTCCAATAAATGGCGCCCAACAACCATAGTAGGAAAATTAATATTATCGGTCCGTACTGTAACATTTCGTACTGGACATCGTCGAAAATACATTCCTTATAGAAAACACACGTACGCTGTTAAAAGCTGTAAAAATATACTAACGGCTACTTTGGAAGCAATGAAGAAAGTGATTTTATTGAAGTTATTCAGAATTATTGTAATTTTAAAAAAAGCAGCAAACTTACACTAAGGGATACTTTTGAAGCAATGACAAAAGTGGTTTGTTAAGCACGATTCCAATTTCTTTTATGCTGGGATTGTACTTTAAGTGTTCAGTAATGAGTTTGTGAAAAACTCAATATTGAATATTGCGCTAGGCTGGAGGAGAAATGTAATATCTTTTAGGCTGAAATTGATATAGTGCCAGAAACGGCAAAACTGCCGAGTTATTAAAATAATATCACCACATCATATTCCTTGACAGTTAGGTAGCTTGGTCAGCCGTTGTCTTCAAGAGCTGCAGGTTAGCATCGAGCAACACATATTGTAATTCTGCTGGGTACTAAGTCAAGCAAATATTCCGAGAATCGTAAAGGCGGACGAGTTGGCTTGAGAAGGAGCACAAATTTCAAGAAACAATGCGGGAGAGGACATATATCCGGGACTAGACCACACTTATGGGGTTTAAAGGAACGTTTTGCTGACTGAGAGAAGAAAAACATCCTGAAAATCCAAGATGTAAAGAGACAAAAGCCTTGCAGAAAACAGGGTTGGCAGGCAATATCGCTAAAATACTGTTATGGATTCAAAATTCGTTCAATTGACTTTCTTTTTCCGTAAAATAACGTTTCCTAAATAACCGAAAAATGTTTATTCTTAAAATATCGTTGTCAAAAAAAAAATTAAATATCATTAAAGGAATTACATGTGCTAAACTCTTTAACGTATTTTACAAATTGTGAAAAATAATCTGTTAGAGGCATGTCCCTATGCGGATTTCATTCTTGCCTAAGGGAATCGTCAGGGGACGATGTTTTTAGAATTTCTGGAAATATTTGTTAATTTAAATTATCCTTAAAATAGCGAAACCGAAATAAATGAAATGGTGTTAGTCTTAAAATACTGTTACCGAAATAATCTGAAATAGCGTTATCCTTACCGATAACCGAAACTAAGCACAATTTTTTGAGGACCCTATAAATCATGGAAAATGCCGACTTTGGAAAATGTGTGAGTATAATCACGGGACACATTAGTTTCAAATCCGGTAACAAGATAATTCTCTCAGTAGTTCTAAGAATTAATTGAAATCAACCCATGGAGTTTGGGAAAGTACATCAAGGTGAGCAAATTAAAGGAATATAATTGAATTTAGTAAGAAAATTATCATTGGCCTGCAGATAGGAAACCCTGTAAACACAAAACCCCCAACCAACACCCTGATGATTCAATTTGGATCTGAAACTGGTTGTGTGGATACTCTTTACCTAACCTTCACTCACAAAAAAAGTTTAGTTTCATCTTCAATATTAACAAATTTAGTGCTGAGCAATTCTTAAATTTTTGATAATTAAGTGATAATTTTTGCTGTCTTCTTTTTGGTTTCGCCTTTAGTATTTGTTATTCTTTCTAGTTTTTTTTTGTTGGAATTTGTTTGCAACTCTATTGAAATAAAAAACCTAGTCATTTGTTATACCCTGTGTTTGGAGAAAAATTCAGACTTTTTCATTCATTTCTAAGTTAACACCAGCTATATGCATAATATATGCATAAAATATGCATGTGTGGGTATACATAAGTATGCATGAACAACATTATATCCAGAAGCAAAGTTGTTGTTTATTTTTGTCTTTCCTTAAAACAGTGTATTCATGCGTTAAAAAATTAGTGACAAGGGAGAGGGTCAGAAAAAGACGGTACTATGATATGTAGTCATGAATCTGTGATGATGATGATGATGATAAAATGTAGCAAATACTTTCTCTCTTACTTTACTACTTCCGCTATGCGTTGATGCTGCTGCTGTTGTTGTATTCACTTCCGTTTCCGTTAAATTTCTACAAGTAAAAACTTCTTGTGTGCCGAATTGCGTTGATGTTGCCAGTGGACTTGTTTCGTTGGTTATTTGTGAGTTACGTTTACATTTTGAATTCTTATGGGATGATACCAATGACATGGATGGTGAATGAGGCACAAATAGCGACTGTGGTGGTAATGGTGGTGGTGCTGGTATATTCACTGGCTCTTCCTCATGCTGTGACAAAGAGGAGACATTGGTAGGAGTTCTGCCAAATTTATTCAGTTTATTACTCGTCGTACTGGGTAACTTAGTAGTACGTTGTTTATTGCCATTAACATTTTCAAAATTTTTATAACTTAATGAAGTACTTGTAGCTTTTGATGACTTTCTACGACCATCAAGTGAATCAATTTCAAAATCAACAACTATAACTTCTTCGTGATCTATACAATCATCATCTTCATCATCTACATCTTGGCTACCTATAAAAAACTTAGCTGCTGTTATTTTTTTATCCTCCGCATAGGCGACCTCATTATTATGGATAGTCGGTTGCTCTATGGGTAATGCAGTCGGTCTACGTTCCTTGACAGGTTTTAATTTTCCTTGATTTTGTGAATTGTGTTGCTTTACATTTACTACGCCTCCATTCGTTGCTAAGCCATTCGTTTTTGTGGGGTCATTGTTAACCGAACGTGTTTTTTTGGTTAAGAATTTTTTATTATTAACACCATTTGCCAATTGTATAGGAGTTGTTGCTGTCGTTGTATTGTTATTAGGTTGGGGTAAATTATTATGATTATAGTTAATATGATTAGTTAATATACTTTTTCTTTGGGCAGCTGGCTTTATACGCTAATATTTTATATGTTATTTAGTATATAAATAGTAGTTGTTTGTGATAGTTTTAGTTAAATAAATAGTTAGTAGTTATTTTTGTGTTATAGTTAAAACATAGTTGTTTTATAGTTGAAATATTGTTGTTTCAGACATTGTATACAGTTGTTATAAAAAATAGTTGAAATAAGAATTGCAGAGATAGTTAGAAACATATAATTTGTGCTATACGTATGAATATCTTCAACTTACCTCACTTGCTTTGGGTGTAAAAAATGTAGATTCTTCTCGTCGTATATAACGACCAATTTGCTGAAACAACAGAAAACTGTATTAATAAAATCATAATGATAAGAAATTATAAAATTGAAAAATTTTATTTGGCTTCACTTGAAAGCGGGAGGAATAATTCCTCCTGAGTAATATGTACAATATATTTTGTTATATTCACACCGAATTCCTCTGGAGAAAATTCCGTTCGCTTCATAAAAAAGGCTAAATTTTCTGGATTTCAGTACTATTTTTAGGCTTTGAAGGATAAGGGCCAGTTTTGAGTGAACACTTAAGTTTTTTTTGAAAATTAAGTCTAATATTTAAACCACTTTAGTGGGCTTTTTAAAAAATAACCCAATTGGTCTTACAATAAGTATCTCAATTGTCACGGATGGTCAAAGCTCTTAAAAATTTACGATTTACAAAATAATCCCCTGACGTATTTATGGTTAAGTTTATGAAGTATCTTTTTGTTTCCGTCAGAAAATTTCATAATTCCCCAGCAAAAAAAATTGCAAGTGTTGCTTCTTACAGCTTTTTTAGAATTACTTCTGAACCACATCCAAAAAATCACTTAAGTATTGCTTCTAAAGAGTAATTGCGATAGTAAAAAGTGATTTTGATATCATTTGGCATTTCCCAACAGAGGGTCCCGGGTTCGATTCCCGGCGGGACCAATATTTTTTTATTTTTTTAAAAATTTTTTTTTATTCTATTAAATTTTTTTTTTAATATTTATAATTAATTTGTTCAAATTCAATATTTTTTTAATTTTAAAATTTTTAAAAATATGTATATAAAAAATGGTGAGAAATTGATTTTTATGTACCTGTAAAAATAGTACTGAAACCAATTTTGAATTGGAGCGCACCTTTTACACTTGTTTAATAAGTACTTTTATTGAAAAGAATAAGGAACATTATCTCGCATTAACAAAGTGGTGTTTTTATGCCAGTCAACTTTCATGTCAAAGAATAGCTCAGCGGTAGAGCTCAGCGACTAGCAATCGTGAGGTCGCAAGTTCGATACACGGTGGCGGCAATAAAAAAACTTTTGTAAAATAAAAAAAAAATATAATTTTTTTTTCGTGAATAATTTTTTTTTTAACTTTTAATTGGTGAAAAAGAGTTTCCTTTGCACTCGTTCAAAAAGTACTGAAAAATGTTGAAGTGGGAGTACTCCTCTCCTATGACAACTTAATGTTGAAATCACTAGTGTTTATGTTAAAAAAGAAGAACATTTTCTACTGCTTCGGCATCTCTTTTTTCGCAGGGTCTAAAACAGATTTTCCACAGAAAAAATCCCAGATTCTAAAATAACGTATTAGCTTTTACAAAATACTAACATTATCGAAAAAACCTCAAACTATTTTTGTTGTTATGAAAATTCAATAAAATGCTAATATAATTTTTATAATCCATTTGAATTAAAGTACCCAGTCAGAAAAATGCAAACGCGAAAGCGAAGGCAAAGCACTTCAACGGGTGGTACAAGTACTGGCAAAAAGTGCTTTCCCATTCCCAAAATGATAACATCATTAGACAAAAGGACCGGCTGTTCAAAAAGCACCGGTAAAGCACTGGAGAAACAAAATTTTTGAACGTTTGAAATATATTTTGCAAAATAAAATTTAAAAAAAGTTCATATGTATTTTTTTTTGGTCCTGCCGTGATTTGAACCCAGGCGTTCAGATTGGCAGACGATTTCTCTACCCATTGAGCTAACGAGACATATAATATGTGATAGCTAAACACATAAATAAGTGATAATCGCTGGAGAACCACGTTTAAATTCGGCAACCCAATTTTTTACTGTTGCATATGAAGGAGCACTTTCAGCTAACACATTCACCATATCATTATGAATTTCTTGTTCCGATAAACCTTTCTTATGTAAATATTTAATCACACCACAAATTTCTAATTTTTCCAATTAAAAAAATAACTGAAGCGTCTTTTTTGAACACCTGTTACTATACGAATGAGTTGATAGATCGAAATGAAATTTAACATGTGTTCATATGATGGATGGAAGTTTCCATCATACAAAGCTTTTTGCTGTTTATACCGCCATCTCTATGTCAGGCTAAGAATATTTCGTATTGCCCTAATATTACTTAGTAATGACATTGGTTATATTTTCTGCATTATATCAAAAAAAAAAGATTAAAAATCCAATAAATGTGTTTTTTTTTTAAATTATATAAAACTAACTAAAATGTATAAATATTAGGGTTCGTCAAAAAAAATTTCTTTGATTTTCGGATATCATCACTTTTTTTAAAGTTTTTGCATAGAAAAAAAGAATGGCGTTTTTTTCCTTTTTATTTCAACTCCTTCCACTGGCGCAAGTCGGCCAAAAATGCTGCTTTGGAGACCCATTTTCTGCAAAGCAAAAACGGCTGCATTTCTGGGAAATCTGACTTTACCATTCGATTCGACAGCAAAACTTAATATAAAAAACATTTTTTTTTGCGTTTTCTGAATGCAGCAGATAATCCACTTTTTTCAAAAATTTCAAAAACTTACTTTTTTATTACACACAATGAAAATATATTCCCTGCTGAGAATATTGGTACAAAAATTTTTGAAATACCGCGACCTGTTAAAAAGTTATTTAGTAATCAAATATGTTTAGTAAAAAAAAATCTTTGTAATAAACATTACAAAACTTACAAATTATTTTGTCATTACTAAAAAATAAATTTATAATGCGGCAGCGAGTATTGGAAGCTGCATTTTAATTAGCTCAAATACTTTTTCATTGAATTAAAAAAAAAATCCAAATTTGATTACCTAATAACTTTTTAACGGTTCGCGGTATATCCAAAATTGTTGTACCCATGTACTCCGCCGAAAATACATTTTCATTGTGTGTAATAAAAAATTTACTTTTTAGAAGTTTTTGAAAAAATCGGATTTTCAAACCACTCTAATGGCTATCTGGTGTATTTTGAAAATGCAAAAAAAAAGTTTTGTGTATTAAATTTTGTTGTAGAATCGAATGGTAAAATCAGATTTCCTATAAATGCAGCTGTTTTTTCTCTGAAGGAAAAGGGTCTTAAAATTAGCGTTTTTGGCCGACTTGCGCCAGTGGAAGGAGTTGAAATAAAAAAGAAAAAAAAAAACGCCATTCTTTTTTTCTATGCAAAAACTAAAAAAAAAGTGATGATATCCGAAAATCAAATTTTTGTGACGAACTCTAATAAATATATAAAAAATTCAAAGTTCAATGGACAAAATGAACAACATTGTGCGCAACAATAGAAGAATGATCTAAATATTACTGACACTTTGTTTTGCAATATTAAAATTTTAACTTTTGTATTTATTTAAATATTAATTAACCAAACACATATTTTTTGTGTGTTTCTTTAAAAGAGATAACTTACATTTTACTAAAAAAAAAATTTGAACATTTTAAAATATCTATAAAAAAAATTTTAAATTATAATAACGATAAAAAAACTGTCTGTCACTCAATATTAAGGTATTTCACAAGGGGTGTGCTATTTGTTGTATCGTTCTAGCGTCCTAACAAAAAACAGAGATGTTAAAATTTTAGTATTCTACGTTTAAGTGTGCGAAAATCCATTAGAAAATCATTATTAAAGTAAAATAAAAATTTTTACAACTCAGTTTTTTATTACGACGATACAACAGATAGCACACCTCTTGAGAACAACCTAATTGTTTACACAAAAATTTTCTTAATCATAATTTTATCTTCAATTTGTATTCAAACAAAAACGTGCCAAAAGTTTTGTAAAAAAAAATTCAAAATATGTGACTATTTACACAGCAAAACAATTGTAGAAATGTTGAATTTTTTATTTAACCAACGCACATAACTGTCACCGCAAGTCTAAACAAATGTGGTGATAACGAAAAAGTTGTTCATACGCATTTCTACCCCTATACACATGACGAATAAATATCTTAAACCCCCAATAGGCATTTTGTATTGAAAGTATTGGCACATAAAAATATACATAAATGTATAAAATAAAGTCAAATGCCAAACAATACATAATTTAATTTTGTTTTTTGTTTAAATTAAGTGACTTAATCAATGTCAAATGATAAAGAAAATGCGAAGCCTACATCTACTTTCGTTTAAAAAAGATTGTTTTTTTTTTTATCAGCAACAAATAAAGGTAAAAGCAATAAAACGATTTTGTATTAAAGTAAACTCAAAATTCTTTGTATTGTAAATAAAATGTACGTTAGCGAGAATAACAAACATGTTTATTTGAATTTTTTGTTTGATAGCAATTTTTTTTTTCAAGAAAGAGAATATTTTGCATAACAAGGTGTTTTTTTAAAAGAAGGTTTTTAGAATAAACCCATCAATCGCTACTGGTGTCTTATTGGTTTCATTGTAGCTTCTTCTAAGCAGGGAAATGGGGTTTTTTTTTTCTTTTATCTTATTTTAAGGAAGATTAAATCCTATTTGTGTTACCAAAGTTATATCCTGAGTGAAATATCTAAATAAAAAAATGTAAGTTTAAATAAATATTAAATAAAATCAAACATGGTGTTTTCTGCTGTAGACACTCGAGAAAAAAAAGCGCGAAAATGTTTTCAATACAATGTCATGGGAAATTTCATTCACTAAGAGATCTATCTTCATTCGAGTAATTTTAATGGTTTTTTTTATAAATAAAATTTCGGTTAATGAAACTTTTTATTTAATTAATCTAAGAAACCAAATTTTATTTGTAAATTTTGTGATGGTGTCCAAACCCCAAGAAAAGAGTTCTGCAAAAATTAGTAAAAATGCTGATTTTCTATCTGCAAATTGTTTAGCTGATCCAGCCGATCTTGTTCACTAAATGTAAGTGTAATATAAAATAAAGCCTACTTTGCCAGTTCTGTTTTTTTATACAGTACACCACATAACATAATATTAAAAGAATATTCAGAATCACTCAGAATCACTTTTTGAGTAAGTAGATATAAAGATATCCCCATCCGTATGTTTGTCTGTTAGAGATAGATATATTTTATCTTAAATTTCAACAAACTATTTTGTTGATATGACAAAACTTTTTTTTTATAATTTGTTTTGAATTTCAACAAATATATTTGTTGGCTTTTTAATTGAAATAAATTCAACAATCCTTTGGTATTCCCATAGCACTTAACACCCCACCGAAATAAAATAACATAACAGGGCTATGAACTAAAAAGCTTCATCAAAGTTCGCCAACTCACCATCAGATGGCGCGCAACAACTGTTCTAAAATTCAACATCTCGAGCAATTACAGTGTTGCCATATTTGAAGCCCTTCATCTTTCACCACCTTTCACTTCTTCTCTATCCCCTTTCCAAAGGAAGCAACACGTAAACTAATAGGAAAAATTTCCTGACTGCTGCTGCTCTTAAAAAAAAAAAAAAACAATGTAGGCTCAATTTCAATTAAAAGTATAATTGTATTTCTAAAAATTTTAATTGAACTTATAAACTATTTTTATCTATATACACGAATCCGTATAACCAGTAGTACCCATATCATATTCACACTGTTGGAAAGTTAATCGTGCTGGTATAATGTATTCATACTGCATTAAAGTTAAAAGAGCATCAATCAAATTTCCAGCAAAAGCAATACTTTAATCAATATGAATAATTTCCTTTTCTCTTAAAAATAGTTGTAGACTTTCAAAATATTATAAAATAGTATGAGCACAAGGAAAATATTATTTTTGTTGAGAATATATTATGATCATTTTAGATATAGTGCGAAATTGTATTCTTACCAATATTTTTCCACTGTTTATTCCACTGTTATTTATTTCTATTTTATAAATTTAAACCTCGATTATCCGGGTTGTTCGGGGCCGGGCTCGACAGGGATAATAGAAAATCGCGGTTTTCAGGTTTATATAAGTTTTAATTCTTAGAATTGATTTTTCTCATTTTTAATACCGATCAGTGGCAAATATTTTCGCTGATTATGTTATAAATTATCCATTATGGCTCTAATGTAGATAAATTTTACTAACACATTTTCTCTAGTGTACCTATTTGCTACTCCAGCAATAACATAACATTATTAAAAAAAAGAAATAAAATAAAAATAGCATCACAAATATGTACAATTATTCTTATCTTACATTTTATGTCAAATGGTGCGTGAACCGCATTTAAATGTTAAAAACCAGAAAAAGGTGTTTGAACACATACAATACCGCACACCATTTATAAGAAAAGGGGTAAAATGCATGATACTTACAATTTAACATACTCATTAGGGGGGCAATGAAATTTCAATTTAAAATTTTTACTAATACCCGACCGAAATACTGTGTACTAAGAAAAATTAATCTGTAAAAATAGCAGAAAAAGTTACTAAAAATTAGTTAAAAATGATGCTGCAGTAAAAAGTGCTGAAATTAGCATATTTTTTTTTGCTAAATACTAGTAAAATAAGAACAGAAAAATTAAAACTGTCAAATATACAGAATTTTAGTTATATTTGAGTTAAATTTTTGTTAATGGAAAATAGCAAATTAACCTGCTAAAATCAGCAAACAATTTTGCTAAATAATTTGTAGCCTAAAAAATCACAAAAAAATTTTATAAATTTCGAAGTTTTTTTTCGATTTTTTTTTTTAATGCAAATAAAAATCGAGCCTTTCGAAAACAGCAGTTTACAATTTTTTTAGCAAATATTTCCGCTGATTTGAGCAGGACAGACTGCTATTTGCATTCAACTAATTTTAGCTTAAAAATATCAAAAATTTTGTATATATAACAGTTTATTTTTGCTAAATTTAGTCTACTAATATTTGGCAAAATTTTCTGCACATTCTACAGTACAATTTGTTAATTTCAACTAACTAAAAGTTAGCTTAAATATAACTAAAATTCTGTAAATTTAGCAGTTTTAATTTTGCTGTTCTTATTTTACTAGTATTTAGCAAAAAATCAGCTAATTTCAGCAGTTTTTTCTGCAGCATAATTTTTAACTAATTTTTAGTAGCTTTTTCTGCTATTTTCAGAGATTTTTTTCTATGAGTGTATCACTTGGACTAAAAGAAATGTAGTGAAAAATTTAAGCTAACTGGTAAAATATTTTTAAGACGATAAACGTTGGGATTAAAGTTCCGGAATTGTGTTGTTTTGTGATACTTATTTTCTAAAAAAATAAAATTTAGTACGCGGAATACACTTTTAAGTCACTAAAATAGTTTACGAGTTACTAACCGCATTTTTAGTCACTTGTATTTAATAGGTGGGATTAGCTTTCACATGTTATAACAATATTTTTCTATCCGACACTTGTTTCAACCTATTTTTTAATACCGAATTCAGTGATGAAGGTTTTTACTGTAATTTTAAAATTTTCATTATATTTTGTATAAAACAGCGAGAAATAGTCTTCCTTTTCAGTTTTATAACTTCAATTTATATTGTTACACAAATAAAATATTCCACTGCAAAATTTAATATTCACCAAATGGATTAAATTTATTTATTTATTTATTTGTATCATTGGAAAATAGTTATAAACTAGAAACTAATGTTAAATATGGCCATGGCTACGAGGCCTTAGGCTCTGGATTAAATTAATTAACTTACAGTAGAGTGAAAAATTGTCATTTCTATTTCATCCATTTCTTCACGGCTAAGATGGAAAATAGACATTCGGTGAAGTGTAGTTTTTTTCTAAACATATTTTATAGAAAAAAACTTTACGAAAAATATTTTATTTGATAGTTTTGCAACATTTTTGTTTCTCTTTTTAACTTTCAATCGTAATTCTTCTAACACTAAATTAATAGGCTGTTTCATATATTTGTATTTTTAATGCTATGTGTAACCCAAACAAATAAATCTAACTTTATTTTCTTTGGCATTAATAAACCGATTTTTGTATGAAAATTATAAATCCAGGTCACTAAAAAATTCCCTTATTGTAATTTATTCTTAAATTTAGATGAATTTATAAAAAAATGGATTTTCGGTAAAATTTTCAAAAATAAATTTAATTAGAAAATATGTATTTCAGGACACAATTGTAATATTTTTTTTTTTTTGTATTTTCCAAAATTAAAAATTTTTTACCTCAAGATTTTCACTATGTGAATTTTAGAGTAAGAGCCTGTTTATGTAATACGAAAATGGTCTAAACGATAGAAATTGACAATTACTTTCGGTAAAAATACATGGGAAACAAAAACAAATGTTGGTTACTTTGCTTTCGTTTAGAGGATTTTCGTAATACATAAACTTGGGCTAAGTGGCACAATAAGCTGCCTTGGTTTGGTTAAAATTCAGGAAATATTGCCACCCTAATAAGTATTAGGTTCATACGTACAACAACAAAATGAATAGAATTTATAAGAAAAGGCATACATCATTTTAAACTAAATTACTTTTGATAACACAATAAGCAAAAGGTGAATCAATCATATATTTTAAATAAATATTTACTAAAATGTTTTTTTTTTTTCTTTTTCTTTTTATTGATAATAAAATGCACTCTTTTATTTTACTGTTTTTTTACTTTGTTTAATTAGAAATGGTTTACATTTACATATTTGGGAATTTCTCATTATCCTAGGAATTTCGTTACCATTAGTTGCAACTAATGGAAATTGAAAAAACCGTTCAATGCCAATGAAATATTTTGCATTACCAAAAACGATATTAATGGTAATGAAGTGGTACTAATGCATACAAAAATTTATTTCAATATATAAAAAAAAGATTTTGTTAAAAAAAAAACTCGGATAAATGAAAAAAAAGCATTTAAATATAGAGAATGGAAAATTGTTCCAAATCGGAACGATAATTAAGTAATGCAACGGGAAACGAGGGTAATTTAAATACTTAACATGGGAAATGACATGGAATGGAACAGAGAAGGAGTATAATTGAAAGACTAAACATGGGAAACGATATGGAATAGAACGGGAAAAGATTAGAATTGGAACTCTTAACACAAGGAACGGAATGGAATGTAACGGGGTACCAAATTTGTATTATCTGAGTAGATCAATGGATATAATTTCAATAATTGGTAACAAATTAGTTACCCTGTAGCTGCTACCTCGGGAACCATTCCGAACTAGGCCTGTTTGTATTATCGGAGTGTGTTACTATTCTAATAGAGCAAATAATGGTTTAAATGAACTATTTCCCTGTCTCATATTGACTATAATGGCAGGGTCAGTAAGAAACTTATTGAGTTTCAACAAATATTTTGGTTGGATTTCAACAAACAAGTTCCTGATTACAGTAATCCTGATTTGAGTATTTTTTCTTAAGGTCTCGTTACTAGATCGTAAATGTAACGAGAACGAGTCGTAACGTGGTATTTTATTTTTGCTAAGTTACTCAAAATATGTAACGTGCTATTAAGGATTGATAAATTTGATTTTCAGAATAGTACCAACCAGTTTAAAAATAGTACATTTTCGACCCCTATAGTACCAAAACTTACACTTTTTTAAAAAATAACAAGCAAGAACTTTCATAAAAATTCATTGTTGATTATATCTTATCCCTGAAAATCGGATTCAATTTCATTTTAAATCGAAAATAATTTGTAGTCGATTTAGCTCATTAGATTCATTTAATCATTAAATTAGTTTTTATTTACTTAATTTGTTTACTTTTCAAATATAATATTTTATGTATTCATTTTAAACAAAAGTTTTTGTATGATAATTAAAAAAAAAATTTTTTTTATTGTTTTTGCCAATTAATTTCTTTTTTAAATAAACTGGATTTCTATAGAATATTTAGAAATAACAAAAATGTGCCAGTGTACCAATCAAACTTTGATTTACGTTCAAGTAATTTGGGCTTTAACCTATACGTTTTTCGTAAAGCTTATTTTCAGTGAAAACTATGTTTTTTATTGAAGCATTATTAATGGTAATGAAATTTAAAGCCATTGCTTTTAATCAATGAAATCAAATGCTTAAATCATTAACACCAATTAAAAAATGGTAACGAAAATTATATCGTTACAATTGATACACACAGTCAAAAAATATGGCATTTTCCAACTGAAATTCGGTTACATCTACTAAAATAGGTTGCTGCAACTGAATATTGGTTATCACAACAAAATTCGGTTTATACAACTGAATTTTAGTTGCAATACCCAAAATATTTAGCAATCACATTCCAATATGGCTTAGCAATTCGGTTGGCAATTTTTTTTCCTGTGTGTATGAATGCAACCTTCAATTAATTATTTTTTTCAATTGATTAGTCCCATGTATGATGATTTTATTGTTTTTATTTATTATTATTTTTTATCAAATTACTCAGTTCCCCCAACAATCAAAGTGCTTCACATAAATTAATGTCCATAAAAACAGCAAATTTGTTGGTTTTTAACCCATATTCGCCTGCATTTAGAAATCGTTCGAATTTTTTAATATAAGTTGGTATGACAAAAAACTTTCGAAAAAGAAATTTGCCGCCAAATTCGAAACATTACTCTGGTCTAGATTTTCTCAGAATTTAATTTCTAACTTAATTTCTTATATCTAACCTAGGTAAGTTAACAAGATTTTTTCTTTAATTCAGGTCCATTTTTATTTTCAGAACTAAGAATGATTTTGGCCTTAAATATTACTTGCGTAAGAATTTTTATTTGAAAATTTCATAATAAAGATTTTAAAAAGAAATCCTTCCTAACAATTTTAATTTTAATTCTTCCACACAATTTTAAACTAAAACTGAAATATTTAAAAAAAATTAAAAAATATATTTTTGACACTTGCTTTAATTCTATATTCGTTGTAACAGGGTGTATCAAAAAATACTTATAAAAGAAACCGGGTGAATAAAAAATGCAAATTTCAGATATTTTTAGTTGGTTTTTGGCAAAAACCAGGTAAAATCTGGTTTTCAGTTTGTATGAAAATTGTATGGAAAAACTAAATTAATTTTATAGTTTTCGGCTCAAAAACTAAAAATGGCCAAAAACTACTAGTTTTTGCCCAGTCTAAATATACTATTAGTGCTGACTAGGAAACCGATTCTTAAGCGCAATTTTGAAAAATCATTTTTAAATTTTAATTTTTTTTTTACTTTTTTAAATTTAATTTTTTAAATAATTTAAATATTGATATTGTTTAATCAATATATTTATATTATTTTTGCTTGCCATAGTTTTATAATACAATCTAATCCTGTTCAGACCGTTATTTTATCAATCCTCGATCAGTGCTTGAAGCAATGTCGTCATATTGTGACGCTAGTATAACATAGGTTAAGCTGCATTTGTGGAAAAAAGTATAAATTTTTTTCTACATTTTTTTTTTATCAGTGACGTTTGAAATAATACTTTTGTTTTTGTTTGTGTAATTTCTGTGCTATTCCACTGTAAACGTAAATTTTATCAGTAAATCAGTAAAAATATATTTTTTTTACTTATTGATAAACAAAACAATTTACTTGTGCCAGCAAAAATAAATATTTAAAAAATATTAATATGTATTAATTTTGCTTTATAGTTTTCATATTACAAAACAAAAGACTATAAAAAATATATTGTAATAAATATAAGCCATATAATATGTTTCATATATCGCTCAATAACACGTATTTAAATCTCTATTATACTGAATTAATGAAAAATAAATAATTTATTTTTTAATTATCATTAAAAAAAAACATTCAAAAAGAAATGGACATTTAATAGAAATTATTAAATTAATTGAATATATAAATATTAAACTGATGAGTATTGGAAATTGAAAATAATAAAGCTTATTAATTTGCAATTGCGGTTTTTATTACACTGTGATACAAATGGTAGGGGTCAGTGATCGGGAAGGGTTCAAAATACCGGGAAAAGTTATATCGGTAAAAAAGAACTAATACGTGTCCCGGCGTTTCGCTGGGTCACCCCTAGGAATCGAGATATATCGATTTGACCTTTGGTGGTCTTTTTTTTGACATAACTCGAGAACCACTAGTCCGATTTTGCTCAAACAATTTTAAAAAAATTAAAAATTACAATTCCTTTAATCTGTTCATATAACGTTTTTCTATATACTCAACAGTTTTGCCGGTAAAAATAAATATAGTGTTATTTGTAATAAAAAAAAAAAAAAATTAAAATAAGTAGATAGTTACTTATTAATAGAGCTGAAGATTAGTTTTGTTTACCTATATAACTATTTTTATATATTTACCTACATAACAGTTTTTTTTCTGCAACATCATTTGTAACTAATTTTTAGTAGTTTCAACTAAATTTTTTACAGGCTTTTTTCTATTAGTATAATAAATTAATGTTTTAGATTGTAATGATTGTAAAAATTTGATTCACGAATCAAAAAATATGAAAATAATTCCCTCGAATTATCTTTATGTTTTTTTGATTCGCGAATTTATAAATCACTTTTTTTGAATCATCATCTTTGAAAATATTTCTTTATGAATCAATTCTTCAACGCTCTGGTTTCGGGATTGTTTTGCAAAACCGTTAACTCAAAAATCCGATTTATTTTCCAGCGATGACCGGTTTTTTATTTTATTATTTTTAACTTAAACTCGCCTCAAAAATTAAATTAAAAAAAAATAAATATGATTTAAAAATTCTGTTTCGTATAAATTTGAATGCGAAATGATGTCAAAAATAAATATTAAAAATTCTATGTTTAATACTTAATACTTATTTTAGGCTGGTTGTGAAATTTGATTAAAGACCAATTTGCACTACAACCAACAACCAGAAATTTTCAAAAACTTTTAGTTTTTGATTCAAAATTTGTATGGAATTAAGTTGCTGTTTTTTCAAGTTGTTTTTCATGTGGAAAAATTTCATTCTAATTTTAAAGGCCTTAAATTGTAATTTAATTTATGAAAAAGAACAATTTTATAATTTTATAACAATCACAATAAACACAAAATTTCACTTTTTCCCAAGAAAAATAATAGTATTGTACATTAAATATGCATGAAAATAAATTCTACACAATTTCCACAACCCTGAGTTCGGCTGCCACTGTACAGCCAAGGCCGGTTAACCGATTTTGATCGGGGGTTTTTCTTTCGTAGGCAACAAAAAACTATAGTTCCTATAGCTAGGCCCTTTTTTTGAATTTTGAACAAATAAATTTTATATCCCCGAGCAAAGGAGTTTTTTCTTGACTTTTTTGAAATTTTTAAGTTTGTGTGGCAACTTTGTTAACAAAACATTTAAAAAATAAAAATCAGGCCACAATAAGGACTAGAGAATTTACCTGAAATTAAGAATCACTTCACATTTTTATTTTCCGATAATTAATGAAGGCTGGACAGTGGCAGCCGATTTTGCCTTTTTTTAAATAAGGTTAAAACTGAAGTGGAAACCCTGTAGATGTTGGTTGGCAAAATTTAAAACGAATAATTTTTCAAAACACTGCAAAAACATATATTTTAATTAGAAAAAATAAAATTATAAAAATATTTGTATTTAAATTTTTGACAACCGTTCAAGCATTGAAAATAAATAATTCTTAATAATATGCAATTTAATCTAATATATACAATACAGATAATCTAATACAGTAGTGGACTAAAGTGGATACATATTTGAATATTTTTAAATCTGTATTAATAAATTTTGTTCAATTTGTGATATCCAAGTGTAGTTTTTCCAGTTTTTGAAGCGAAGCGAAGCGATTTGAATCCCATCGAGAATTGGTGGGCAATTGTCAAAATAAGACTCTCTCAATGCGTTCGAGCACCGACCAACTTAGATGATCTTTGGTCAGGAGTTTCAGCGGAAAATTCTCGTGGAAAGCATTCCTTCTCGCATAAAATCTGTTTTAAAGAACAAAGGACTTTCGACAAAATATTAAAGAAAGAACTTGCCGAAAATTTCAAATATGAACAATACTGGATAAAAGCGGTCACAATTTGTAATTATTTTTTCATTAACTTCTTAATGATATAGTCTACTGTATTTAGGTTTTTATTGAAGAAAAATGTTTTAGTTTTATGCTATAAAAAATCATTTAAGTTTCTATAATAAAATAAAAATTATAACAAATTTCGAAAAATGTTGAATTAATGTATCCACTTTAGTCCACTACTGTATATATAATATATTGCCTGTCTGTTAAAGTGGCGATCACAATGTAAAAATGCCACCGGGGTTGACCGAGAAGTTTCACCCAGAAAACAGATTCGGTGCTGACAACCCCATTTGTTGCCAATCGAATGGTTCAATTGCAGCAAATGAATTTTTCGGTTGCGGCTACTGAATTAATCTTGAAACAATTGAAATTTCGTTGCCACAGTCAAATGAGTCCTGTCTCAATTGGTTTTCTGTTGCCACAACTAAAAAATTCGGCTACCACAACCGAACCATGCGATTGGCTACGAATGTGGTTATCAGAACTGAATCTGCTTTCTGGGTATTCGTATTGAAAATGTTCAAAATTGCTTTAACATTTCAAAAATACAATGACATCGCTGTTAAGATTTCGTTTAAATCTTAAACAAAATTCCGTAATAATTTTCAGATTTGTTTTCGTTTTAAAAATATGTCATTTTATTGACTTCATAAAGTTAATTTTTTCAAGTACTCATACATACAATGTCTCAAGGCCGTTGTATGACTTCTTTCCAACTACCTTTTTATAAAAAAATACTAACTTATCCCTTTAAGGCAGATATTTAATGTTAAGTACACCTATACCGCGAATTACAGTGATGTTTTTCTAAATACTCTCTTCTACTTAAAATGATAAAATCAAACAAATTGCTATATTTGATTACAATAATAATAAAATTTATTCTCAAGTCTTTCAAGTTCTAGGTGTATTTTCTACTTTATTTATCTACCATTCAATGAAACATATGTGTTTGTTCTAAAAAAATATAAAAAAAAAGAAATAAAAACTATATATAAAAAAAGACATGCAATCTTTATTTAACATCTTCTATTTGTTCATAACTAAATAAAACATTTGTGTGTATTATACTCTTTTTTTTCTATTTGCCAACATGTGAAAGAATATTTAATTAACAAAAAATAATAATCTACAAATAATGACAAAAACCACACAAATATATACTCACACCTAAATAAATATAAACACTTGTATTTACATTAAAAGCAAAATATTTAATAAATTTAATTTTAAAATTTTCTCAACTACAAAAAAAAGAAAAAAGTGCGTCAAAGAAAATATTTATATAAAAATTATTTAAAGTTTGAATTGAATCATTAAAACATTAAATAAAAAATGTAGAAGGTCATAGAATTCAGGAATATTAAATTAAATGTAATGTACTGTAATGTAAATGTTTATATTTTATTTGGATAGAGTATACTTGCTCTATATACAAAAATAGTTTACAAAATTCCAATTAAATTATTAAACACAAACAATGAAATTTTGTAAAAAAAAAAAATTTTTTTTTTGTTATTTTTTATAACTTTGAATTTTTATTTTTAAAAATAGCATGTATGCAAAGAAGTTGGATCTCCCAGTTTACTACAAGTGCATGAAGGTTGTAGCGAATCGCTTAAAGGGGCGAAGAATTTAATAAACTTTAACAAATATACTTTTTGGGACCACTTTTAGAGCAATAATTCTCTAGAAGCAAAATTTAAGTGATTTTTAGCTTGTTGTTCAGAATTACTTCCAAAAAAAACAGTAAAAATATTCTTACGGGTACTTTTGAAGTAATGGAAGAAGTGGTTAGTAAAGCATGACATACAATTTTGTTTGCTGGGTATGCCATTATGCTGACAAGGTGATGTCATTGGCAGTAATATGTCGTCATTACTTATTATAGGTTATGTATGGTAGAGGGTATAGGGTGCCCATTAAAAATGCACTAACGATATAGAATACTTTTGTATAAAATTTAAAAAAAAATTAAATAACATATATTTAAATTTAACGGTTCATTGTAATTCAAAAAATCTGTGGTTATCATATACAGAGTTGAATAGAATCAGCTGATATACCTTAAGAATTAAGGTTCAAAGCAAAAAAGAGTAATAATAACAAATGATAAAAATAGCATTGTTGGATATCATTGATATTAGTCGAAGTTGAGTTGTTAACATATTCGATTTGCTTTCAACTGTAACATAGACAATTATCAATTATTAACCCATTCAAGGCGAATGACACTGATGATGGCTTTGTAGCGAAAGCTGATAAGGCCATCATCATTTTGCTGGCCTTATCAAATTTTTTCAAAATTTTTTATTCTTTGTAAATTACTTGTGAAAATTGTATCAATTTGAAAATAATTTAAACAGAAAGTGATATTAATTAATGATCTATAGTCAAACTAAAGAACATTCATTTACCAAAATAAGAGATCAAATAAACAAACATTCCCCTCATTCATCTTAAAAAATCAAATTTTCCAGAAATGATACCTCACCTACATGCATTATACTGGTATGTACTTAGGATTAAATTTATTAAAATATCATATATAATATATCAAATTATCTAAAGGGATGTTATTAAAAATTTAAGAAATTATTTTTAATGAAATTTTAAAAATTATAATAACAAATATTACAAACTAATTAATTGAACTTACCACATTACTTTCGCTGGTATTTAATATTGTATCCGTATTTTCATCTTTATCCGGTGAAAAACTATTCTTTTGTCTATGATGGAATTTAAAACGTGGAAAACAAGCCATTTTATCTGCTAATATGTATAAAGTAGTTCACTTAATTAGGGAAATTTTGTTTCGGTTTATCTATAAATCGCTGCTTAACTATTAATTACATTTGATTTGAATAATTTGTACACACAAATCATTATTACGTTTAATCTTGAATATATGTACTAAAATAATATCGAAGGGTGTTGCTATTGGACGTTATAATAATGATGATACTGCAAAAAAGAGAGAAAGAAAAAAAAAACACTAAAGGAAATGAATATTATAAAAGCCGTAGGAGTGCTTTGTTAATAATTTTATGTTTATTTATCATTTTCTGGTTAATGTTTAAGCCAATTTAAGAGTATTGTTTCGTGTTTTATATATTAATCTAATACACCACTGTTTTGGTAGATAACATAACTTTTTTTATAGTTTTGGTAATTTGTTTTGGTTTTTCGTTGTTTATTGTATTTTTTTAGGGGCCACAGTCAAGGTTGTAGGTAAAAGCAAGAAGGGTATAATACTAGGAGAAGCAATCGCTATCGAATAACACATCGTACCGGACATCTGATAAAAAAAATATACAATATTACACCCTAACTCATTAGACACATTAATTACTAGGGCAACAAAAAAAAAAGCTCTAAAAGCAATGTTTTAAGCTCTTAAAAAACAGTAAAATAAGCAGTTAAAATAAAAAATAAGCCCTAAACGTCATTACTTCTTCATTAAAATCCCCATAGAAGTTACATTTTTTTATTTAATACAATGCTACATTCCTTGGAACTTCAGGAATCAGACAAAGTTGTGATATTCTTAATTTTTTTTTTACCGGGAAATACATAATTGCATTAAAGGAATTAAATGTGCTATAATCCCAAGACTTATTTAAAAAAATTTTAAAAATAATACTACACTTTTGTAGCTCAATGTACAATCGACCTCAACAAATGTAATGCCTTAGTAAGGAAGCAATTAAGAGGAAAATATTTCAATAAAAAAATGTATTTGTCTATAGCGGCTTATACGTTAAAATCGCGATTTTTCAATAATTTTGTATGGTAACATAGCTTTCCAAGATGTCCCCAAAGTCCAACTTTTAGTATAATATGGGGTCACCTCCAAAAATTGGAAAATTTCAAGCGAAAAAGTTACCATTTGCAAAAGTTATGGCAATAAATACATTTTTTACTAAGGTTAGTATCGTACTAAAGACACTCTAGTATCTTTTTTTTGCCGAACGTAGGGGTCGCCATTTTACATTTTTCGTTATATCTTTGGCATTTACAGTCGGATCTTAAAGTATGATACATCGATGTTTTTCTCTAGAGGGGACCAATGTTTTGCTCTAAGGGCCATTGACCTGAAGTATCCCATTCTAGTAGTTGCCCACCAGATTTCAGTTGCTACCACCCTAATGTACCACCCTAATGTCAGAAAATTAAAGCTCGCAAAAAATCATTAAACTTTTGATAAGGAAGTTTTTCGATAAATCCAGGAGAAAATTTTTTTATTTTTTTTTTGCCGAACGTAGGGGTTTCCTTTTAAAATTTTTTTTCATTGGGTTTTTCCTTTATAGCAAGACACTGCTCTCCTCGAGGTAAAAAAATCGGTATATAACACTTTAAAATCCAACTGTAAATACCGAAACTATAACGAAAAATTAAAAAAGGGCCGCCTTTTGGTTTCAACAATAAAAAAAAAATTTTTTTTTGAAATTTGCCTTGCAAAAATTCTTCATATATGAAGGTGTACCGCGCACTTTTTTTTGCCTGTAAGGTGGTATGGTCTAATGTGCAAATTAAAAATTTTGAGAATTTTGAGAATGAAATTTGAATACTAATTTTAGCTTATTTTATATTTTCGATATTTTCATAATTTTTTATTCCCTTTTTCCTTAATTCTAACTTTTATTTAAATTTGTGTTGCAGTTTTGAGTTTCTAAAATTTATTTCAACTTCTCCTCATTTTTCAATCGACTGTCTGACAACGATATAATGTTCTGTCACATGTCCCGTCCAATGTGCGGTCCGATAGCGATTGCACCTCTTATTCTAATTTATACACTGATAAAAATTTTAAGTTTCTCAGTTAAAAAATTTCTCTGTTAAAACTGAAAAAAATTTAAATTAACTGAAATTATTTCAATACAATTTGTTTCTGTAACACACTTGAAATTGTCAAATATATTTGAAAATAAATAGAATACAAATTTAAAGTTAATTTTATTTTGAATGCAGAAACGCACATTTGGCTACTTAGCAAAATTAATTCATCTAAACTTTTAAATAATAAATTTGTAAAATTGATACCAATTTTTCCCAAAAGGTAAAACTAAATTTTTAACTGGATTTTGAATATATGTGTGTAAAAAAATTTCATTATTTCTTTTAAGATTATGTTAAAACAATCTCAGAGAAATTTTGCATGCAACAAAGAATTTGCCGATTGTTGCTAACAAAAAAAAAAAAAAAAAAAAAAAAAAAAAAAAATAGAGTGTGAAAAACCAATAATTTGAAAAGCAATTAAATTTTATTTAAATTATTTTAATAACCCAGCCAGCAATTTCGGAGCGCTCATAAATTAAATTGCTCATAGAAATGATTATTGTTTTTTTGAAAACACTCTTTTTTTAGTAGAAAATATGAACCCTCAGAAAACAATCTAAAAAGTTGTCTCAAAATGAGGGTTCATTTTTCGGACTCAAAGAAGTTTCCAAAATTATTAAAAGTTATGAGGAAAATTTCGATTTTATACGCTCTTTTTTCTGAGTCATTTCTGAGTACAAGTGGAAAAGTATTTATGTTTTTGGAGCTCATTTCCGAGTCATTAATGATCATCTTTGTTTGCTGGGAATATAAATAATAATTTTGAAATGACCGGAATTTTTTTTATTAATTTTAATGGCTTTTGGTTTTTGTTACTAAAATTTAATATTTTTTTTTTAAACTAACAATTAGGTTTCCAGTAATTGAAATCTCAGTTAATTTTGTCATTTGTAAAACTTTGTTATTTTTAATTAGTTTGAACAGCTGATATTTAGTATAAGGAGTATTTCACCTGATACTCAGTTGAAAAGTTAGTAGCCAGTAACTGAGAAATTTTTTCGGTGTAGGCGTCTTGCTGTGAGTAGTTATATATCATCATTCCTCATGTGAATGAATGTTGTTTGAAGTCAAGTTGAGCTTATCTTGGCGCATAGCTCGGTATGTGAAAATAAAAAAAAACTTTTTTTTGTTTGCTTTTGAGTTTGAAATGTTATCAATACACTTCAACAATTTGTTAATATTGATTAGATTTACAATTTGTTTTTATTTTTCTAGAGTACAAATTTTTGATTGAAATATATATTTTGTTTTTGTAAAATTTAGTAAAAGAATTTAAACATAATTAATATAGTAAAGAGCAGATTTAACAAAACAGATGGAATTACTACGGAACGAAACATTAGTTTATTAAAATTTTTAAAACATTCCCAGATGATGACTAATGAAGTTAGTCGAAATATTGAAGGTTAAAATAAATTAAAAGAAATAATAATAAGAAATTATTTGAATTGTTGATTTTTAATTTAAAACAACAAAATTTATTTTTTGTTATTATAATGTTTGTAGAATTAAATACTTGTTTTATAAAAAACTGAATTTTATTAGATTTTTTACACTTCTAATGATTTTTTTTTGTTATATTTCTTTTTTGTGGTTGTTCTTTCATCATTTTTCTTTCATAATTTTATCCATTTTTCTAATTTATTTCTTTATTGCTTTGTCTGAACAAGATATTTCTGTCTTATCAGTCATTGTGTTTTATTCTGAATATAAAGAATGTGGTTTTTATTGACTAGACCATAAAATAGCGTTGTCAGTTTTAACCCTTTCACTACCCTTGTACATTATAGGGTACACATCTTTAAAAACATATAAAAAGTGTGAAGAAAAAAACTCATTTGTTTTTCAATACCCAGTGTAGAAAATCAGTACAAGATATGTGGTTATATAACCAGAGTAGAAACGGTAATGACAAATAATTATTTTTAGGACTACCAATAATGATACTGACTTAATTTCTGCATTATTTTAAAATATATGATAATAACTAGTTAATTTTTCCATTATTTCAAATCATAAACTAATGCGTTACCAATCAAGCCGAATAAATTTATTTTTATCATTGTCACAAATATAAAGGAATGTTCTAGATTTTTTTGTAAATTTTTTTGAAATTTATTTTTTCTACGGTAAAATACTTGACAGATGAGGTACAGTCCGAATTCTTAAGTAATATTCCTTAATTTCAACATACGGTAGTCATTAATATGGCATGAATGGTTAGGGTGTAATACAAATATAAAAAGTAATCGTTGTAAAAGTTCTTTGCTTTCGTTATAATGACTATAAATATAATTAAAAGCCTGAATGTTAAACACAACATACAAATATTTGCTTTACTACGAAAGGAACTTTGGTTAAAGCAACAACTATAATATAGAGAAAAATAAGAGCTTTGTAAAAAACATGCAGTTTTCATTGTACTACAGTAATAACAAGTAAATGTGTTTGAATTTATTTTTTAATTCGTTATTTATTTGAGAGATTTACTGAGAGTTTACATAAATACAAAAACTGAAATCTACATTATAATCTAGAGAGTACCCCATAAAGACAATCTGATGATAGTATTTGGTAGTACTTGAAAATGCATTAATTGTCAACCATTGGTGCTAGGAATTTTTTTCCATTTGTTGAAAAATAAATTGTAAATTCTATTTGGAATTTGTCATATTTGATCTTAAAACCGAACAAAAATAACACTCATTGTAACAATCTTCAGATCAACTAAAAATCTACGTTAAAATTTATTTTTAGACTCAATATTTTTCCAACATTGGTAAGGTTATATGTGACCACATATTTTTTTAATTCGTATGTTGGCGCGTAGGTATACTTGTGCATAGCAGATCACATATGTTTTTATCTATCAAAGATTACAGGTTGAGTTAGCTTAGATGGTAGAGCTATCGACTGGCAATCTGAAGTCCCAGGTTCGACTTCCGCCACAAGCAAATTTTATTAAAACAATTTTTCAATACAATAAAAAATATTCTGTTTTGTTAGACTTAGTTTTTTAAAAATCTATTTTTTTACTCATTACTTTTGTCAATACTTGTAAGCATAACAAATAGATTTTTATAAAATTTCCAAAAAAAAATCTAAAACGCTATTTTATATTTAAAATAATGATAAAAATAGATCATTCATTGTAAAGCATTATTTTTTGTTTTAATATATTGGAAAAAGTTACTAGTTTTTAGTATTTGTGTGTGGTTTAAAATAATGCATAAAATAAGTCGGAGTCATTACTGGTAGTCCAAAAAATAATGATATCTCATTACCGTTTAAATACTGAGTATGTCTGTAAGGATCTTGGTTATAAAAAAAGAAAATTCATCATTTGCATAACCTGTTCATTAGAGCATATTTGATTAAATTCATGAAACAACAAGTTGAGAAAAATGAGGAAATAGTACATATTGTTTTTTAAAATTCTAGTTAAATTATAAATTTTGTCATTTTGACCTGCTAACTTATCTATAAATAAACTGAGTTTAGTGATAAATGTCAAATTTATATGGAAATATCTGTGGTTGACGTTAGACCTTGGTTATGTTAGAAATAAGATACTCGTCCTTAGTACCCAAGTAAAAAGAGTTACATATAGTCATATATAATATGATTAAGTTATATCTGTATAAATATACAGTTTCATCCAAAAGATGTATCAGTTGTTTATCTAACTATATTAGTTTAGAGTTTAACTGATTAAATTATATATTAATCTGATTAAATTGCGATTTTTGACCTGATACAATTTTACCAGCTTTTATCTAATGAATTTTTCCATTTATTTTTTTTTAATATATCATACTCCCGAAAAAATTGATTTTTAACCATTTAAATGTTTTTTGTCTGAAAAAATGGCTGAAAAATTTCAAAAATTTGATTTTCGGCAGCCATCGAAAGATGGGTAGGAGGTGGAATGGCCAACATATTATATGTTTTCTTATAATTTTAGTCAATATATAAAAGTCAATGTATAAATATATCCACAAATATATAGTCGTAGTGAAAGGGTTAATCTGCTATATTTATACAATTTCATCATACATTTTAAAATGAAGTCTAAGTAGATTTCTAAAGAAATATACATTTTTATTATTAATATAAAATAATTTTTTTCCATATGAATAATATTGGCAATTAGGGCGTTTCCCCCAAAAATATTTTTTTTTCGAATTTTGCGACTCTTAAAAGAGTATAAGTCACTACTCAATGTTCCCACCCTAAAGTTATCCGTGGTGCAAATTGTTAGTTTAAGGGTCACTTTGATGATCTTATATGTAAAGATTCTGTATTTCCCAAGTTTAAACTTTTATAACTTCATAAACATCATTCGTGCGAAACCCACTTTGATTATTGTGAAATTTAACACTTTTCCTTAAGTCAGAAGAGCAAGACTGTAGTCAAATTAAAGGTATTTTAATCACGCTCAGGCATTACTTATTTCGGAAGTCATTGAGGTTTGAACTAGGCAAATTCTTAATTTCACTTTTAAGATTTTAAGATCATCAAACTGACCCTGGGCTGGAACGCTTTAATAGTGATATTGCCGGTTATGTAAAAACAAAGCACTGGGGGAGGGGGGAGGGAATTAAAAAATATTATTTTTCATAATCTCATTTTTTTTTAATAACCCATGTGAAAATCGAAATATATATGAACATACATGATCATACATTGACTACTATATGATCATGCATAGTCATACATGATCATATACGTCAATGCATAGTTCAATATATGACCATACATATACATCCATATACCCTCAAATTTCGGATCCAAAGATATATGGAAATATATGAGATCATGTATGGTCATACATACATTGAACTATGCATAGTCATATATGATCACGTATGTTCATGCATGATCATATACAAGTCAATGTATGACCATGTATGTTCATATATATTTCGATTTTCACATGGGTAACTAGAATTTTGTAAATTTAACAGTTTTATTTTTGCTGTTCTTATTTTACTAATATTTAGCACAAATAACTGCCAATTACAGCAGTTTTCTCTGCAACGTGATTGTTAATTAAGGTTTTAATAGGTTTTTCCGCTGTTTTTACGGGTTTATTTCTATGAGCGTAATACATATCTACACAATTAGAGTGTCCAAATCCATAACCGTGTTTTGTTGTAAAAAAGCTGTTGTAACTGCATCTGAATATTTAAAAACAAAGAGATTTGCGAAAAGATTTTTTTTGACAATCACATAATCTCATGGGATTTTTTGTTTGATTGATTTGTCACACGTAAAATTGGATAATGTTAATCCCGCTTTGGCACAAAGATTCAGCTGATTTCTGTAGTTTATTTTTGTGGGCACTCTATACACAATGCACTACATTAGTAGGAGGCCTTCCTAAGTTTTGTTCTACCGTATCGAACATAAATTTTTAAACAGCGATTTCTCGAAAACTGTCCACTAAGAAATGTTGTTCGAGCCAGATTCGGAACCAAAGTACTCTCGTTAATTAGAATAGCACTAGAGGGTTGTTCAAAAACCTTAAATTAATTTTAGTTCAGAGAATTTTTTTTTGCAATTTATATTTTTTTCAGCATTTTATAAATAATTGTAATATTTAATGCATTTTGTTTTATTTGTATGTTTTTTTCCATTAAACTTTCATCTCTTTTTTTATTAAATATTTCCTTTTATTAATTTGTTTTTTTTTTAATATTTATATGAAATATTTTTTTTTACCTCGAACAAAATTTTCACACACAACTTGTTGAAAGGCAAATAATGAAAAAAAAAACAAAAAAAAATATGCAACAGCACAATGCACAAAAGTATAAAATAAAATAAACTGCACTTGAGACTGTTAAAACATCATTTACACTTTACTAAAATTTCCGGTTTCCGGTTGCATTTAATGTACACTTAAAATCAACACTACCACAGCAATACATAGCAACAATTTGCATTACATTAAACATTTTTGGCCTTTTTTTTTGAAATGAGAGCAAAATATTTATATTAAAATAAAAGATAACAAAATATTTACAACGAATAAAAAGTAAATTTTTTTTGTGTATATTTATTTTTTTTTGCCTCAAAACAACCGTGTTTTTCACATAATTACATTTATATACATTTTCCCGTTTTTATGCGTACGTTGTTTTTAATAAATTAAAAAACAAAAAACGAGTTAAAACACCTGCTATCATGGAAGCTGATAACTCAACTAATTTAACGTATTCAATTTAAATTGGCACTTAACGGGTAGTGGAAAAAATAAATTCAAGTAAAATATATATGAAATCGTATCGTTTTGAAGAAGTTCTATATATAAGTTAATAAACAGTGCTGCTAAAATAAATAGCAATTAAAAATAAATAAATAAAAGTACACCCTCCAATATGAAGTATTTTTGGTAGGCGATTTCAACAAAAAAAAGTTTTTTTTGCCGAACGTGGGGTCGCCTTTTTTAATTTTTCGTTATAGCTTTGGCATATAAAGTCGGATTTTAAAGTGTGATACAGCGATTTTTTTGTCTCGAGGATTTTTTTTTGAAACCTCCTTGCAAAAATACTGCATATTGAAGGGTGTACGGCGCACTTTTTTTTTGCCTGTAATATGGTACGTTCTACTGAGCATGTGTCTTTAGCGGGACCCGAATAGACCCGTAGTCCATTCTGCTGGCCTTATCGAATTTTTAAAATTTTAATTCTCTGTAATTTACTTGTAAATATTTAATATTTTTGTATTTATTTGAAATGTTTTTAATTTGATTAAGTTGGGTACGATGAGATTCGATTGAAAATTAACATAATTAATAGATATGAAACTTTATGAAGTTGGATTAAGCTAAATATGGGTGCTACAGTGTACTTTCATAGTATTGATCCGTTCCGTTAATTTAACTTAAATATAGTTGGGCCTTTAACTACATTAAAAATTTATAAATTTACTCGAGTATTTGCTGTCGAATAAAAGTTTTAAAGTGTGCTTCTTTTATTTCTAACACTGTATATTTATATCATTACGAAGGTGTGGGGTGGGGTTTTTTTTTATATCAGCAACTTAACCAACTGTGAGTAAATGAATTGAAAGTATTTTTGTCGCCTACAATTACAACAACATTTGGAATTCTTGTTCTGTTCGTTTCAGTAACTTACCGAACCAACTGAAAATCATTGAGCTGAGCAAACATCTCATAAATAAATAAAAATAAAAGTAAAATAAATAGATACGTTTCATTTGTTTCTACTTACTTTACTTTTTATTTATTTGTAGTTAATTTTTTGTTGGTTTTGTTTCGATTTATTTATTTGAGTGCGATATGATAGCAGCAACAGAGGCAGGCAGCAGCAGGCACCAACAGCAGACACCAGCAGCAAGCAATTAAGCGCCAAATGTTGTAAGCGCAAAAAGTTAAAAACATAGGAAACTGTTAAGAAAAACAAATGTGATTGCATAAGAACATTAAAAACAAAATTAAATTGTAAATAATTGGAAAAAAAACACACACACACATACGCACACATTAAAATTAGGCCAAAAATTATCTAGCAGACATATAAAAAAACTAATGATATATTATATATTTCGTGCTAAAAAAATTGCCAAATTTATATGTATGTGTTTTTTTTTGTATAGAATAACGTGGAAATGCAAAGGCTTTTTGTACACTCAGGGAATTATGTAGGCCAAAATGAAAGTTAAAATATTTACAAATGTAATAAAAAGGCTATATATGTATTTTTTAAAAAAAACTTTTGACTATTAAAAAACAACTAAAATATATTAAAAACAACTACCAAAAACGGGCAAAATAACCAACATAAAATAAGTACATGCAATCTAAAATCGAATGCAAATATAGTAAGTACTATAAACTGATATCTGCTGCAAACACGGTCGAGATAACAAACAACACTATTAAAACAAATGAAATTTCGTAGAATACAGAATATAGAATTGTTTTTTTTTTTTGCAGAATACTCTTTTATAATAAATGAAAAGGAATTAAAGCTTTTTTGCTCCAAAAAGATATTTCTTAAATTAGAATTAAATTTTTTTTGGCCGAACGTAGGGGTCGCCTTTTTCAATTTTTCGTTATAGCTTCGGCATTTAAAATCGGATTTTAAAGTGTGATATATCGATTTTTTTGCCTCGAGGAGACAAGTGTTTTGCTATAAAGGAAAAAGCCAATAAAAAAAATTTAAAAAGGCGATCCCTACGTTCGGCAACCAATATATAAAAAACGAGTAAAAAGGTTAAAGTCGGGCATGCCGACTATACAATACCCTACACCAGTCTGGGTAAAAGCCAACTAGTGTTTGGATCCGAAATTCGAATGGGTTAAAATGGGGCTTGTGTCAAAATTTTATATGATGTGAGCACCAAATTTCATCAAAATATCTTAATATTTGCGACCTGCTGCGTATAAACAATATAATTTTGGTAGGACCCTTATATGGGCACTAGGTCTAAACATGGACCGATATTCACCAATATCAATAGGCTACGTTATTGGGCTAACATAGGTCTGTGTACCAAATTTCGTCAAAATATCTTAATATTTACGACCTGCAGCGTATAAACAATATAATTTTGGTAGGACCCTTATATGGGCACTAGGTCTAAACATGGACCGATGTTCACTAAAATCAAACTTGTTCGTCCTTGGGCCAACATAGGTCTGCGTACCAAATTTCATCAAAATATCTTAATATTTGCGACCTGTAGAGTGCGCACAAGATTGTATGGACAGACAGACAGACGGACGGACGGACAGACGGACATCGTTAAATCGAAATAAAAAAAAATTCTGAACCGATCGGTATACTATAAGGTGGGTCTAGGACCAATATTTTTTGGTGTTACAAACATCAGCACAAACTTATAATACCCTGACCACATAGTGGTGTAGGGTATAAAAATTCTACTGGGTTTATCGAAAAACTTCATTAGCAAAAGTTTAATGATTTTTTGCGAGCTTTAATTTTCTGACATTAGGGTGGTAGCAACTGAGATCTGGTGGCTAACAACTAGAACGGGAGACTTGAGGTCAATGGCCCTCGAGAGAAAAACACTGGTCTCCTCGAGAGAAAAATATCGATGTATCATACTTTAAGATCCGACTGTAAATGCCAAAGATATAACGAAAAATGTAAAATGGCGACCCCTACGTTCGGCAAAAAAAAAAAAAATAATTTTTTTTGAAACCTCCTTGCAAAAATACTTCATATTGGAGGGTGTACGGCGAACTTTTTTTTTTGCCTGTAAGGTGGTACGCTCTAGTGTAGGTACTCAAATTAAAGGAAATTGTCCCACAATTCCAAAAATGTTATTATTTTTTTTTATCCGTAAAACGTAGCCCTAACTAGAGCCATTTTAGTCATTATGAAATTTTCTTGTATCGTAAAATGGAACTCAACTGATAGAAAATGTTCCCACGACTTCAAAAAAATTTTTTTTTTCAATAATCTATAAACACATTAAATTAAATTTAGACATTTAAAAAGAAATAATTTTTTTTTTGGAAAAATCGCGACTTTACAAAAAAAATTTTTTCCAATAAAACTAAATCACTTTTGCAATTCCATTTTTCATCAATTAAAAGTTGATTCCTTTTATGATTTCCATTTCCAACTGCTTTTTATGTTCCAAATATTAAAAATTAACAATAAAAAATGGCCATTTACAGGGTTTTTATAAAACTAAAATAACGTGATTTTAGACCTTTTTAATTTTTCATAGGCCTAAAATTTAACAAAATGCCTCTAAGTCGTTTCACACCCAAAGGATTAGTAAAAAACCACATTTTTGATATCGTGAAAAATTTTCCTTTCATTTGAGTTTATATTATTTTTTTACTTTTTTCGCCCCCCCCCCCCCTCCCCCCTATTGGTGGCAAAATGGCTCTAATTAGGGCTAGGTTTTATGAATACAAATAAATCTAAATTGCGAAAAATATTTTAGTTTTTGATCCCACTTTTTAATCCTTAAATATGAGATTGGGCTGCTAAAAATCTGTTAGCTTTAACTCCTCTACCATATATCCAAATTTTCTTAAAATCGGAGAGAACCCATTCGGATACCCTCCTTGTAAGTGTGTTGTAGTCTTTTTTTTTAACATTTTTCTATTATTTCATTATTCTTCCTTATGTTTTATTCAGTTCAAGTAGCTTTAGAGCAGCTTGAAGTTACAAAAATTGCTGTTGATTTTTCGCACATCTCAACAAGCAAAAGAGAAGAAAGAAACAAACACTTGTTTAAGAAAAACCAAATATAAATGTTAGAGAATAAATTCTTTAAAATTAATTAAAATTCTATTTTATTTGCACTGCGTATGAGTTCTCTGAACATTTGCTATCCTGATGATATTTTATTGTAGTAGAACATCTAATTATTTGCTAAGAAAACGAATGAAATGGCTTAAATTTTATTTAGCATCCGGTAACAAAATCCGTAAACATCCTGTTTGTAACTTTTTATTAGAGATTTGGTATTTTATGCAAATATACATACACATAAACACACATACACATCTCCACGTCATCAGCATTTTCTTATTTAATGTTAGTAAAACAAAAAACAACAGCAACAACCAACCAAGTCGTAAATAATTTAAGACTAAAACTTAAATGAGTAAAACGTGCTTATATGTTTTGAGTATGTTCAGTGTAAATAAATAGCAGCGTTTTTTACACATACACACAAAGACGTGCCATGTCTCAAGTCTGAAGTCTCAAGCATCAAGTATCATTTTCTTATTTTTAATAAAAAAGAAAAAAAAAATTTCTATAAACTACACAAAACAATTTACACTCACATACTAACAACCATCCACACATACATACATATTCATTACCCTTTAGATTATCAAAGCGTAGAGTAGAAAAATATGTAAAACACAACTCAACTGAAATAGCATCATGCATAAATAAATGATGTTTAAATTGCTGTTGGTATTTTTTTTTTTTAGTTACAATGTAAATGAAACAGGAAAACCTCAAGAAAGCAAACTTCCGGTTTTTCTTTTTGTGAATTACTTTTTAGTTCTTACATTAAAATTTTTACCTATACACTAGGGTATTCAGTCGATTAATGCTTATTCGATAAATTGCACAAATTTGCTTAAATAATAGTGTTAAAAATTTAAAAGTACATAATTCGAACAATTTTATACCCCAGCTAAAAATCGACATACATGGATCCATATAAATTGAATGTATGTTCGTTAGAGGTGGCCGATTTGTATAGACAAAAATTTTTTGATATTGTGCCATTGATTTTACGATAGTTTTTGGCATGAGGAAAAAAAAGTTCCACTACGACATATCCAAAAAATCATTTTCGAGGCGTCCAAATTTAAATTTTTTACAATTTTCTAATAAATGCTAGATTAGCGCCAACTTGCGGTGGCTTTTTGAAACAACTAAAATTGGAGTTTTTCTTTATAGCAAAACACTGGTGTTCTCGAGGCAAAAAATCGACATATCACACTTTAAAATCCGACTGTATCTAAATGCCGAAGCTATAATCAAAAGTTAAAAAAGCCGACAACTACATTCGGCAAAACAATTTTTTTGTAAATTGCCGGACAAAATACTTTATATTCGAAGCTGTGCCTTTGCCTGTTCCTGTGATTTTGTTTTTTTTGTATTAAATAAAATGCTTAAAAGTAAATACATAAAATCTATATATTATTTTATATAAAATTTTGTGCGATTAATCTATTATATTTAAAATTTTATTCCATTAATCTATTAAGAATGACAGCTCGAGTAATTATTTGCTCTATTAATCGATTAATATGAAAAGTTGATTGAAATTGATTAATTGAATACCCTACGACACACAAATACCCAACTCATACCCATTTACTCGTACTGCTACATTTATTTTTACATTGCAATATGTTGGTATGTTGATGTACATAATTTCCCTCAAATGTTTGTAGGCTTTTTATTATTATTTTTCTACAACTTTCCTTGAACATGATCTTATTTTTTGTTAAAGGTAGAAGAATAAACAAAAGTACCTACAAAATGTATTGTTCTCATTTTTGTTGTTATTTTTCAAGTTTAAAAATAATTATAATTGAAATTATGTTGCAGGCTCATAGCAGGAAGTATATACAGATGTAAAAATAGTGTATTAACATATGAAGTGTTTATTTTGAAAACAGCGTAGGTAACATTCGATTTAAGGTTGCAATAACTTCTTCATATAAGTTCTAAAATATTCACTTAGTTGAAATAAAATAATAAAAGTTTGTAAGTTTTCAATACAATTCTTGAAAAATCTGTCTGTAATAAATTCATTTAATTTCTGCTTTCCATTCAGCAAGTCGCGTTGAAATTTTCTCAAACTTACATTAATTGACTTAATTGACTTTTAAAATAAACAGTTCATATCCATATTAAACAATATACGACATGTAAACACATACAACTTAACAGAGCTCTTATTCAGGTTTATACAAATTCCCTACTGAGCTGTGAAAATTCTTGTATGTCATGGCATTCACTGTATTTATTTTAAGTTACAAAAGTTGTTTTTGTGTTGAGACATGTTATAAAGAAAAGGTTTAAAATTTCTTAATTTTACATTGTTTAAATGCGTTATTTTTATTCAACTTTATAAAAATTGCAACATCTGTTATACTTGAAATAAATAAATATATACTGCATAAATTATACAAAAATATTATTTAATAACACTCAAAATAATCAGACCGTAAAGAAAATTGCAAAAGTGAATAGTAACACAATTAAACCAAGTTCAAAAAAAGTTGTTGTTGAAATACCGATTTAGAAAAGATCTGAGTTTTAATTTTAACTTTTAAAAATACGTTAAATTTAATTTTTCAAATATTTTTTGTGAAAATACATAATAATAAAAGTAAATATTAAAATTTTGTTTGTATGTAAAAATTGTGATTTACAAAGTCCATTTTGATAAAATTCTTATTAAATATTTTATATTTATTATTACACAAATAGAGAAAAAAAATCTTTCAAAATTACCTTGCGGAAAAATCAATTTTTTGTCTATTAATATCTGCAGAATTTATTACTCTTAATTAACTAAAAGTTAACTCAAATGTAATTTAAATTTTGTAAATTTAAAAGTTTTATTTTTCTTGTTCTTATCTTAGTAGTATTTAGCAAAAAAAAAAATGTTCCAGTATCAGCAGTTTTTTCTGCAAGGTCATTTCTAATCAATTTCTAGTAGCTTTTTCTAGTATTTTTATAGATTTATTATACCCTACACCACTATGTGGTCAGGGTATTATAAGTTTGTGCTGATGTTTGTAACACCAAAAAATATTGGTCCTAGACCCACCTCATAGTATACCGATCGGCTTAGAATTTTTTTTATTTCGCTTTAACGATGTCCGTCTGTCTGTCCGTCCGCCCGTCCGTCCGTCTGTCTGTCTGCAGGTCGCAAATATTAAGATATTTTAATGAAACTTGGTACACCGACTTATGTCGACCCAAGGATGATACCTATTGATTTTGGTGAACATCGGTCCATGTTTAGACCTAGTGCCCATATAAGGGTCCTAACAAAATTATATTGTTTATACGCTGCAGGTCGCAAATATTAAGATATTTTGATGAAATTTTGTACACCGACCTATGGGAGCTCAAGGACGAAGCCTATTGATTTTGGTTAACACCGGTCAATGTTTAGACCTAGTGCCCATATAAGGGTCCCCCCAAAATTGGCTTGGTTACAAACTGCAGGTCGCAAATATTAAGATATTTTGATGAAATTTGGTATACCGACCTATATCAGCCCAAGGACGAAGCCTATTGATTTTGGTGAACATCGGTCTATGTTTAGACCTAGTGCCCATATAAGGGTCCCCCCAAAATTATATTGTTTATACCCTGCAGGTCGCAAATATTAATATATTTTGATGAAATTTGGTACACAGACCTATTTTGGCCCAAGGACGTAGCTTATTGATTTTGGTGAACATCGGTCCATGTTTAGACCTAGTGCCCATATAAGGGTCCCCCCAAAATTGGCTTGGTTACAAACTGCAGATCGCAAATATTAAGATATTTTAATGAAATTTGGTGCGCTGACTCACATTATAGAAAATTTTGACACCAGCCCCATTTTAACCCATTCGAATTTCGGATCCAAACATTAGTTGGCTTTTACCCAGACTGGTGTAGGGTATTGTATAGTCGGCATGCCCGACTTTAACCTTTTTACTCGTTTTTATATGTGAATAATTATTTTTTTATAAAAAATAACACTTTGAAAAAACAACGTTATAAATTTTCCAATGAAAGAAATTAAGATAACAACTCTTTACTAAACAAGACTGCTAAATGTCAAATATTATGTATAGCAAGCGATAGCACAGGGGGTAGATCATCTGCTTGAAATGACAACAATTCTGGGTTCAAACCCTACACCCGGCATGATTATTGTTTTTTTAAAATCAAAATAAAAAGAAGTGAAAAAGAACTTGCTTATCATTGGTTCAAATATACATCATTTATTTTTAAAAAGAACAACTTCCTCCCTATGAAAAGCCAATGTTAAATTCATCGGTGAAAAACCCGAAAAAAACTTCCTATTCAACAGTTGTAGAGCTTTAACTACTTAGTTTTCTTCTCTTTTTTTGCTGGGTAGCTCCCGAACTGGGAGAACCATTTCTACTTTGGGTTATAAAAGCCATTTACATTTGGTACGATTTTAAATATAAAACATTGGTGTTAGAACCGAAAGTGTTATAAACAGGGCAAGCAAGTTCATGCACTAAAATTCGTGTTTTATGCACAAAAAAGTATTTATTAAAAATCGGAAAATATGCATGCAACATTTTAAAAATATGCATTTATTATTGATTTATTTCGGCGTTTTACATATATAAATTCAATTTGAATAGTACTTTTTTTTTAGTTTAAGCATTGTTAAATTACCGTTAATCATCGTCGGAAAGTTAGTAATTGTAATTTTCGGATAATACGTCTTTGTGATAAAAAAATTTAAATTTTATGAATTTTAATAGAAAATTTTTAAAGATACATATAAATTACAGAAAAACCTATTTTTAGTGAAATTTCAGAAATATGTTTTAAAACATGCATTTTTGGCAAAATATGCAAAAATATGAATTTGTTAACAAAAATATGCAACAATATATGCCAAAATATGCACTAAAATATGCATTTATAGCAATATATGCAAAAATATGCAAAAATATGCATTTTACGCCAAATATACAAAATTATTTATTAACACATCAATGTCATTTGGTTGCAAATTTATAAATTTGCAAAGATATTTAGTTGATGCTGCTCTCAAGGTAACGACAACAAACATATATTTATATGAACTTCCTTGCCCTGGTTATAAAGGGAAATTAGTTTTTATTAGCTTTTAACATTAAAGGTAAATGTCTTTTACAACGAATCAGCACTCAAGAATTTTTTCTTATTAGAGGAAAGCTGAAAGGTATTTAAAGATTGAAGTCTACAAATATGGCAACACTGTAATTGTGCGCGATGTCAAAAGTAGACGATTCCCAGCAAGAAAAATTGCAAGTAGTGCTTTACAAACTACTTCTTTCAATGCTTCACAAGTATCAGTTAGTGTATTTTTACTGATTTTTTAGAAGTTATTCTGAACAACTTCAAAAAATCACTTTTTTCATTGCTTCCCAAGTATCCGTTATTACAGTTTTACAGCTTTTTTAGAATTACTTCTGAACCACACCCAAAAAATCAATTAATTATTGCTTCTAAAGAGTAATTGCTCTAAAAGTGATCGTAAAAAGTGATTTTGGTATCATTTGGCATTTGCAAACAGAGGGTCCCCGGTTCGATTCCCGGCGGGACCAATATTTTTTTTTTTTTTTAATTTTTTTTTATTCTATAATTTTTTTTTTTAATATTTATAATTAATTTGTTTAAATTCAATATTTTTTTTAATTTTAAAATTTTTAAAAATATGTATATATAAAAAATATGGTGAGAAATTGATTTTTATGTAGCTGTAAAAATAGTACTGAAACCAATATTGAATTGGAGTGCACATTTTACACTTGTTTAATAAGTACTTTTATTGAAGAGAATTAGGAACAATATTTCGCATTAACAAAGTGATGTTTTTATGCCAGTCCACTTTCATATCAAAGAATAGATCAGTGGTAGAGCGCTAGACTAGCAATCGTGAGGTCGCAAGTTCGATCCCCGGTGGCGGCAATAAAAAAAACTTTTGTAAAATAAAAAAAAATATAATTTTTTTTGTAAAGAATTTTTTTTAACTTTTAATTGCACTCGTTCAAAAAGTACTGAAAAAATGTTAAAGTGGGAGTACTCCTCTCCTATGACAACTCAATGTTAAAATCATTAGTGTTTATGTTAAAAAAGAATTACATCTAGAGCATCAATTGTAGTGCTTTTTCTACTGCTTCGGCATCTCTGTTTTTGCTGGGTTCATTTGGTAGAACACTTCGTTAAAAATAGTATTTTCTCAACCTTATTGGTTAGAAAAATTTAAATTTTGTACAATTTTGATTTTAAACTCTACACAAGATTAGAAAATTTTTAAAAATGATTCATTGCACATATTTTCAAGGTTAAGTAGCTAAAAGACCCTCAATACCATAAAGATATTTCTGTACAGTTATTTGGCATTATTCCGATTGCTTTTACGTTCATGTTATATCTATATTTCTTTAATGTGATTGACTTTTTTATTATTTATTTGTATTATGTTAATTTCTTTATAATTGACTTTTAATGTTAACATATTGACACAATTAAAAAATGTTTAAAAACAAGTAAATAAAATTGAAAATAAAAAAAAAACTATTGCACTGATAACAAAAAATTGGGTTTGTATTTGGTGTGGCCTCATTATATATAGACTGTTTTATCACGTTTTTCTTTTAACCCATTAGGGGTAGTATTTTTTTCTTCTACAATATATATATTAACCTCTAGGAATGACAAATAGTATTTGCTATATTAGTATGATAAAAAAAATTAAAATCTCCTAAAATTTGACGTTTGACCCTTAACGGGGACTATTTTTTCGATCTTCATTTTGGCCTAAATTATAGAATTGAAGTATTTGCTATTATGCTGTAATATTCCGATTAAAAATATGTGAAAGTAAAAAAAAACCTTGCCTAAAAGCTAAGTAAAAAAATTGCAGTTTTTTCGAAATCCGCTGAAATAAAATCGCAGGGCTAGCCAAACAGGAATTCATACAATTTTTGGACTTGGTAATCTCTAACATGGCCTTAATAACCGTATAGTCTAATAGCTGATTTTTCGAATTTTTTAAAAAAAATTTTGAAAATTCAAAATTGGAGATTTGAAAACAGTGTTTCAAAATGCCGACATTTTTGGCGTTAATTTTAACCGAATTAGCAAAACACAAGATGAAAAATTCTTCTTAACTGCGTATCTTGGAATAATTGGGATACAAAATAATTTTTGTTGTAGATTATTTCAATAAATTTAAAAATTTGGGATCGAATTCCCTGATTATGTGCTCTCTTACACATCCCAGGAAAATTTTTTACAATCGGTTGCCAATCAGACCAATTCTGCAACTGGAACCAGTTCCAGGGATCTCATATGGAAGGTATGACGGTCATAGAATGAATTCTATAATTAATTCCAGAACTGATTCTAGGGCAACCGGTTCCACTTTGGAGCTTTAGAAGTGGTTGCTTTTGGGACAATTTGAAACAAAAATCATTGGTGTTACATTTGACAATAGAAGGGGTTGTAGAGGAAAAGTAGCTATTCTACAACCAATTCTTTGGAACAGAAAATTTTCCTGGGATTAGTTGCCGGGGGAAATTGTAATAACTTTCCTGTTTTTAGTCGATTTTGTTTTTTGTTGCCCTTTCAGAAAAATAATTTAGTGTTAATCATGATTTTCAATTTCTTGATTTTTTTTTGTAATCTTGTTATTCGTATCATTTACAATTCTAGAGATTTCCCAAAATTATTGAGATTTTTTATTTAATGGGAAAAAGATTAATACTTTCTTGTTTAATTAATATGATTTTTAATTAAAAATTAACTGACTTTTAAAATGTGGTCAATTTATTAACAAAAATTTCTATATTATGAATTTTTCAAGGAAAAAATTTAAAAATCACTTAATAGACATACAAAATCTTAACTTGATTTATGCTCCCAATTGTAATTTTTTTTCTTATTTTCTTATTTTAATTTTAGATTTTATTCTCCAAAAATGGATCTAACTCCGGTTTCAGTTGAAACTTAAAAAACAATATGACAAACAACACTACCTATAACTACTCTTCCATGCCAAGAATATCAAAAACAACCCTCATTAGTGGCATCATCATATCAACTACATAAAACAATTTTTTAAGAATATTGAAAACAAGTGCATGTATACTATAAGAAAGAGAAAAATAACAAAAAGTCAATGTCGATGACGACATTTGAGACTTTAAAGCTGCTCTTTATGCTGCTTGTAATAATACAAATTCAATCAAATACAGCTGAGATAAAAGGGAGAGTTGTAAACTTAGAGGCAACTAAAAACCATGAGAAATCTACGAAAGCGTATTTAAAAATTAAAAATGAAGATCATGTTCAAATTCTGAATTTAAATAAAATAAATATTAAAAATGGAAATATTAGTATTAAAGAATCTGAATTGGTATATAAAACCTTGGAGACGAAAAGTAAAAACACAAACAACAAGTTGATTGGTTCAGTTAACAACCCCATTAAATATCAAGTGTTAATGAAACGTTCAAAACGTCAACATTTATCTTCGTTATTGTCAGCCGCATCGTCCACTTTTGATTTGTCTTCCCTTAATAATCAATTGAGTTTACCCTCGGTTCCTTTACCACCACCACCACCATTTCCTAATAATTTCGCCATAACACCATTTGGTTCAGCTGCCTCAGCAAATGGTTTATCATCATTATCGTCATCGTCTAAGTCAATAAATGCTTTTGCATTTTCCAACCAACATCATACATCGCCATCATCTTCTTTGGCAACCCATAAATGTGGTGGCATTCTAAAGGCTCGCCATGGTGTCATACAAACACCCAACTTTCCGCACAAATTTATCACCCCCATTGAATGTGTTTGGATAATTGATGCCTCGGAATTAATACAACATTCTGGTCACAACATATCGATTGTTGTCTATTTGACCCAATTGTATGTATTGGGTGGCCTTAAATTCACCGAATACATGTACTATTCGGATGATTATAAAGTACCGGCTCATCGTGTTTTTACATTGACTGAAGACGATGTTACTCAAGTTGCCTGGATACAATTCAATTCTCAATATTTGGAAATACGGTTTCGTATGTCATCATTGGATGGTACCCATTTGCGTGCATTGGATCGTTTGTTGGACGTTTATGGTTTCAATATGACTTACGAGGTTGAACCGGTTAAATCATATCAATGCAATACTTTACAGTGTCGTTTTTTGGGTCATTGTTATGCTAAAGAAGATTTTAGGTAAGTTTAGTTTTGTCAATTTAAAAATTCAATAAATTGGTTTTAAAAACCATTAAATTGGAATCTTTTTTATATAGTTTTGTTGTTAAGTTGTTTCTTTAGGTTTTACTATCGCTTATTAGTTATTCATTCCTTTTATTTCCGATCACTAGCCTTTTGTTTTGTTTATTTTATTTATTTCGCACAAGGAAGGTATCCCCACATTCACCCACAAATTTTTCTTAAATTTAGATAAACTGGCGGACAATACTATAGAATCAAGTAAAGTGTTTTCTAATTTTGTTCTCATTTATTTTTAAAGATTAAAATAATAGTTAAATTCATCAGCAGAAGCTCGGAGATATTCCAGAATATTTTGGTTTTTTGTTTTTTAATTTTGCAACTAATATAAAGTGGGCGAGGATTTTAATGAAAAATTAGCGATATCTATTAGCAAATTACACAGTAAAATTTAGCGAGTACTGATTGGGCATATACAAAAAATTTCCTTATTATATATTCAAAAATTTCTTGCATTATATTTACCGCCAAATAGTCACCAGAATTTTCATAAAGAGGCCTTATACATTAATAAATTTTTCATTGCTTTTAGCTATTTTAAAATAAAGTTAACAACACTGAAATTTTTAAGTAAATAGAAGTATACTGAACATACCACGATCTAACAAATTAGTAAGGCTTGTTTTTTACGTTATAGCATAGAGGAATTTCTAAGAAGTGACACTCGCAAATTATTTTGTCGCGATTACTGTTTTTTTTGACAAATATGAAAACATTTTTCAAAAGCAAATAAGAAAACTTTTTTTTTTGAATTTTTGACTTGAATTCACACTACAATTTTCCTTCGAAAAACATCGGAATAGCATTACAATTTATTTTCAAATTAAAAACTGTTAAACAAAATTTTAATTCAAGGGTAAAATCTATTTATTCGTAAAGTTTTGAAAATATTTAAACGTCTTCGAACGACTCAAACCATGTTTTGTAATGAAACTTATGATTTCTTTTGCAAAATTTCTTCTACAAAATTTTGTTTCTTTATCTGCTTTAGGCGATATGGCTCAACATAGGTTAGAGTGAATCTTGAAAATTAATACATAATTATTAGTAGGTTAAATGTTAAATACTCTTTGCATCAAGATATAACTGCAATTCAAAACATTATATTTTTCGTGCTGTTACTTGAGAAGATTTAGCGATTTTCGTTAAATACGAAATTGAGCGAAAACGTACTTTAATTTCAGTATATATAGTTCAAATTAAAAATCTGTAATACCAATACTAAGTACATTAGACCGTACCTCAAAAACAAAGTTCGCCGTAAACCGTTTAATCTAAATTATTTTTGCAAGAAGGTTTAAAATTTTTTTTACATTTTTCGTCATATCTTTGGCATTTACAGTCAGATCTTAAAGTATGATACATCGATGTTTTTCTCTCGAGGGGACCAATGTTTTGTTCTAAGGTCCATTGACCTCAAGTATCCCGTTCTAGTAATTACCCACCAGATCTCAGTTGCTACCACCCTAATGTACCACTCTAATGTCTGAAAATTAAAGCTCGCAAAAAATCATTAAACTTTTGCTAAGGAAGTTTTTCGATAAACCCAGCGGAATTTTTTTTTTGGTTGCCGAACTTAGGGGTCGCCTTTTTAAATTTTTTTTCATTGGATTTTTCCTTTATAGTAAAACACTGGTCTCCTCGAGGCAAAAAAATCGATATATCACACTTTAAAATCCGTCCTTAAATGCCGAAGGTACGTGCGGCAAAAATAATTTTTTTTTTGGAATTGCCTTGTAAAAATACTTTATATTTGAAGGTGTATCGGGCACTATTTTTTTAGCCTGTAAGGTGGTACGGTCTAAAGTACATTCTTTGTAATTTACTTGTGTATCTTTGTATCATCTTTCTTTAATGTGAAAAATAATTTAAACAGAAAGAGATATTAATATATATGATCTAAAATCGAACTAAAAAAAGCATTAATTTACCAAATAAAAGATAAACTATACATACCCCTCATTCAATTTTAAAATTAAAAAAAAAAATTCATCGGTAGTGCATTTTTGCTAGAAAAAATGAAAAGGTGTTGAAAATATTACGCTTTTTCAATGGGAGAAAGTGGCCAGAAACTGAATAATTCTCTATGGGTGATAGAAACAAATTATCAAAAAATATGCAGCTTTCTATAGGAAAACTCTAAGTACCTTTTCTAAATACCAAAGCCTGAGATTACGATAAATAATGTTTCTAATCAACCCTCAGATTCTGCGCACCTTTTCCTGTAGAAAAATTCTTAGAAACTAAAGATCTGTACCTACAGCAAACCATGACAACTTTTTCAAAAAAGCCTCAGATGACGCTGAAGATTTTTTTCTATAGAAACATTTTAAGATTCTTAAGAAAGGAAAACGCTCCTATTCTGAGCAGTTATTGCGGATATTGAGGACCTTTCCTACAAGAAAAACCCCCTTATTTGGTGAACTCTTTTCCACAGAAAACCCTCGAATTTTAAGAACTCCTTTCCACAGAATATTCCTTATATTTTTAGCACTTTTGTCGTATAAAAGATTTACTTAGAAGAACGTTTTCAGAATGTTTGGGAAAAATGTTATAAATCTGATGTTTTTCTGTAGAAAAAAAGATGAATCTAAAGCATTTCCTAAAGAAATATAGGAGAAAGTTGTTATAATATTATATTCTTTAGAAAAAAGTGCTCAAAATTTAAGGCTTTTCCTATGCTGAAAATTACTTAGAATCTAATACGATTTGCGAGAATATGAAGCTCTAATTGGGCTTAAATATTATCTTAACATTTATTTTTAATAAAATATAATATTTTAAAAATAATTTTTCTTTTGGGAAGATAACGTATTTTCTTTTGGTAAATTTACGCACAAAAAATGCTAAAATTACATAAATTTTTTGAAAACTTTTTATATTTTCAATGTAAATTTATATATTTTGTGTATAATTAACTTACGCATTACATGTGTAACTTTTTTCATTTACACACTGAGAGTAAACTTACTACATTTATAGTAGGATTCCAGTTTTCTGCTATAAAGTGTGTAAATAAAAAAAAAAAAAACAAAACTAGTTAGAGTGCAGTGGCCTGCCGAACATTAGTGGCCAGGGAGATGTGCTATAATTTGGATATTTTTCTACCTGAGATTATGTCTAAGGAATTTTATGGAGGAAAATATAATGTAGTTTCCGATTTAGTTATTATCTAACTCAAAACGTAACAATAAATATCACAATTTTCATAAAAACTATAAAAAATTCAGTTTTTGCTCATATAATCCCTTTTTCTGATTTTATTGCGAAAGCGCCACGCCTCCCTGTTATGTGATTATCCCAATTTTTTCCCCTATACGTTCTTATAAACCAAGAAATATTTCTAGGAAAAACGACGATCGAAATTCACTAGTTAACAAAATGAGGACGACTCTAATGTGTATACATAACCGCTAAAAATAAAACGTTCACACTAGTTATCTCCCCAAAAGAAAAAGTTTCAATAGTTTTTTCTCCATGAAACGCTTCATATATATTTATGAAACTACTTTTAAAAATATTACTAACATGATCTTGTTAGGAATTTCCATCGGATCTGACTCAATTGAGTTTTCCGGATAGGATATATTGAAGAACTCGTATTGATGAAATTTTTCTATGAAATTTTAAAGTTATGAAACATATTTAGTAAAATTTTAATAAAATTGTCATCATCTTTATTTGATAAATATGATTATTATCCATAGATTTTCTCTCAATATTTCCAAAAATATGGTACACTTACACAGATTTCAGCGATTTCAAAAATTATAACCAATTAATATTAATCATACGCACCAGGTATATTTTTTAATTTGCTGAAGTTACTAAAGCCTATATGACACTTGCTAGTTTCAGTATTAATAATCCAAAATAGAAGAGAGCACGAATTTCCTTATGTGAGAAATAATGTGTGTGAAGAGAACAACTATATCGAAAAACTATCAAACTGTCAAATTGATGTCGGTAATGCAGTACCCTTCATATGATTTGCATTGATGGTGCAAAAAACTAGAACCTAGAAACTAGCAAGTGTCATATAGGCTTAATTGTTTTTTGTATCATCACATTCTCCTTTCCTTTATTGCTCTTTTGGAAGGGATACTAAAAAGGAGCACTACGGAATGAATTTTTTGTTCTGCAGTGCTTCTAAAATCATGTCTAGATTTTACTGGTGAGGAATTTCGCAGTTTTCCATAGAATCACCTTAGATAGAAATTTTTTTAAATTTAAAATTTATAAAAATCGCTTTGATTATGCAAGAACAGGGGAGAAAGGATAGTTTAAAAATGAGTCTTAGGTTTTTTTTTATTGTTTTATAACTCTTATTTAACAACAATTTAATTACAAAGATTACATGTCATAATGACTGTTTGGCTAAAACAAATATTTATCTTTAACTTACAAAACTTTTTAAAGAAATCTCTTTCTTTAATATCTTCTCTCTTTATATTAGTATCATAGTTTGTTATATAACTAGAGATTTTACCTCAGTTCAAGTGAATGTTAGGTAATTTTTGTCAAATTATATAAAAGAAGGAAGATATCAAACATTTATATATGACACATGTAGACACTTAAGAACTTTTTATTGTTGGGGCTTCTTTTTTGCCCATAGTATATTTCAATATTAAGGATGTTTTTATATGTACGGGATTATGTTGCAATATTTATATGGAAGAAATCTGAAATGATAAATTTTTGATAATTTCAAAGCGGAAAATTAGGATATTTGAAGTTTAGTTCTTGGGGATAGTTTTAGTGTGAACACCCATGTGGAAATCGAAATATATATGAACATACATGGTCATACCTTGACTAGTATATGATCATGCATAGTCATACATGATCATATACGTCAATGCATAGTTCATTGTATGACCATACATTATCTCATATATTTCCATATATCCATATATGGCCATATATGATCATATATGAGCATACATGAATCATATGTGAGCATATATGGTCATATATGAACATGTATGGTTATATACCCTCAAATTTCGGATCCGAAGTTATATGAGATAATGTATGGTCATACATTGAACTATGCATGACGTATATGATCATGTATGACTATGCATGATCATATACTAGTCAATGTATGATCATGTTTGTTCATATATATTTCGATTTTCACATGGGCAATTACGTTTTTTTAAACATATACATTACATTAAATTTCATTTAAATATAGGAAAATTCTAAAACACATTTTAAGTTGAAAAGCCTTAGAATGAATATGTCAATTGTAAGTAATGTTTAAAACACTTTAAAATCTTCAAATCTCTGAATAAAAATTTACTTAACTGTTAGACTTTTCTTAAGTGTTTGCTCTATAGAGATCTAAGAAATTCGATATTTTAGTCGAGTATGATAAAAATAAAATAATAAAGCGGAGTATGATAAAAATGTGCAAACCCTTTATTCAATCAATATTTCATCATCTTTTGGCTGCCATCTTCAGGAATGAGTAACAATAATCAAACAATAACAAGTACAATTAATTTTGTAATAATTAAGTCATATTTTCTAGTGTTTGATTATTGTTACTCATTATAAATATAAATTTATTAAACAAACTCGCATCGAACTGCGCGGTTCCACACCCAGAAAACCGATTCAGTTCTGATAACCGCATTTGTAGTCAATCGCATGGTTCGGTTGTGGTAGCCGAATTTTTCAGTTGTGGCAACAGAAAACCAATTGAGACAGGACTAATTTCATTGTGGCAACGAAATTTCAGTTGTATTAGGAATAATTCGGTAGCCGCAACCGAAAAATTCATTTGATGCAACTAAACCATTCGATTACCAACAAATGGGGTCGTCAGCACCGAATCTGTTTTCTGGGTGCAGCAATTAATATAAGGGGAAAAATCATACGCCTCAGTGGCCAACTCAATGTATTTGTCTACTGTGGCGAATGATTTTTCCCCTTATATTAATACATTGAGTTGGCCACTGAGGCGTATGATTTTTCCCCTTATATTAATTGCTGAAACCGCGCATGACTTCCAGGAATCAGTTCTAGAACCTGTTCCATGGAACCGGTGGTAAAAACACCTGTTCTAGAACAGATTCAAAGGCAACCAGTTCAAAAAGATTTTGCTGGTTCACGTTAAAAAATAAGTACCTCCCTTATTACCATTTTCTCTTTAAAAATATATTTTTCTTTATACATTTAAGACAATAATGTAAATGACAAACAAACAAATATATAAGGTTTTGCAACACAAACAAAACTCTTTAACACTTTTACGACATGTTATAAAACTTTATATGTAAGTGTATGTAAATATATGTGTATTTATATGGGTGTATAATAATATAAATAAATATGTTAGTGTGTGTATATTAATGTGTTTGTATATGTATTAGAAAAGAAATAAAGGTAAAATGTGTCAACAAGATATATAACCTTTTCTCTTTTATATGTTTCTTTCCTTTATAATTTGGATTTTCTGTGTTGAAAATCTTTTATCTTTAGGTTTGAAATAAAAAGCCTTATTTAATACAAAAAAAAAAAAAAAAAAAAAAAATGAAAATTCATATATATTTTACTTATGATACATTTTGGGATTTCTTTTAAGTTTAGATAAAAAGATTTCTAAAAAATTATAATATTTTAAGCAAGAAATCTTAGCAAATATTTTTATTTCATATAAATTCAATGTGACGTATGAGTGATATTAATTATAAGGTACATAAATAAAACAAACTATAATTTTTATAGCAGACAAATAATGAAGAATTTTGAAAAGAGTTTGGGAAGCCCATAAAATAATAGTTTAGGAAATGAGCGACATTTAACATCTTATCTTAATTTAAATGCATGTTATTAAGTTTTGGGTAAAGTTTGTTAATTTTTTGTTGTAAAGTCTTACAACTGTATCTTGTCATATTATATGATAAAAATAGAAATATTAAACCATTCGTAGACAGTTCCTCCCTATACAGATCCACGAGGATGGAATATGTAATGTACGAGCTGAGGGATATTAGCGCCGTCTAACTATGCACGAATATGCTTATTACTGCTTGAGTTTCAACCGCATACAAGAGTCAACAAGTTTCCCTCGAAATATTCCGCTGAAAGACACTAACATGGGAAGTACTGTAGGCCAGCATCACCGAATTTTGGCCAAAGCTAGAATATAGAGTATGAGACTAAAAAGTATCACAAAGGGGGGTTTGGAAGTTTCTGATCATGAATCTGGAGTAAAAAATTTAAAATTCAAAATGGCGGATCCAAATGGCGGCCAAGAATTTTTAGTTTTTAATATATTGGACTTAAAATAATCAATTAAATAGGTATAGGGGCCGCTGATTAAAAATCTGAAATTAGAATTTTGAAATTCGCAATTACAGCTCCAATATGGCGTCAAAGGATTTTTTCATTAAATTTCTTATGTCATCTGATTTACTTAAAATTTCAGATTACGAATCTGAAATAAAATTTTAGAAATTCAACATGGCGCATTCAATATGGCTGCCATAAATTTAAAATTTTTATATGTTGAAAAATAAATTGCAGTGTACAACACAAGATAAGGTTCTGACAACTGATTGTGGGCGAGGGGACCAACGAAAATTATACAGCGTTTTAAAAGTTTACGTCTATCCCTATATTTTTTGGAGGGTTAAAATTTCCTCCATTTTGCAAATTATTGCGAATCGGCATAGGAAACCATGCGAATCTTCCATTTTATGTATATGGATGTGTTCAGTGAACTTATGGGAAATACTGCGAGACACATTTTTGAGGAACATTCTAACCACCTAACTCTGCAATTGAATATAAAGAATAAACTTCTTCTAGACATTAACTTATGCCCAGTGTGGAAGAATTGTGCGAAAACACAAAAAAAGTTATTAAAAGTAAGAATTTGAAAATTATACGCAATCTCCCCAGGAGATTCCCGACTAAGGTCATACATGTAATGTCAAAACAGAAGACTAGTTGTATTTTATTAGCGAAATGACTCTGAAATTTAAGAAAAAATGCAGAAACTGAAATTATGAACATCTAAAGCGCTTGATATATTATCTGCTACTGAATATATTGAAAAATAGATGACTTTTTATCAGCCGTCTGGCCAGCTCCACTTACTATTCTTACATTTATATAGTTTCTAAATTGATTCTGTTAACCAAATCTTTTTTAATTTTAGTAAATAATTGTTGTAATCATCATTAGATAAAATCTCAAAACTAGTTAAGTTCTTCTATAAAAACTCATTAACATATTAATATTAAAACAAATCTGTTATAAACCAATTCTGTTAAATAAAATTGTAACGAATAGCAAAATGAAAAATGTATATGTTATTGCCCTGTTATCGTCAATGTTAATGTTATAGAATACGGACATAAAAACTGATATACAAATTTAAATCCTGGTGACGTATGAGTAATATTAATTACTAGTTTTTTTTACATAAATTGTAATAGCTTTTTCCGATTTTAAAATACTAGAACATTTAAAATATTTTGAATAAATAAAATGCCAAACCATTTAGGGCGAGTAACTTATCTCCAACATAATCTTGGTTAAACGTTAACCACAGATATTTCAATATAAATTTGACATTCATAGCTGTGGTTTAGCACTTAACTAAGTTTATTTTGAAATGAGTTAATACGTCTTAGAAATTTTATTTATGTATAAGTTTTCGATATCAATTTCAAAAATAATCAAAAATTTCAAGTAAATCAAAAATTTATATATTTTTCATTAGAGTTCATTAGAGTTTTCTAGATTTATTTGCCTTTCTTTTTATTTTGAATTTTAGCAGCAAAAATAATATGTACAATTACCTCAACATTATTATCCCTACTCACAAGTTATTTGTCTTAAAAATGTCGGTTGCCCCCTCAATTTTATTTTTTGGATTTTTATTACTTTACATTTTTTTAAAATAATTTTTGTGTTTTTTTTTTTGCTGTATACAAAATTGGCACCCTTTATTTGGTGTTGTGTTTCGGTATTCAAATGAGAGGATATGTAAAAAGATAAGTATGCAAATGGTGTGAAATATATATGTTAATATTAACATTTTATTATTTTTCTTCATATTGACAGGTCTAGACCGTTTTGCTTGCAATTTGCTATTTTTTTTTTTTAATAAAAATGCCCAAAATTCAGAAAAATATATTAAGGTGTTAAGAAAAAACAAATAGGCATTATATAAACAGAAAATGAATATCATATATTTTCATTTGTTTCAATTTTTCTGTGTTTGATAAAGGCACAATACCTTAGCAAAAAAAATTAATATCATTTATTTAGTTTAAAGCAAACAATATTAAGAGTATATAGGCGTATGTTTTTATGTGAAAAATCTTTTTAACAAAAATATTTCTGTGTGAATATTATTTAAGGAGGTATTGTTTTTCCAAATCTCTTCTTTTAATTCCAAAATATGTTGTCGAATACATTTCATCAACTCCAGAAACTGTAGAGCAAAAGGATTAAACTAAATTATTTAGTACCTTTTAATTTTAAGACAAATTAGGAGATTTTGGCATATTTTGTTATTAAAATTTTTGTATTTATTAAAATATTTTAGTTTTATATACAAAAAATTCTGAAATTATAGAAATTATATACCAAAATTAACAGTGAAATATTATTAGATTTTATTAATAATTTTTTAAATATCAGATTATTTTCTGATATAAAACACAAGAAGGTTGCCTAATAATTTTTAAATCATGAAATAATTGGAGGGGTATTACACTAACCCTCACCAAAAGCAAGATATTTTACAAAGGCCAACTTAATCATATACTTAAATCTCTCGATAAACGTTTAGAAAGGTACAAGTCGGTTTTCGCTAAAACTGCTGTTGAATCGATAAAGTTAACAGTCTACGTCTTGTTCACTACGTGGACAAGGTATAACAAATTTTTGCTGATGTTTAAAACATTAAAAAATATTAAAGCTATCCCCACCTTTTAGCACACCAATAGACTCAGAATCACATTTTGATTCGATGATAGCAAAAGTCGTCTCGAAGTCATATTATACACGATTATAACATAATCGGTTGTTCAGAATTATATAATTGAAGTTGTTAATTATATATAGTCTAATTAATTTTTGTTTAAATTTTCCCAACTTATACCAGGAAACTGGACTATTATTGATGTATAACTTAAAAATGTGGGATTTCGGCCAATTTTTAGAGTTTATTTTGAAACGTTGGTCAATATAAAATTATTCAAAGTCTTGGCCATTATTATCTATGACCTTTTCCCATCTTTCTGGCAAACATATCATTTCTGAAGTGAAGCGTATTCTAGTGAGAGCGCTCTACATCGATCGAACCAAATGGTAGTCTAACGGGGCAAGATCTGGACTATAAGACTATAAGTATGAGGCAAAACTTCCCAACCACGATTTTATAAATACTTTTTAACCGATCTGGCAATATGTGGCCGAGTGTTGTCATGACGGAATATTACGATTTCATATCTGGTCGCATATTCCAGGCGTTTTCCGGGCAATGCTCGTTTAAAACGAGCAGATCCCCTGTGATCGTGTGGCCCGATTTAAGCAGCTCATAATAGGTGGGACCCTTCTAATCCCACCAAATACAGAGCATTACCTTGGCGCCACTCAGTGTGTCCAAAAGTATTATTTTGCGCAAATAAGATTTCAGGCCACAATTCTTAACCGATTTTCAAAATTCTATTTTTGCATTTGAGATTATAAGTTTCCATACAAATTTATCATGGCCAATTTTTAAATTTAAATTTTTAAACATTTTTATTTTTTTCGTTAATGTTGAAAAAAACTAATTTTTTTAATTTTTTCTCATAGAAACCAATATGAATTAGGGGAATTTAAATAAATGTAAAAATGTTCGCATTTCTTGTATATATGTGACCTTCTCCGAGAAAAGGGACCTAGTGTGTCAAAAAACGGGTTTGGACTTAAGAGTGGATTCTGGTACCTAAAAGGATGTAGAATAAGATGAAATGAGTTAGAAAAAAACTTCATTTTCACACACTAGGTCCCTTTTCTCGGAGAAGGTCACTTAATGGTCACTTATGTTCCTTAAATTAAAGGTAATTTTATTTTCTATTGATCCTTTTAACCAATTTATTTTTTTTTAAGTTTGGTTAAGGGGATCGATAGAGGATTAATAAACCTTTAATTTGAGGTACATATCAGTATATATAAAATAAATGCAAAAATTTTATGACAAAAAGAGTCCACCTATTGTTAAAGTATTTGACAATATGACGCTTAATAAGAAAGTAGTAGTTGCGATATAAAAAACCAAATCGCACAAAAAATAATTTTACTTATATACTTTTACCTCTAGTTGCCACATTTTTTATCCGATTTTCATAAGTAATACCTTTCTGGCAAGGTTGTAATGTTATATTGTTTACAACTTCATTATTTGTTTCAAAAAGCCACCGCAAGATGGCGCTAATCTAGCATTTATCAGAAAATTGCAAAAACTGAAATTCGGGGACCTCGAAAATGATTTTTTTGATATGTCGTAGTGGAATTTTTTTTCCTCATGCCAAAAGCTATCGAAAAATCGATGGCACAATATCAAAAAATTTTTGTCCATACAAATCGCCCCACTCTACGTAGTAAAAAAAGAGATTACACATAATACTTAAATAAAAAGTTCACGAAGAACATAGGGCGTCATTTACTCACTATGCTTTCTATTAAATATTAAACAAAAATTTACTTATTTCATAGTAGTGAACTTGCAAGCATTTTTTAGAGTGTATCTGTATTATATATAATTCAAAATGTACTCATTTCCGATTAAAGATTGGTTTATTTAATTATACTCTACACCACTATGTGGTCAGGGTATTATAAGTTTGTGCTGATGTTTGTAACACCAAAAAATATTGGTCGTAGACCCACCTTATAGTATACCGATCGGCTCAGAATTTTTTTTTTTATTTCGATTTAACGATGTCCGTCTGTCCGTCCGTCCGTCTGTCTGTCTGTCTGTCCATGCAATTTTGTGCGCACTCTACAGGTCGCAAATATTAAGATATTTTAATGAAATTTGGTACGCAGACCTATGTTGGCCCAAGAACGAACAAGTTTGATTTTGGTGAACATCGGCCCATGTTTAGACCTAGTGCCCATATAAGGGCCTACCAAAATTATACTGTTTATACGCTGCAGGTCGCAAATATTAAGATATTTTAATGAAATTTGGTACGCAGACCTATGTTGGCCCAAGAACGAACAAGTTTAATTTTGGTGAACATCGGCCCATGTTTAGACCTAGTGCCCATATAAGGGTCCTACCAAAATTATATTGTTTATACGCTGCAGGTCGTAAATATTAAGATATTTTGACGAAATTTGGTACACAGACCTACATTGGCCCAATAACGCAGCCTATTGATTTTGGTGAACAGCGGTCCATGTTTAGACCTAGTGCCCATATAAGGGTCCCCCCAAAATTGGCTTGGTTACAAACTGCAGGTCGCAAATATTAAGATATTTTAATGAAATTTGGTACGCAGACCTATGTTGGCCCAAGAACGAACAAGTTTAATTTTGGTGAACATCGGCCCATGTTTAGACCTAGTGCCCATATAAGGGTCCTACCAAAATTATATTGTTTATACGCTGCAGGTCGTAAATATTAAGATATTTTGACGAAATTTGGTACACAGACCTACATTGGCCCAATAACGCAGCCTATTGATTTTGGTGAACATCGGTCCATGTTTAGACCTAGTGCCCATATAAGGGTCCCCCCAAAATTGGCTTGGTTACAAACTGCAGGTCGCAAATATTAAGATATTTTAATGAAATTTGGTCCGCTGACTCACATTATAGAAAATTTTGACACAAGCCCCATTTTAACCCATTCGAATTTCGGATCCAAACAATACACCAGACTGGTGTAGGGTATTGTATAGTCGGCATGCCCGACTTTATGCTTTTTACTCGTTTTATTTAAGTTTTTGTGGTATGGATTTCATAAGGTCAATTAAATGTATCTAAATTCACTTTTACTATTAGTATTTAGAATTATTAAAGTATTATAACACTGTCGTTGAAAGGTTCTATTTATACAAATCGTAACTATTCAAAAAGTAGAAATTTCGGTATAACTGAGAGGTACATTTTTAGATCAGGGCGCCTTAAAATAATTTTGAAGTTTCGAAGTTCGGGGGTAAAACTTTATACAAATGGATAAATTAAATTAACTTCAACAAATATTGTTCGTAAATTTTAGAGCCAGATCAGACTCTACAGTCTACAATACCCTCCATATTAAAAAAAAAACAAAAAATACCAACAATGATAGAGATGTTTTTCACAAATAATTTGGCATCATGTATTGTTCTACAGAAGTACATATGTGTGTGTAGTTGTATGTATGTTATCATATACATACATATATAAATAAAACAATGTTTTATGTTAAATAACGACAAAATATACAAACAAAAGCTTTATGTGTAGTAGTTTTTCAAGCAATATGTTTTTTTGAATAAATACCCATACAGAAAATAGACACAACTACAAGCAGACAGACACATGTATATAAAATACAATGAAATTCTTATGAGGTTTGTATAGTTAACCAGTTAAATGATTTTGACGTATATACGCGTCATAATTATAAATAATTTTCAAATAATAACAAAATTTGGAATTGAAATAAAATGTAAAGCTCTTATTAAAAAGAAATAATTAATAAAATTTTATTTAAAACATACTAAAGTTTCCTTTATCATACAGTTAACAGTTTAAAAAGTATAAAATGAACCTGTACACTAAAATATAAATTGCAATGATATAAACAAGCTTTTGATCCTTTTCTTGCCTCTGTATGTTTGTGAGTGTGTGAATGTGTAAATAAATAAGTAAAATAAAAACAAAACAAAAAAAAAATATATTAAAATACAATACAGAGGAAGTAAACAAAACAAAACATTGATTGCATTGTTGTTGTTTTTTTATATTGTTTCTGTAGCTGTCGTTTGTACGTGAAGTGTTTCGCATGTTTTACATGAATGAATAAGTATAGAAAATGGTAGTTGTCATATTTAAATTGCATGACGTTTTAACAAAATTGCACAAAGGTTAAAATGTTTCTTAAAGAATTTTTTATAAGCAGAGGTATTGAAAAACATCATCAGTTCTTAAAAGGTATTGCAATAAAAATATTTTAATAAAAATATTTTAGTAAGAAAATTTTAATAAAAATATTTGTTAGGAAGAACATTTTTTTAAACAATTTTTAGCTTAACCCTTGCACTATCTACTAAAAAAAGAGTTCGAAAATCAAATGTTTTAAATTTCCTCATCAATTTTTACCACTAATAAACCAAAATCTTTTGTTTGAATTTTTCCGGTCATAAATGAAGCTTGGCACCAAGTTTCGTGATTCTAGCTTCAGTGATTTAGGGATGCAGAATAAAAAACTGACCTTCTTTAACAAATATCGCGACTTTATTTTAGTGATAAACAGTGTTTGCTTATGGTAATTTTTTATGGCCAAAATCTCAATAGATACATTTAAAAAAATAAACGTCCTGAGTCGGTTCTAACAACCCAATGTGTTGGCAATCGAATGTTCTGTTGAATCAAATAAATTTTTATATACATAAATAGAGATAAAATTATTAATTGCAAACGATTATTATTAATTGGTTAACGGTTCTAATATAGATATTTTTCACCTTTTCCTCAGCTACAAATATAATTATTCAAGTGATTTTCCTAAATATTCCCTAACCATAAATTTCAATAAACTAAACTCCTGTTCAACAACTTTGTGCACATTATTACAGTTTATTGTTTTTCCCCACTTATTTCATAATTTATTATATCAAAAAGTCTAGGCTCTCCGTCTTTGTCTTATTCTTCTCATCATCTACTACCTATAAAAAGGCAAGAAAACTTTCATATTTTGTAAATAAAATTTATGACTTTTAAACAAAGTATAAGAAACTTAAGCAGCTATTGCTGCAGGCATTATTAAGTTAATCAACCTAATTAAATTTTCATAAAAATTTAAAAAGAGATTATTATGAAATAATCATGGAACAAAATTATCATAGATGTTACTTAATAGTAATTAAAACAAAACACCAATAATATATAAAATACTTCTTTTAATATTGATATTTCCTTTTTTTCAAGGCTTTAGGTTGCTTGATTTTATGAATATTTTCAATTATTTGAGTTTAATTAATTTATAAATTCTTTTCCATTATATAAATACTTTTATTATTAGTTTCTAAATATTCAAAGCTTTCAATAAAAACAATTTTGTGTTTTAAACCAGTTTATCGATAAAATTGTCTATTTGCAAATTGGTAAAAAAGTTTTTCCATTCAGCTTTGTTTAACTTTTTGTTTTATGATTTTCAATGACTATTTGTTGGAAACTTTAATTACGGAAAAAGAGATAGTAAAATCAATAAAATATGAAAGTGAAAACTAAAATGAATAATAATTGATTATTGGAGTCAGTTCAATTTAAATTAAAATGAGTTAAAGCTCTTAACTTTAATTTCCCTATGGCAAATGAAGTATGAATGGACTGGTACTTATGTGGATAATACAGAGTTAAAACAAATCCATTATCTACCAAACCAAAATTTACTTTAAAACAATTAATTTTTATTTGTTTTGTTTTAGAAATGTATTTGAAACTGGATTTTATTCATGAAATATAGTTTTTAGTAGACAAGTTTTACAATATATGTAAACTAAAAGAAATATTTATTTATTTCAAAATAAAAGATGCTTAGGTGGACCAAAATAATTCAATGGAATTTTTCAAAATATTTTCCTCATTACATGCTCAGCACTAAAGCCCTACATTAATGCATTCGTTGCATTAATGTTTCGTGAATGCTTTCTTTGTGGGATTAGTATTGGTTCACACCCAAAACAATTCCATTGTGACAACCGAATTTTTTCTAACCGAATTGATTCGGTGGCTACAACCTTGTAATTCGGTTTCCCCAACCGAATTCATTTGTCGTGAATGACTCCGATGAGACGAAATTCTTGTGTGTGAGCTTTTAAAACACAAACGACATGAAACGTACTCTACATTTGTCGTCTCTAGAATAAGTGAGATCTTTTCGAGACATTCTAGAGACGTTTTATACCTCAGTGAATGCAATGCATACTAAAAAATAGTTAGTGTGTTTAGAATATTTAACATAGACATTAATAAGTATCCCAGCCAGCAAAATTTGGATACTTTTTTGAGGGTTCTTATTCTATGAGTCAAAACTTAGTCAAATAAAACACATTTTTTTGAAATTTCAAAATTTTTTTTTGGACCAAAATATGAGCCTTCTAGAATAAATCATAAAAGACACAAAGAATTGAGCAAAATTATTAAATCCAAAAGATGGTTCAGAAATGACTCAAAAAATTTCAACAAATTTAAATATTTTTTGAACAATCCAAAAAATACTCACAAAAAAGATTACATTTTGAGCATTTCGAATTTTTTTAAATCATTTTTTTGAGTCATTTTTGAGTCAAAAAATAAGGCTCTTTTGGATGAACCACTTTCATATAAATCGCTACAATGTGAAAAATCCTAATGTTAAAAAAACCTAAATATGAAAAAATTGCCTAAATTAGAAAAAATAACTAAAAGTGGGAAACATTTGCTAAAGTTAAAAAAGATCGCCAAATCAAAAAAATCGTTAAAATTTTAAAAATTGTCAAAATTAAAAGAAAATAAAATCGCTAAACTACAAACAGTTGTTAAACTAAAAAAAAATTTTAAGTCGCCAACATTAAAAAAAACGAAAAATTTTCCCTTTTTGTCAAAATTTAAAAAAAAATATCAAATTATAAAAAATCGCAAAAATTTAAAAAATCGCAAAAACTTTGTTTTACCGTCGATTTTAGTGGATCTGAAGATTGTTGCAATGAGTGTTATTTTTGTTCGGTTTTAAGATCACATATGACAAATTCCAACTAGAATTCACAATTTACTTTACAACAACCAGAAGACAAACTTATGAAATTTCTTTCCTAGGCCCACTGGCTGACAATTAATGCATTTTCAAATGCTACCAAGTACTATCATCAGACTGTCTTTATGGGGTTCTCTCTACGTTATAATGTAAATTATAAAAAATCAAATCGCCAAAAAAAATTTCCAACAATTAAAAATACAAAAATTGTTTTTTCTTTCTATTTCTTTTAGTTGTCAAAATATGCACGATTAACATTTTATTTAAGCTATTAAGTACTCGTATCTATTGCAAATAAAAGCCTTTTTCTCCCTGCAAGGCTTAGTTTTCAAGAAAATCGCGATCTTAAAATCTAGCCATGTAAGTTGCAATTTGGTTTCGGTATTGAGGGTGGGTTTTCATCTCCATTTTTTTCACTTTAGCGATTTTTTATAAGTTTAGCGTTTTCATAATTCTGATGATTTTTCAATATTAGCGATTTTATTAATTTTTCCAATTTTTTTTTCAGGTATTTGGATTTTTTGCTATTTTGACGATTTTTTAACGATTAGTACATATTTATTATTTTTTTAAGCGATTTTTAAGAATTTTTTTAATTTTAACGTTTTTAGCAATTTTTCTTAACTCTAGTAATTTTTGTAATTTTCAGCAATTTTTTTTTAATTGTAAAGATTTTTCGAAAATTTTGGTGTTTTTCAATTTTGGAGATTAACATTTTTTATTTAGTAGATTTCCTTTCTAATTTCAGCGTTATTATTGAATTATGACGATTTTTTTCAATATAATAAAAGAAATGGCAGAAGATCGTAAAAATTTTAAAAAATCGCTAAAATGAAAAAAATTTATAAATTGGAAAAAAAATTCGTAGGAGAGAATCGATTACGTTTTAAATTTTACAAATTTCTAGCCAAGTTTATAAGTGTTGTTGTATTTGTAATTTTGCTTTTCAATGAAGAGAAACAACTATAAAAATTACAATTGTTGCTAGTCAAAGTGATAAAATTGTTCACTATAAACGAAATTAATTAATTTTTTTCAAAAGGTCATTTTGATTAACTGACCACCTAATGAAATAAAATTAATATCTAAGAAATAATAAAAAACGAAAAAAAAAAATTCACATCATAACAGAAATCTAATAAAATTACATAAACGCAGTTAAGCATGAAATACATTTTAATTTAATTAAAATCAAATTTCACTTCTCTAAATTATTCCCTCCTGCTTACACTACGTTAAGCAAAATTCAATAAGTTTATGAAATTCGTTAACACAATGTTTTTTCAACATATTAAGAAGTCTGTTAAAAGTGACCACTTACTGGGCATGTCTCACACAGAAATATATGTTTAATAAAAATTACTTAAATAGAAAACGAACCAGAAAAATAATACAAACTGAAACTCATTAAATGATCAAAGTCGGGTATTGAATAAAAATAAAAAAGAAAACGGATATAATAAGAATTTCATATTAAGTGACCATAAATGAAATCCAAAGAACAAAAAATCGATATGGTTTATTTTTTGTTCAGTAAAAACTGAAAATGAAAATCGCATTTAAAAGCAATCTGTGTAAGAAGTTTAATACTTATGCTATCACACATATTTACAATAAAAAAAAAAACTAAAACGAAAAGAAAAAAAAATCATGAATGAAATGAAAACAACTCACTCGGGCGAAAAGTAATAAATTGTTAAAGTTGAAGCCTATAAATAAAATTCCATTAAGTTGTAGTTTCTTTGTGGGTACATTATTGTTTCGTCTCTTTATTGGTATTGGTCGAGAACTTGTTATAAAAAGCCTAAAAAGCATTAAAGCCTCGTAGTTAAGGAGAGTCTAGTCTTAAGCGCTAAGATTATGTGCTGCTGACATTTAGAAATTGCCAAGTGGTTTTACTGTTTTATATTTACTCGACAATGATTTCACTTAAAATTTTATGTTTTTTCTTATATCATAAAAATACTATAGTCAAGTTTTTCCAAGTTTTGGGTATGTCTAGTGGATGATATAATTTTAGTTCTTCTTATTACATGTGATTTTAGTACAGTTTTTTAGTGTTTATAAATTTGAAAATATTCCGAGAGTTTTAATTTGTGTTAAGTTTATGTTTTGTAGTAACCTGATAAGTAATTGCTATATAAAATTACATTTTAATCAAACGTAAAAGATTTTATTAACGTTAATAATATGAACAAATTTAATATTAAAACGAGTAAAAAGGTTAAAGTCGGGCATGCCGACTATACAATACCCTACACCAGTCTGGTTAAAAGTCAACTAATGTTTGGATCCGAAATTCGAATGGGTTAAAATGGGACTTGTGTTAAAATTTTCTATAATGTGAGTCGGCGAACCAAATTTCATTAAAATATCTTAATATTTGCGACCTGCAGTTTGTAACCAAGCGAATTTTGGGGGGACTCTTATATGGGCACTAGGTCTAAACATGGACCGATGTTCACCAAAATCAATAAGCTACGTCCTTGGGCCAAAATAGGTCTGCGTACCAAATTTCATTAAAATATATTAATAGTTGCGACCTGCAGCGTATAAACAATATAATTTTGGGGGGACCCTTATATGGGTACTAGGTCTAAACATAGACCGATGTTCACCAAAATCAATAGGCTTCGTCCTTGGGCTGATATAGGTCGGTATACCAAATTTCATCAAAATATCTTAATATTTGCGACCTGTAGAGTGCGCACAAGAATGCATGGACAGACAGACAGACGGACGGACATCGTTAAATCGAAATAAAAAGTAATTCTGAGCCAATTGGTATACTATAAGGTGGGTCTAGGACCAATATTTTTTGGTGTTGCAAACATCAGCACAAACTTATAATACCCTGACCACTTAGTGGTGTAGGGTATAATAAGGCTGATTTCCCCAGAGAATCACCGGTTTTTGTATGAAAAGGACCGGTAACTTTTACATGTGCTTGTCCTAGGATTGAGTCAATTGCCCCTTGTGACTTGTCACAGGATCGACGCAAAAGCTCTGACTAAAAAGGACTTTTAATAGAGCAAGCATCCGGTATCTGTAAAACTTTTCATTATAAAAAGAGTTGTTATTATATTAAAATTAGGAATAAAATTAATAGAATAAAATAAAATATAGGGTTAATCAAAAAATAGATAAATCATAATATTTAAAAACCAATTAGTTAAAATAAGTGCTCTTAAATGTAAAAACCATACGTTAGTTTGGCAATATTTGCGAATAAGGGGACACGAAGGAGATTGGAAGATAAACAAAAATATAAAAAATCTAAGAACCTTTGTATTTGTCTGTGTTTGATCATCTCTGAGTAAAATACAATAACAGAAAGCTGAATAGGAAAAAAACAATGAATTAGTTACATTGCATCCAAGGGCTTACTTGGGTGAGATGGCTAAGCGGTCGCACTTTATATAGTTACGTTTGTAATGTAGTCACATGTTCGATTCCTACAGCTGACGGGTTGTTGAAAAATTATCATATAGAGACAATCTGACAATAATGTATAAACAGTAGGCTGGGTCGATTTGTGGGAAGGCAAATATAGCCTTATATAGTTACATTTGTAATGTAGGCACATGTTCGATTCCTACCAATATGAAGTATTTTTGCAAGGTGGTTTCAAAAAAAATTTTATTTTTTGCCGAACGTAGGGGTCGCCATTTTACATTTTTCGTTATATCTTTGGCATTTACAGTCGGATCTTAAAGTATGATACATGGATGTTTTTCTCCCGAGGAGACCAGTGTTTTGCTCTAAGGGCATTTTGAGCTCAAGTTGCTACCACCCTAATGTACCACCCTTATGTCAGAAAATTAAAGCTCGCAAAAAATCATTAAACTTTTGCTAAGGAAGTTTTTCGCTAAACCCAGTAGAAATTTTTTTCATATATTGGTTGCCGAACGTAGGGGTCGCCTTTTAATTTTTTTAAATTGGATTTTTACTATATAGCAAAACACTGGCCTCCTCGAGGCAAAAAAAGCGGAATATCACACTTTAAAATCCGATTTTAAATGCCAAAGCTATAACAAAAAATTAAAAAAGGCGACCCCTACGTTCGGCAAAAAAGAAAAAAATTTTTTTTTTTGAAATCGCCAAAAATACTTCATTTTAGAGGGTGTACGGCGAACTTTTTTTTTGAGGTACGGTCTACTGTACTATAAATTTAAATTAAATTTTGCTTTAAATCATATAGTAGAATTAACCTTATATAATTATCTTTTTTCATAGTCAGTGCCAAAAACTTAATATTACCAGCAAAAAGACATTAATTTTTGCTCCTGATTTGATGTTTTTTAAAAATTTCATAAACAATTTCCCAAAAAGACAGTTAACATGTTTAAGTCTACAATACTAACTATTAGGGAAATAACTTTTAAATTTATATCATAAAATATAGGGCAGAGCAGAAATGGAACATTAAGGTGCCTATTCCTACCTATGACCGTCATAAGACTGAGGGTGATAACTTTTCATAAAACAACAATAAAATTCACATGATTTTTTTTTTTTTTTTTTGAAGTTTTCAAACAAAAATTTGAATAAATATAATTTATTGTGACTTTGCAACAAGAAATACGTGGTTAATACAGTCACAACTAACAGCCATAGACTTTTCGTAGAAATAGGCACATTTTCGATAGTTTTGATGTCTGCATAAACTAACATTTAATTTGGGTATAACGTTATCTTTAATTAATCAGAGACTGGAATTGCCTTACATGCGAAATATTTTTTCAGTTAATTTTTGCCCATATTTTGGTTACATATAATATATTTGCCTTAAAAAATTTATACCCCTGCTATGTATATTTAAAATAAATTGCAAAAATGTTACAAGAAAAAAGTAATAGTTAAAACTATGAATAAAGCTGCATAACAATGACATACAGTTAAGTTAAGTTAAAAAATGTAAAAAAAATCCATAAAAATACATTAACCTCATACATGGACAATTCATGCAATGTGGAAAAATATTTCTTTAAACTAATATTTTTAAACAATGTCGTAAAAGAATAATGCAAAGTTTTTTTGTGCAGTTTTTCTTAATATTTTTTACAAATAAAATAAGAGAAAAAATTCATAGAAAATCCATTTTTGCATGACTACATTTATAGTTATTTTGACAAAAAGCCAAAGTGCCCTTCTTATATGAGTACAATGATGTGTGTTAGAAACAGCAGACTAAGAAGAATTTAGAACAAGGCAGATTATAGAAATTTAAACATTACTTTATGAGCTCTTTATATAATTTTTTTTTTTACTCATTTTATGTCTTAACATGACAAAGCAAAGTAAATTTGTAAATATTGGCAACAGATAATAATAAAAATATAAAAATTAAGAAACAAATGTCATAAACTTATTACAGAAAAAAAAATATAAAAAAATATGTCAAAATATGTTACAATGAACTTTATTGTGTTGATGTAGAATAAATGGTACCACAGTGCGTATGAGTGTTATACAACTGTATATGTGAATTAATATCAAGTATACGTATATGAACTATAGGAAAATGTTTGTATATTACAATAAATTGTAAGATGACACATACGTAATAAGGATAGGCTCGTTAGTGATTCCTGAATCACGCTCATGCAATCTTTCGTGAAAAATGATCACACACGGCTCAAGCACCCTTATGTAAGCATAGTCAAAGATTGCACAAAATCACAAAATTCTCAAGAAAAAGAGTAAAAATTACTAAAAATCAATAATGAAAAAATTAAACTCACACGCGAATCACGCAGGAGTTTCATATTATCAGGTACGAATAAGGTGAATATATTAATTATTGCTCATGATCACGTAAACATCAATTAACGCAAGAACAATTCGTACCACATGCCCATTAAAGGTGTAAAAAAGTGAATTTCAATAGTCTCGATTAGGGTTTCCAGTACCGAATCGGTATTTCGGTATTGCAAATTTTTTAATATCGAATTTTCGGCATTTTTGGTATATAAATAATTATTTCTAGTGCGCGAATTTGCAAAGCTCCAATTACAATTTTCTTTAACCAATATGTACAATCAAAAACAGTCAGCCTAATCGGAACTATTAAAATTCATTTCCATTTTTTTAACACCTCTAGTTTACAGCACTAGCAGGCAAATATCGCTATGACTTAACTATGCCTTAAAGATTATTTAATTCCAGTTTATGTGGAGCTATACCTGGCAATTCCAAAAATTCTGTTGTAAAGTTAACTGTGCCGGTTTCTTCGAAGCACACATTTCTAATGACGCACTCCTTATTTATGTTGTTGTTTGGCCAATGTTTTCAATATTTTATTTATTTTAATTTACTTTTTAAAACTAATAACATAAGACCATGAACTAAAAAGGCTATCTTATTAGAATTTTGGTGAGTGTGATACCAATTGAAAAACTATGAATTTTTAATAGAAGAAAATTAACTGGATACAAAAGAAAGAGTGAAATAAAAATTGAGAATTGAAAGTAGGAAAGGTAAGAAAAATACAAAAATAAATTTTAAGTTTCTAGCCAAAAGGGTTTTGACATGCCCTTGACGGAATAATCTTCCCCTTTTTGGCCGTCACTGTAGGAACAACAAATCCCGAGGAGGAGCCTACATACCAAATTTCAACTTCCTAGCTCTAAAGATGGTGCCTCAGTTAGTCAGTCAGTCACATTATTCGTTTATATATAGAGCTTGTTAGTGAGTTACTATTTTAAATACCAGTATCCGTCATAAGGAAAGCTGTTAATTAATAAATTATTAATTATTCCAACATATTTCATTACTTTGTATATTTGTTTTTTTTATCAATTTTTTACTTCATTTAATTTTGTTATTTATTTTTTTGTCAATATTTTTGTATGGTGTTTTACACAAATTTTTTATGTAAATTTTATGCAACATTTAAAAAGTAATTATGCAAAACAAAAAAACGGGCAAAATTGTTGGTTGCAACTGTTTGTTATTTCTGCCACTCGGTAAAGGTAGTAATTTGTTATTTTTTCTGTGTTTTATTTGCGGATATGACAACCGCAACACGCACAGCAATTAATTTTAGTGTTCTTTTTTATTTGTATAACACAAAAAAAAAACACAACGCAGACAAAAATAGTTTGCAGAAATGAATAAATTTGTAGAAAAATGTTTAACCCCTCAAAGGGCAAATTAAAAATTGACTTTAAGTTTTTTAAATTATTCTTGCTTCTAGTTATACCCTACACCACTACGTGGTCAGGGTATTATAAGTTTGTGCTGATGTTTGTCCTAGACCACCTTATAGTATACCGATCGGCTCAGAATTTTTTTTATTTCGATTTAACGATGTCCGTCTGTCCATCTGTCTGTCTGTCCATGCATTCTTGTGCGCACTCTACAGGTCGCAAATATTAAGATATTTTGATGAAATTGGGTACACCGACCTATATCAGCCCAAGAACGAAGCCTATTGATTTTGGTTAACACCGGTCCATGTTTAGACCTAGTGCCCATATAAGGGTCCCCCAAAAATTGGCTTGGTTACAAACTGCAGGTCGCAAATATTAAGATATTTTAATGAAATTTGGTTCGCTGACTCACATTATAGAAAATTTTGACACAAGTCCCATTTTAATCCATTCGAATTTCAGATCCAAACATTAGTTTGCTTTTAACCAGTCTGGTGTAGGGTATTGTATAGTCGGCATGGCCGACTTTAACCTTTTTACTCGTTTTTTTTATGTAGAGCTCACGCTTTCACGTTTCTAGTAAATACAATTATCGGTGTCAGTTTACTATCATTATTCATTAAGTTATATTAAAGTTTATTCAATTTTATTGTTTCAATTTTATCTTGTCTTTAATATCCTCGAATTTTAAATATTTATTAGACAACGCCATAACCTATTGACATTTCGCATCCTTTGTAATAATATTTCTCAACTTACACTTTTAATCAGTTTTTCTGCCTATAAAGACATATTTTTATAATTTCATTATCAACTCTTGTTACACAATAAAATTTATATGAGTATTATGAGAAACAAAAATGTTATTGTCTAATACTTTGAAGTGTTTTCTTTTTTTTTTTCTTTTCACCTAGAAACATTTCACTTCAAGGTTGTTTCACACTTAACTTTTCATGACACTTGCAACAAATTAAGTGTCTGTTCTGCTTAATTTTATATAAAAAACATTTTTCAGTCTTATGTTTTTTGTCAAGGAATTCTTTTTTAGTTTTTTTTTGTTTTTGTTGTGTCGCCATGTTTCGTTAGGTGTTAAAAGTAATTATCATTAATCGGCATCAAATTCTTAAGCTTGAAACAGGAGATGAAATATAAAGATTTAAGCTTTTGTAAGATGACAACAAAAAAAAAACAAAAAATGTTATTGAAGGGTACTTGTTTGTATTGTTTGGTATTAGAATGGAAGTAATAAGAAGTATACTTATTATCATTTATTATAATAATAATGAGTTCAAGGCTTCCGAGAATTTATCCGTATAAATTGGATGGTTGATTTGAGGATTAGACACTTAAGAAAAGAAATTTATGTATATTTAATTAAACGATGATGATATAATTTTTAATTAATATTTAGAAATTTATCATCACAATAATAATTTTAATTTTCTTGTTTTCCTTTCTTTCAGTTCTTATTATTGTTCCTGTTTTACCGGATTTAGTGGTTTGGATTGCGGTCGTGGTCCTTTGTGTGAAGATCCTCATACAAATATTTGCCAAAATGGTGGTACTTGCAAGTAAGTATTAATAAAAGTTGTTGCTAGCATTCAACTGACCCACTAAGCAGACTTTTTGAATATTAACTAACCCCTTTCACTACCAATTAGTGTTTCCAAAAAACCGACTTTTTTAGAAAACGGTTTGTCGGCTAACCGAAAATGGACCATTTCAAAAACCCGGATTTCGGTTAACCGTTTGTGAAAAAACCGGCTAAACCGGTTAATCGACCAAAAATAAAAAACAGTAAAAAAACCCCAAAAATGAAAATTAAATAAAAAAAGTGACAAATAATAGGGGGAACACACCAAAAGTGCGACACTTTAGAAAACTTATAACTTACTCAAAAAAATTTATACACACAGGAAAAAAATTGCCAACCGAATTGCTAAGCCTATTTTTGTTGCCAGAGCCAATAAATTCGGTTGGTGAAACCATATTGCAATGTGATTCCTAAATATGTTGGGTAGTGCAACTAAAATTCAGTTGTATAAACTGAATTTTGTTGTGATAACAAATCTTCAGTTGTACCAACCTATTTTAGTACATGTAACCGAAATTCAGTTGGAAAATGGCATATTTTTTCTCTGTGTGTATATTTGAAATTCAAATACCCTGAGTAGGCCATGACCTAAATTTCATGTATGAGAAATTTCATTCGAATTTGCTTTTAGTTTCGTCAAAAATGACCACCGAGTTAGAAACGAGGCAAATTATTTTGCACGAATATATAAAAAATCCGGTTATCAGTGCGCGTAAAATTGCGAAAAATTTAAAAGTTCATCACTCGTCAGTTTTAAGGGTTTTAAATCGCTACAGAGAAGGTCTGACAATTGCTGTAAATTGAGTTTCCAAAAAATACATGGTTTGGCAAGACATTTGCTCCTGTGGTCGTAAAAGCAGCCCTTTCATCACATCTGGAAAAATGAACGCTCAAATTTATCGGGATAAGTGCCTCAAAAAGCGTCTTCTGCCATTTATTAAGAGTCACGCTACCAAACCACTGTTCTGGCCGTACCTGGTAAGCTGCCACTTTGCCAAGGACACAGTGGTACAATGCAAATAAAATCGATTTTGTACCTCGCGACTGCAATCCACCCAATAGCCCAGAGCTACGCCCTATTGAGATATATTGGTCAATAGTGAAGGGAATATTGAAGAAGACAGGTGAACTAGTAAAAGATATTGCAGAATTCAAAACCGAGTGGTTGGCGGCGTCGCAAAAAGTCTATGATGCACTCGTGCAAAAGAGGATGGCGCGTGTGCGACGAAAAGTCCGATCAGTTGCATATGGAACAAATAATAACTAACATTTTAATATTTTTATTACCTCTAAATTTCAAAGTATTCGAATAAAAAAAAAAGTTATTTCAAAGCCATCTAGTTTTTTTCTGGTATTAGTTTCTAAGTGTCGCAGTTTTGGTGTGTTCACCCTTTATTGTTTAGAAAACGGTAACAGTGACAAATATATTCTCAGAGTTTTTCAGGAGAACGAATTTATCAAAACCTAAGCATTCTTATTGAAGATTGTCGGAATATATAACTTTTCAACATATCAGACGTTTTATATTGAATATATTAAAATCTGACCGTTATTTTTCGAGATCAATATTTTATATTTTAAGAGATTAGTCTAACAAGGCTTGGGAGTTTCGGTGAAATTTCTATATATGATTGTGAAGACAAAATTATGAAACTTCCGGTACTAATCTCGTCGGCCGAAGTTGATATTTAAGAAGTAAAAATAAGTTTGAATGCTGTTCATATTTTTATTTTATTTGAAAACATTTTTATATTCGTAGTATGTACTTCAATGTACCTTACATTTAATACCCAATATGTACATTAGACCGTACCTCAAAAAAAAGTGCGCTGTACACCCTCCAATATGAAGTATTTTTGCAAGGCAATTTCAAAAAAAAATCTTTTTTTTTGCCGAACGTAGGGGTCGCCTTTTTAAATTTTTCGTTATAGCTTCGGCATTTAAAGTCGGATTTTAAAGTGTGATATATCGATTTTTTTGTCTCGAGGAGACCAGTGTTTTGCTATAAAGGAAAAATCCAATGAAAAAAAAAATTTAAAAAGGCGACTCCTACGTTCGGCAACCAACATTTAAAAAAAATTTGGGTTTATCGAAAAACTTCCTTAGCAAAAGTTTAATGATTTTTTGCGAGCTTTAATTTTCTGACATTAGGGTTGTACTAACTGAGATCTGAGATACTTGAGGTCAATGGCACTTAGACCAAATCATTGGTCCCCTCGATGGATCATACTATAAGATCCGCCTGTAAATGCCAAAGATATATGGAAAAATTTTAAAAGGCGACCCCTACGTTCGGCAAAAAATTTCTTGTTTTGATTTGAAACCTCCTTGAAAAAATAGTTTAGATTCAACGGTGTGCGGCGAACTTTTTTTTATAGTACGGTCTAATACACACGGTGAGGCCGAATAGAAATATTTTGGAAATCATTCAACCATTTCTTTTTGTTTAATTTTCTGCGCAGACTCCACAGTGCTACCTCAGTACTTAGTATATCCGGTTATGCAAACACTTTTACCAAATTTATATTTATTGACCGATTTAAAAACAGCCTAGCAAAAACATGGTATCGACAGATTAATTATAGATGGTTTATTTTTCATTACTTTAAAATACAAAATAATGACTTTCTGTTACTACAATAATTTATGGAAGTATGGAACTTGAGAACTAAATACGAGTAGTTTTCAAAAACTACTGGCTTTTGTTTAATGTAGTATAAAATAGGGTGTAAGTTCCAGGACTTGTTTAATATTTTTGTCATTTATTTTTTATAAATCAAGTTTATTTACACGATTCACAAGGTATATATGTTAAAATCATATGAATATCAGTTACACTTATATTTGTATTGTTGAATTGTTGAGTAATTACCACCCAGTTTAAAAAATATTTAAAAATTTAATTACGTTTCCAAATCTATTTATTAATTCAAAATTTTTAATTTATATTCCCAACAATTGAAATGACATATTAATTGACATTACAGCAGGGACTGCTAATTAAAATACAGTACATATTAAAAAAGCCGAAGTTTGGGAATTTCTATAAATTACAATATTGAATATATGTTTATTTAACTGGCTTTATCAGCTTTTGATTAAATAATTCCTAAAGCCAAAAATATCTAAATTTGCTCTCAGTATCAATATGCCCTAAGAAGAAAAACATTTTAATATTCACAGCTGTTACCTATTTTCAATGTCAAAAAAATACCTAAGCAATAAAAGTAATAATATATTTATTTTGCCCACACTGGCAAAATAATAAGCTCATACTCATCTAGCAAAGTTAAATATATTCTTTTTTCCCCCAAAGGCTCTAAGGTCAAACTGAAAGGATCTATAATTTGATTTGTGTTCATAATAAACTAAATTACACCCCTAGTAAACATATCTTTAGCAGTATTTGTAGAAACTGAAACAACGACTACGACTACCTTTAGTACTACAAAAACTCCTCCCATACAATTTACCGTAATATAAAGTGTCAAATTACCTATAAAATGATGTCAAATCTTATGAGAATAAAAAAAAAAAAAAATTCAGTAAAGCTCAAACACATACACACAGAGGCAAAAGAAAGCGTAAGATGCTGGCAACTACCTTATAATAAATACACCATTTCTCAATATTTTTCAAATAATATTGTAAGACAAATTCAGAGTTGGTATTTTAACACCGCAAGTTGTTCATTATTGTACATTTTGTTGTAATATGAACAAGCGTCGTGTGCATCTGAAATATTTTTAATTATTTTTAATAGATTGTTTTTGTTTCCATAAGTCCTGAGGGTGTCATTCAATGAATCGCGAAATATGGGTGATATATAAAATAACAAAATATGTTTTATATTAAAAGCTAAATAACCTAGAGCTCAGTTATTTAAAAACATCATTTATGAAGGAATTCAAAGTTTAAGTGCTAACGTACCGGCATTGTATACTGGCATGATTAGTTGTAAAATTTACGATAAATGCTGCTTTACTAACTAATATAGTATTAACTGTGAATTCCGCCAATATTTTTCATTATTAGTTTTTTTCAGTAGAAGAAAATTGAACTTATTAAGACATATACACATTGCGGTATTCTGTATCATCAGTATCATCAGTAGATGTTTTTAAAGCTTGTTGTGCAATTTTTTTTTAAATCTCAAAAAACTTTACAAAATCTCAATTTAACTTTTTTTTTTGATAGACAAACTAACAGAAATGGTGTTGCTAGATAATTTTGACTATTAAAGCAACTACAAGAGTACAAATACACGTAGCTACCGAATAGGAAATTAACTTTTTTTTTTTTGCTTACTTGTAGAAAAACTTTCTCTTACTTGTATTACGTATGATATTTTATGCCGTGAACATTCAGTAAATATACCTTGGGGAGTATTTTCTTGACTTAAGATTTTCTGCTTCCTAATATTATCAACAAATATAAAGTAGACATGTCAAATTCATACCCTGGTATATATGAAATAAAGATGAAAACAAATATTTCTGTAAAGGGTCTTCTACTTCAAAATAAATTGTAAATGATACGGGTTTATTAAAAAGGTATTCTATATTTTCTTTATCCTAAAGGTTTTGATGATACTTATCATCGTTGCCAGTTTCATGATAACTTTGCCTTAAATATTATAATTTCATAGTTTATTTGCGTTACACATGTCAATTGTAGTTCTAATGATGTCATATCTTGTAGCAATTGTCAGTTTTGTATTTAAACACAGAAACTCTTATTAAGAGAAACCTTTAATAAGATTCTTTTTAAGGGTTTCTGTGTACTAATTTATAACTATTACTTAAATTGTAGTTAAGTAGTTATAATGTGTTTTAATTAATATACAAACTAATTTACAAAGATAACATAAATATGAGGGTCTTTGATTATTGTCCCCAAAAAATGATAATGAAATAAGAAAAATATGTGAACTGCTTATAAAGTTCAAAGGCAATCAAGGGTCAATCGTTTATATATAGACTACGAAATTTTTTGCGTTCCAGATTTATTAGTTTATGGGGGAAAATTAATTTTATACAATTTTTGTAACTCATTACAAAAACAATCTATATAAAATTATGGAAAATTAGTAATATCTATTGTAGTCAGTAATTTTTTATTATAAAAAAATACCTTTATAAAATAAAAATATTTTTTATTCTTTGGAACTGGTTCCGGAACCAGTTCTAAGGATCCTGTATGGAAGGTTTGACTGACGTAGAACTAGTTCCAGAACCTCTAAAACGAATTCTGAATCCCCGACTTTTGATGTCCCAAATTTTGTAAAATCCCACTTTGACCCATTTAGTGTAACCCAATCGAGTTAAAATGTATGACCGACCCCCACTAACTTTGGAGCACCGACCAACCCATGCCAGTGGCATACCCCCTGGAACCCCTTGGAGGTTCCCCATACAAACATTTTTTCATGTAAAGTGGCAAAAATGGTGATTTTTTTAAATGTTTGTATGGGGAACCCCCCAGGGGGTTCCAGAGGGTGTGCCACTGGTATGTGTGGTTTGGCCGTCCAAAGTTAGTGGGGGTCGGTCATACATTTGGACGCGATTGGGGCACTCTAAATGGGTCAAAGTGGGATTTTTCCAAATTTGACCCTACGGGTCAAAAGTCGGGGATTCAGAATTCGTTTTAGAGGTATGGTTCCTCGTGCAAATTTTCTTATTTTGATCCCTAGAAAACGATTTTCCTTCACACTTGAGCGATTTTTTTTGCCTCCCTACAAATCGAACGGCCCTAATATACCTGTAATGACCACATGTTTGTTAAAATTGAAAAAAATCGATAAAAAATAAAAAAAATTAAAAACTCACTTCAATTAAAAAAAAAAAAAAAAATGGTCTAAAACTAAAATCTTCAAAAATAAAATGACTTGAAATTAGAAAAATCGCTGGTTTAACAAAAACCCCAGCATTGAAAAGAAATCACTGAAATTAGAAAAAATATCGCATATAATCGAAAATCGTTAGAAAATAAGATAGTTCAAAACTAATTTTTTTTTAAATCGTTAGAATTAAAAAAATGTACAAAATTAAAGGAATCTCAGGAATTTACAAAATCGCCAAAATTAAAAAAAAATTGCTGAAATGGAAAAAACAATATATTGGAAAAAATTCGCTTAGATTTAAAAATCGTCAAAACTGAAAAAGTCACCAAAATAAAAAAAAAACTTTAAATTGAAAAAAAAAAAATCGTTTGAAAAAATTTTCAAACAATTGGTAATTGTTCAACAAAAACAAACAGCTTATACAGAAAAAAAATCACCAAAATAAAAAAAAAAATCGTCAGAAATTTAAAACTCATTAAACTTGTGAAAAGCGTCTCTGCCGAAAAAAATCGTCAAAATTTTAATATCGATTTTAAAAGCCAAAAACAAATAAAAATAAATAATAAATATTATTGTAGCTGTTTTCAAGTGAAATTTCATTTCTTTTTTTGAAATACATTTGCAACGGTCTTTACCTACAGCTTAGGGCCAGTTTTATAGTCAAAACTAAAAACTAATTTTTTTTACTAAAATTTTAAGTATTTTGCTATCAACCAAAATTCTAACTTAAGAAATATTTAAGACAAAAATCATTCTTAGTTCTGACTATAAAATTGGCCCTTAGACCAAAAAATTGTCAATGAAAACATACAATATTATTAACAAAAGAGAAAAGTTGAGCATTCTTGTTCATTGCGTTCATGATCTTGTTAAAGTTTAAACAATCCTTTCGAAATTTCTTTAATATTATTTAGAATTGGCAAATAGAAAATGGGGTTATATAATCCTGTGAACGATTAAAGAAACTGGCGACTAAATGAGTAACTTAAATTAATAAATTAATTAAAAATTGTAAATGAATTGAGAATGCTTTAATCTTAAATTTACCCAGCAAAAAAATTAAAAGTGAAAAAAAAGAAGCAGCGATTTGGATTTCGATATTGTGAAAATTTGGATCGGAACCAATGAATTTTACATAGGCTTGTCATAGGGTGGAACTTTTCTTTCATGATTTTGATATTCTTTTTCATTGGTGAAAAGGAATTAATTTTTATCCGTAAAAATTTTAAGCAAATCACTTGAACCTGACAACTTGTCTCAAAATAATTAAAGTTAAATGCTTAACCATAGTTATAAATGTTAAACTTATATGGAAATATCTGTAGTTAGATAGATTTGAAAATAATTTCATTAAAAATCAAATTTTTGGAAGTTGTGAAAAAGAACTGCTTTAGAAGCGAATTAGAACTTAATGATAATTTGAAATCCATGAAAAATTGGTTCCTTAAGATCACTTCCACTTTTTTGCTGGGTAGTAATATGTTAGGTAACGTATGCGTTATATTAAATAAATATTAAATAAAGGAATTACTTATTTTTTCCTGTATATCAACCAACTACGTATTTAAATATTGTTATTATTTTCCATAACCAACATATTATTGAAAACAGAAAGAAATACATTTTAATCCTTAACTAAAATAAATAATGAAAAATTCAATAAAAAAATGTGTAAAAAACACAATGTCAAATTGCTTTCATTATTTATTAAATATATGTATATAAATGACCTATGCTAATTATATTATCCTGTCTTCATTATCCTCAATATTGTCAATGTGTAAGTTTTATTTTAACGCAAGGCGGCTTGGTAGGAATTATTATCGAAAGTAGAGCTCCACTGTGGCATAATGACAATTTTTCAAAATCGTGCACCTTGGGACACTTTCAACTTTCATTTTTAATTCAATATTATCTTAAATTGCTTACAAATTATTATTTTCTTTTATTTCATAACAGACATATTGGTGATGCTGCAATAACATGTCATTGTCCAATTGGTTTTAAAGGAACTAAATGTGAAATACCAGATATAAATGAAATAACAATGGGTAAGTATCGAGTTATTAACATATTTGTTGTTAAAAACTTTACAACTATACTTATTGTTCGGAGCTCATATTGCTCAGGTTACTATTAACGTTGCTATGACAGCATATAAATATAAACGGATAAAATATCAGTCATGAAATAATTTTTTCCCCCATTTTCATGGTATTTTGAGATATAATTTAAAGCTTGAGTTCAAATTTAATTATGGGTAATAATTAAGTATTTCAAATTTATTCACGTATATAAATATAAAGAGCAAACAATAATAACAACATTTATATATGAGCATAACAGCCAGGGATTGAAACAAAAGCTTCGTTTTTATATGAAAAACAAACCCTTCAATACAATGACATCATGTTTATGATCATTAACAGCTTATTCATAAGTATAATTTTATTAAAAATTATATTTTTTGTAAACTATAATCATGTCATATGTTATATGCGCTGGCATTTCATATTTTCATTTACAGGAATGAGTAAATAAATAGATAAAGGGAAAGTATACCACATAGTAGCAAACATTTTATCCCTTTTTGCTATATCTTATTTACCAGGAACCTATCCAAATAAATAAAAAAAAATGCTTGGACATTTTTGGACATATTTTATATACCGGATATAAATAATTGAGCTCGAGGTCTTTGTAGTTTTTTATAAAATATCTTTCTTTATTTGCATGCTTTAGTTGTCAAGTCGATTACTTTCATTTTTGAATTTTATAAGTCTTTAATTTCAAAATATTTTATTAACTCTTAACTGTAGAATATTCAAAACAAATTTCTCTATTAATATTAAAAGACAAAATTTATAATTTAACAGGAGTTTAATAAAACAATATATAATATTTTTCATTTTCTCATTTAGACTTATTAATTTTTCTTTATGGAGTTAATCGATTTGGCAACTGAAACACTAATTTCATAACACCGATATTTTGTTATTGTTGTTGTTTACAAAAATTATTATTATTATTATTATTTGTTGTTGTTTACAAAAACCCTGATGATGTCATTCAAAGAATGACGAAATATTGGTATTATAAATTGAAGAAAGATATTTTATAAAAAACTACAAAAACCTCGAACCCAATTGTTTAATAATCCTAGTCAATTTAAGGTCGAATAAAAATTTATTATTTTTAATTTAATTACAAATAAATTAAAAAACGAGAAATTGCTAAATTTGCTAATTGTTAAAACTCTAAGAAAAAAGACAACACACAAAAAAATTGTCCCTTAATACTTTGCCCGCCACAACATATCCGATTTTCATGAAGATCTGCGGTTAGTTTGTTTTCAAAATATAAGCCATTTCATACAATTTTTTAAACAATTTTCTATTTTTCTATCCATCGCTATTACTTTTATATTTTTAAACATGAAATTAAACACCCTGAAAATGCTTCAAAAGGCATGTAAATATTAAGTACATTAAATTTTCCTCCTCTGTTTAATATTTTTTACTGGTTCATTTTTATTTTTATTAAAATACTTTACAATATTTTATGAGTAAATGTTTATTAAAAATATCAGTTGAAATATTTGCGGTTTATACAAAAAATTTCAACTCAACTCATCTTTTGTGTATTCGTTGAATTCAACATTACGGCTGACATAATTTTAATAGGCTGGCAAAATATCGATGTTGAAAACAGTTGATTTATATTTAATGCGTGAAAATAGTGGTTAGTTTTAAGTTTTTGTATTTTTTTTTGTTTATTTTAAATTTATTTATTATAAATGAACAATGAATACATTTTTTTTAATATTAGTATTCTATCTAACTTAACAAGTAATTATGAATATAATCTCTATAAAGAAAACTAATAATTTGACTGACTGATAGACTTACTTACTCAACATTGCTCAACCCCAGCTGCTGGGGCTAGGAAGCTAAAATTTCGTAAGTAGCTTCTCCTTCGGGGTTGACGTCCGTTAAGATGTAATTTTTGAAAATTCCTATCGTAACGTGCAAAAAGGGGAAAAATTCCTTTAGACGGCCGGCCCAAACCCCTTTGGCGAGAAACTTGAAATTTAAAATAATTTTTGGTTGAAGTATGGGCCAACTAACCGATAAGTTATTTTTTTTTTAATTCAGCCAGGAACGTGGTAAAAATGTGGACACAAAAGGGTAGGTGCCCCCCTAATGGCCTGCCCGAACCGTTGGAGAAAGGAAGTTAAAATTTGGTATGAAGGGCCCCCGTCTCTCGTAGTTATCCGCTAAGACGGGTGGAAAATTGGAAATTGAAAATTCCTACAGGTAGGGACAAAAAGTGGAAAAGTTCCCCTCGACGGCCTGCAAAACTGCTGGAACTATGAAGTTAAAATTAGGTATGTAGGTCTCTCCTTCGGTGTAGACATCCGCTTAGATGGGATTTTTGGAAAGGGGAAAAGTCTCCCCCTTGAAGGCCTGCCCAAACTACTATAGCTAGAAACTTTATAATGAAAGTGTGTGTTCCCTAGAGAGTATGAACTAACTCACCGACACGGCCTTTTTGAAATTTTGGACAGGAACGTGCTAAATGTGGTGGTTCCAGGAGGAAAGTGCCCCTTTAAGAGAAGTTAAAATTTGTTACGAAGGTTCCTCCTGTGTTGTAGACACCTCAGACGAGATTTCTGAAAATTCCTAGAAAGAGGGTATATGCTATTCTACATTCAAAAAATAAGTTAGTAGAAAAATTAGTAAAACTTGTTGTTTATCAAAAACTCGAGTTTTCAGCTTTTTTTTTTTTTTGCTGAAATTCCGTATTCAGCAACAGTTTTAGTTATATTTTTTTCAGCACTAAGCTAATTTTAAACCATAGTTGTAATAATTTATTTTGCTACAAAAATTGTGTTGATTAACGCATTTATAGCGTGGACGACAACCAGATATTAAAGATGTAGATGTCGCACATTGTCTGAATGTAGTACAGACAATGGAAATGATAATGAAAAAAAAAACAAATCTACACAATTTCTAGATTTAAATCTTCAGCAAATAATTTAACTAAAGTAAAATTTCTTTACAAAAAGTTTTATTGATTTCAGCAAGGATTTTTATCATTTAATTTATTTTTTTTGGTAAAATCAACTCGCTGATTTTCAGCAAACCCCTTTTGCTGAAATTTCCAATTTTTTGCAAGCACGCTCTTGACTAAAAGTTTGCTGATACAGCACTACATTTTGCTGACTTTATTGATTTTTTTTAGTGTATAATGATCATTTTTGGAAGTTTCGTCACGAAAATGATAAAAATTTGGGTAGAGAAGGGAAAAAGTCTTCCCGTTAATAGTCTGTCCAAACCTCTTTGGCTAGAAACTATAAATTTAAAGAAAAGTAATTGGAACGAAGTTTGAAAACGGAAGAAAATGGGAACTTAATGCAATGTAACGGCTAGCGAAATAGGACCGCGTGGAAGTGAGACACTAAATTTAGGAAATGATTGGAGTTTGCTACTTGAATTTCATATGTGATTTTATCTTTAATATAGACATTAGCTGATGCAGGATTATATATTCATATTTGAAAAGATGTTCGGGGAGGGGCTAAAAGAGGAAAATAACACCTTTTAATATTCCTACCAGAAATCTGAAACTTGGCATTAAAACATACTCTAAAAAAGCTTCAGAAAATTTACTAAAACAGAAAAAACTTTATAAGAAGGATCCAATATTCTTCCGAATATATTTTGATATCACTGTAGAGAAATTTCTAACTTTTCCCAAAATTACGGGGTTCTCATAATGGATTCTGGTAGAAGAGACCAAAAAAAAATATACATGTATCGGCGTTTTGAAAGATCGCATCGGAATTTTATTTTATGGGGGTTAAAATTTCCACCCCTTTTTCAAATGTTTACTATGAATCGACATAGGAAATCATGTGAATCTTACATTTTAAATATAGGATGATTTTTTGACTTCTTTTTAAATAGGGACAAAAAAGACCCGTAAGTTGAAGAGTTAGAGGTCTAAAATATTACACAAAAATATTCATTGTACTATTTCGCATAAGTTCGCTGAACACATCCTATATCTAAAATAGAAGATTCACATGGTTTCCCACTAAAATGCAGGTTTGTTGGCCATTTGCGGGCCAATTCTGAATAAATACGAGATTAACCCTTAAACACATTTTAAGTTTCTATTTCTGCCATTGAACTTAAATTTTCAACTTCAATATCTTCAGAGACTTACGGTAGAATTTCTTCACAAATATTTTTTGGGAACATTTTAACCCTCTATCCCTTCAATTTAGGGGGCTTTTTTGCCCCTCTCTAAATTAGGTCAAAAAATTCCCTTTAAATGAAGAGTAAGACATGAAATTCTACTATAAGTCCCTGAAGGCAAGTTGAAAATTTTACTTCAATGCAAGGAACAAATCAAAACTTAAAATGTGTTTAAGGGTTAATCTCGTTCTTATTCTGAATTGGCACTCAAATGTCGCACAAACCTGGAACGGGTCTTTTTTGTCCCTTTTAAAATGAGCCAAAAAAGTCCCTTTAATTGTAGAGTTAGAGGGTTAAAATGTTCCACAAAATTGTTGCTCGTAGTATTTTACATAAGTTCGCTGAAAACATCCTATACATAAAATGGAAGATTCACATGGTTTCGTATGCCGATCGACATAAAACATTTCAAAAAGGTGGAAATTTTAACACCATCTCAAAACGCCAACACATATATATTTTTTGTTGGTCTTTTCTACCAGAATCCATTGTCAGAACACCGTATTTTTTTTTTCATGTTGTACTGTGTATTTAAAACTAGCGAACTAATAAACTAAATACATAAATTTTATTTTACTTACACATTTGCAGTTAACCCTTAAGTCTGTAGGACCGATCAATTTTATTCTTTTAGTTATTTAAAATTTATACTTCTTTTGCAGCAATTAATTATATTTTAAAATAAGACAATACAATTTAGTATTTATCTTTTAATACTCTTCGACAGATGATGGAAACTAAACATTTTTTTAATCTCCTTTAAAAAACAGAAAATATAAAACAACTTTTCTCAAACCTAAACAAAAAATAACATTAAGAAAAAATTGCAGTGGAAAAAAATACTTTTCACAAAAACGATATAAAAACCAAAAAGCATACAAGTGACACGTCAATTTACCACAGCTTTTCTGGCAATTTAATTTTTCTTTGTCAAACGTTGACACTTAACAAATTTGCATGCTTAGATACTTCAGCAAAGAAAAAAAAACTTGTAAAAACTAAGCACACATATTCATACACTTTAGTTAAAAGTTGCAATATGTAAGTAAGAAAAACACAAACTTTACTCAAAACGAAGATTTTGAAAAACTATTACAATTTGGTTGTTATTCAAAAATTGCATAATGCAACCAACGGCACTATACTTAAGGTGGAAGGGTATGTATTTAGAAATTTTGAAAAATATTGAGCATTTTAAAAATAAATTATTCAAAAAAAATAGTGGACTAATGGCTAATAAACTAAACTAAAACTAAACCAAAGTAGAGCAACACACAAATAGAATAAAACTAAAATACTTGTAGACTAATATACTTATGTATATACAAAGTAATAGACTAATGAACTAATCAAATAGACTAATAAATTAATAGATTAATGGACTAACTTACTAAAGACTAATAAACTGATAGACTAATGACTGATAGACTAATGACTGATAGACTAATGACTGATAGACTAACAAAGTAATAACCTTAAAATAATAATAGAATGCTAGACCATGCTAGACTATTAGCCTTATTGTATAATAGACTATGATATTTATTAATTAACTGATACATTAATATGCAAATACATTTATACACCAAAAAAATAGTTGAGTAACAGCTCACTTGGTCTGTAAAATCAAGAAAGAGTGTGCCAGCAATGTGAATGGGATATGAAAGTTTTAGGAATTTCCTAAAAGCCTCTAATAAAAAAGGAACAATTTTATTTTAGATAAAAATTCACTTCTTTATTACCTGAAATACTTCATAGTTGGTAACATTATTCTAACCCATAGTTATAAACATTTTACACTTTTTGCTTGTTATAAATAAAAAAAAGGAAAACCTTAAATTGAGGTACAAAAGCATTATAATTTTTTTTTACAATTTTTTTAACATCTTCAAGTGAAAGACGAAGAATTATATGCTTGAGGTAATGGGGGAATAAAGTATATGTATATTAGACCGTACCTCAAAAAAAATGTTCGCCGTACATCCCCCAATATGAAGTATTTTTGGAAGGTAATTTCAAAAAAAATTTTTTTTTGCCGAACGTAGGGGTCGCCTTTTTTAATTTTTCGTTATAGCTTTGGCATTTAAAGTCGGATTTTAAAGTGTGAAATATCGATTTTTTGCCTCGAGGAGACCAGTGTTTTGCTATATAGTAAAAATCCAACTAAAAAAAATTAAAAAAGGCGACCCCTACGTTCAGCAACCAATATATAAAAAAAAATTCTTCTGGGTTTATCGAAAAACTTCCTTAGCAAAAGTTTAATGACTTTTTGCGAGCTTTAATTTTCTGACATTAGGCTGGTACATTAGGGTGGTAGCAACTGAGATCTGGTAGGTAACTACTAGAAGGGGATACTTGAGGTCAAAATGCCCTTAGAGCAAAACACTGATCTCCTCGAGAGAAAAACATCAATGTATCACACTTTAAGATCCGACTGCAAATGCCAAAGATATAAGGAAAAATGTAAAATGGCGACCCCTAAAAATAAAAAAAAATTTTTTGAAACCTCCTTACAAAAATACTTCATAGTGGAGGGTGTACGGCGCACTTTTTTTTTTTTTTTTGCCTGTAAGGTGGTACGCTCTAATGTATATGTTAGAAAGACTAGTAAATATATGTATGTAGTTCATAAAAAAATGACAAAACATAGATGATGTCCCCAAAAACGTTACAAAACGGAAGCTTCAATTGCTCTTTCGAAATTTAGCTTAAAATAAGGAAACCATGTCTCAAGGGTTTTAGAATGAAGCAAAAATAATTGTGTGTCAAAAGAAACACAAAAAAAACAACAATTGAATGCAGCTGTTAACATTTGATAGAAAGAAATACATGACTCAATTTTTTATGAACAGGTCAAATGTTTAAATATCTTGGTGACACTTGTTAAAAACAAACTGTTAACAATTTTGTTGTTTTTTTTCAAGAAAATTCTCTACATTTGACAAAAAAAATTGAAAATGTGAAAGAAATACATATATACTTTTTCTTAGGGCGGAATTAAGTAAAATGTTAAGCATTAAACACATAGACGACTGCAGCTACACGACTACAGCCTGTCAAAAATAAAATACACACGTTTATATGAAAACGATTATTTTGACACCAACACAGCTACACGGCTACACGACTACTTTTGCCGCTGTAGTCAACTTAGGATAATTTCTATTTTTGTTGGCTACAAAACAAAAATAGTGTTGACAATATAACAAAATATGTAAAACAGGACAATTTTACCCGCTAGAGGCGAAATAAAATCGCTAGTTCTGACTAAAAATCACCATTATGGGAACACTAAAGAAACAGCTGTTTATATTTTACAATTGTTTGAAGGTTTGATTAATTTATATTTGGAACTAATTTTATTGTGATGTTTTGTAAAAAAAACGGATCTTACAAAATTAACAAAATATTCCTCAGTTATTATTTTAGAAGCACAAACCAAAAAAGATTAACATTTATCAAAACGTCAAATTTTTTGCATCATCTGTTTACTATGTTGCTGTCGTTTTCAAAAAAATTAAGTAGCTGACTACACGACTACAATTGCAGCCAGCAGCATTTGTAGTCGTGTAGTCATGTAGCCGCAGTCGTCTATGTGCTTAATGCATTATGTTTTAGGAGAACGAAAACCTACATATTTTGTATGCCTTATAGTGGTGGCAAATCTATGACATTTGTGCCAGTAGTGGCATGCCAGAAGAATTCTGGTGGCAAGCGAAGTTTTGTTGTATATTATGAAAATAAATTTTGAACCTCCCTGGACCTGGTCCATACCATATAAGGGCAAATTAATATACTGCAAAAGAGCAAACGCTTTTTACGCTTTTTTCGACTATTTTATGAAATAGAATTTTTTTATCAAAAATTTCCGATGGTTCAAATCCACACTAAGGCCCATGTTTGCTCTATCTGTCTTAGTTTTTCAAATATGAGCCATTTTCAAAAGTTGTTAGGTGACGAAATAGCACAATCAAAATTTTATATTGTTACATTTTTACCTCTTCCGGTTAAGATCCGGTTTTGTAGTCAGAACTAAGATCGATTTTTGTCTGAAATACTTCTTAATTAACAAATTTCTAACTAAACTGGCCCTAAAAGTTAGATCGATTGCTCCTTCTCTTAAGTAAAACATTTTCAAATTGATCTTAGTTCTGACTTTAAAACTGGCCATATTTTTTTATCAAAAAATTTCGGAATAAAATATTTAAAAAACTGCGAAATAAACTCTTAAAAAAATGTTTTTAAACAAAAAAAAATCTAAATTATAATTTCAACAAGGACCGCACAAAAATTAGCAAAGTGCCGCATTTGCTCACTGTTGGAGTATGCAAACACTTTAAGCCAAAAATCTAAAACTTAAGATTAAAATATAATCTACAAAAACCTTAAACAAATTTATTTAAAAATAAAATTCCTTTGAAGAAGAATAAAATTTTCTTCAAAATATATTCCGATATTTAAAACCACCGGTAACTAAGTATAGGGCTTTCAAATTAGTTAAGTATGCGGCCTTTGTATGTTGAGGCAATAATAGACTTTTTTTTATAAAATTTCTAGTACGTTTTCTTAAAAATAAAAATCAAATTTTTTTCGCTTGAAACCACAGAAATTCGGTTAAGAATATAGAATTTTGCTCAGAACAATATTTTCAATTGTGTTGGGAATACATTTGATTATATCAACCTAATTTTTAATTCGTTTGCAGCAATAAAATCATGCAGTTGGCAAGGAATTCTGTTGTCTTAGTGAATCTCTTTTCTCTGTGTATTATCACTTTGAAATATTTTTATTTTTTCATTTCAAATAACTGCTTAAGCAAATAAATTTACAATTTATTTAACATTTTCTTTTATTTTAGGTTGTATTACAAATTCCTCAGCAATGGACTGTCATCGTGAATGTGATTTTGAAAATTCCAAAGATGGTGGTATATCGTTATTAAAAAGCAGTCGTACATCAGGTAAGAATCTTTGCAACTGCAACAAATATTCACATTTTTCTCTTTTAGAATTTCCTATATTAAATTTCTTATTTCCCTTTTCTTTTGCAGCTCGTTCGGGCAAAACACGCTATGAAGTGACAATACGTTTAGGTGCTAATCTAACTGCCTTTTATCGTAATATTGATGGTGAACAAAGAGCTAAAGACCAGATACCCACGTTTTTAGAAAAGCATGTAAGTTGATTTAAACTTTTTTTAAACAAGCAATTTATAAGTTTATAAGTTACTTTGAAAAATTTTTGTAGGGTTTAAGAATTTTGCAATTAAAAAGGGTTATAAAATCTAATTAAGTTAAATTGTTAAGATTTTGTAATTAACCTAAAGTTAAACCTTATGATTTGAAAATATGTTATACCTAATATAATTACTTTATTTCACATTTTTCCCCGTCATTGTGAAATATACTTTCATAATTACCAGACCTTGAATTATTTCTTAGTTAAATATTAGGAATTATGAGCTACAATGTTTAATATGGTATAAATGGTATATGGGGTTTGTTAAAGTATTGGAAACATGTGGACAGAGAATTCAGATACATTGTAACGCCACCAATATATTTGTTTGTTGCTACTGAAATTCGGTTAAAACAATATATTTTAATTTTTTTTTTTTAGTTAAGTGTTTGTAACCGTCGCATAGGACAATCGTAATTAATATTAGAATTAATTACTAAAGAATTTTCTCTAGAGTTGAATAATAGGAAGAAGAAGAAGAATACATTTTTATTGAAAAATTTAACAGACACAAGGGAATCACCAGACTGCCGCAGTTTCGTCTCACCCAAAGACTCGTCAGTGGTTAGTTTATGTGTCAACTGATCAAAGTAATTTTTAATTGTTAATTTGTCTCTATATGAAAAACTTTTTGTGTATTGCCATGACCGGGGATTGAACCGGCAGCCCTCTGCCCAGGCTATGTCTCGTAGCATCACCTCTTAACCAGATACACCATGGTTGGCATAGCGCTGAGTGTGGCTAATTGAAGTCTTTAGTAAATAATTCTAATATTAATTACGATTGTCCTATGCGATGGTTACAAACACTTAACTAAAAAAAAAATAAAATTAAAAAATTTGCACAGCAACAACACAACTTCTCCAATCAACACTCGGTATCCAACTATTGAATGTGAAAAAAGCGCATCATAATGCGATAATTACTTGAGAAAAAACAATAGGATTAAGAGAAGAAACATTCTAATTGAAAAATAAATTGCTCAAGTATTAGTTAATTCTAGCTCTTCTGATTACAAAAAATACATTGTATGCGCTGTGATTGAAAAAACTTCAATTAGCCACACTCAGCGCTATGCCAACCGTGGTGTATCTGGTTAAGAGGTGATGCTACGAGACATAGCCTGTGCAGAGGGCTGCCGGTTCAATTCCCGATCATGTCAATACACAAAAAGTTTTTCATATAGAGACAAATTAACAATTAAAAATTACTTTGATCAGTTGACACATAAACTAACCACTGACGAGTCTTTGGGTGAGACTAAACTGCGGCAGTCTGGTGGTTCCCTTGTGTCTGTTAAATTTTTCAATAAAAATGTTTTCTTCTTCTTCTTCCTATAAATCAACTCTAGAATATATTTTAATTTTGTCAGAAATAAATTGATAGCAACAACAAACTAATTTAGGTGCTGCAACCAAACCAAACCAAATCAATCAGCTGGCCAGAAATTCGGTTGATGCAATAAATCTATTTTCTTTATATGATTACTGAATATTTCTTAGCAAAAATGTATTATTTTGAGCTATTAAAATTCTTGGACATAAAATTTCGCTTCTCAAAGAATATTCTTGAAACTTTTGCAAATATCCATTTTGGCGCCCAAGCGGGGACATAAAATAATTTTTTTTCGATTGGCTTTGGTTTGAAAACAGGGGATTAAATCTATAACATATGGTGTCCAGTCAGCTACACGTTTTTTAAATTTTACATTTGCTTTACTCCCATACATTTTTTTCATCAAAACTATTTTATTTTGAAATTTGTTGATTAATTAACGTATTTCATAATCGGCTATGATGTATATATATTTTTCTTTTACTATAATATTTTCTACTTTATGGTTATGGTCACTTATAAACATTTATGAAAAGTGTAATAACGTCTCGCTGACTGTTATTTCCTAGTAATTTTAGTCATCTACATACCTGTCCCTCATTTAGTGACGAGTTTTTTGTATAATACAATTTTTTAAGTACATATATCTGTTGAGATTTTTACAACCTGCACCGCTCTGTGGAATAGCGTATATGGAGTTTGTGCTAATATTTCTAACTAATAAAAATAAAGTTCGTAGATAACCCTTATATTATAACAACTATAGACTCAGAAATGCATGTTGTATTGCTTTGGCGATGCCCCTCGGTCTGCCTATTTTTAATTAATGACCCTCGTAATCAAACTACAGATACCTATATCACATTAATTTTGTAAATAAGTAAGTAGTCGCGCATAAGCTAGACTGCTTACAAAAACGATTTCGTATGACAAAAAAAAAAAAACTAGTACTGGCACTGAATTATAAGCAGTAAATATTTTTAGTTTCATTCTATAATCACTTACTTGGTAATGAAGGATTATGCTGGATTATTGATAAAATTTCAGGATTATTGACTAAAATTCATCAGATGTCAATATGAATTCAGATTTTTTTAACTCTCTAGATTTTTTTTTCATCAGAATCTGATAATTTTTATTTTTTCAGAAAAAATCTATCTAATATGTTTAGATTTTTATGAAATTCGCAAAAGTCATCAACCAGAATATTTATGGCCATTTTTATAATCAGAGCTCCTCAATATTTCTTAAGTAAAAAAATCTTAAACATAATTGCTTATTTAAAAGAATCTTCAACAATTTGCGAGATATCGATTTGTTGAATATTCGGTGAACGCAAACGGTTGTCTTTTAGTTCTATAAAACGGAATAGAAAAATATATAGCCTTTTAACAAACCCTTGTCAATAAAGGCAGTGGTGTTTGCAAGAAGTCTACTTCTCAAATTTTCCTTCTTAAACTACTACTCATAATACTTGTAACACCCACCTTCATTAATGAGTTCTTCGTTAATTATTACGAAAGAAAAAATCCATCTCCTTGAACAGCCTCTAAAAATTGTATGCTCTTTATAACACTTCAAATATTTCTTATAGCACTTGGCTGTTTTATTTCTTTAATTTGTTTTTTTCCTGTTGTATTTCTTTCATAATTTCTATTTTCATTGTTTCTGTTTATTATTATATTTTTAATATTAATTTTTTTTTTGTGTTGAGCCTTTTCCGGTTTCATAATTATTATTACTTGAGGTGGCTTTAGCGGTTTTTCATTGTTGTAATTTTCAAATATTTAAAACAATTTTCTCTACCCACAATCTCTCATTTTTAACCTTGTTATAAGTCTTACGGTGTTTGTTTTACTCTGTTATTTTTTATTTTTTTTTCTTGTTTTTGTTTAGTGTTTTTCTTTTTATTAAAATATTTTAATGTCTATTTCTCCTTATGTTTGATAACAACTGGCAAATTATATTAGTTTACAGGCATTTTGCGCATCAAAATGCAAATAAGTTTCTTTGTGGATTTAGGGCCCATAGTCTAATGTTGAAATAAAGATATATTTTTGGAAAAAAACATTGATTAAATTCGAATGTTATGGCCAGTAAAGTTAAATTAAATGTTTGAAGTTTGTTTACTAAATTTTGACAAAAATATGTTGTACCCAGAGCTGTAAATGCATCATTATTTTTTGATTTCAATTCATTACGAATTAGCTAAATTTTGAATTAATTATTTTGACCAAGGAAAAGAATTGAATGAAATTTGAATCAATTCAAATGAATTTGGAGAAAATGAATTGCAATTCATATCCAATCCAAAGGAATTGCAATTCATTTCCAATTCAAATAAATCTGGCAAAATGAATTGCAATTCATTTTTTTTATTCTGATTTTGATGATTTGATTTTGAATTAATTAATTAAAATGAATTAAAAATGAATTGCAATCAATCAAAGTAAACATGGTGTTTGGAGTTTATTTCTTCAAGTATTACTTATTTTGGTTTTTCAATACCCTGAACGACAAAAACACATTTAATATTCAAGAAGCATTTAATAATTTCATTGCAATTCATTTTTCATATTTCTAGTTAATTTGAATTCAATCCAAATCAATTTAATTCAAGTGAATTGGAAATAAATTGTAATTCATTTTGCCAAATTCATTTGAATTGAAAATTAATTGCAATTTATTTTGCCAATTCATTTGAATTGGAAATGAATTTTAATTCATTTTTGCCAAACTCATGTGAATTGTTTCAAATTTCATTCAGTTCGTGATTTTTGTGAAAAGAATTAATTCAAAATTTTGCTAATTCAATGCATCAATGATTTGCGAATTAATTAAAAAATGAATGATTCATTTACAGCTCTGGTTGTATCAAGCGTATGGGTATTATACCAATCGTAAAACGAAGTACTCATACCCTTATGCTGAGTTCACTGTTGTCAAATCCCCAGATTTCAATTGAAATCTCGCTAGAAGTCTTAACCGCTTACATTTGCACTTTATGACAGTAGCGAGATTTCGATTTGTAAACAAAGTATAATAACACATAACCACAAATTAGAAAATTTCTAAAACACATTATATCGTTTGGCGAAATACAATTTACATTGTCTTATGTAAAGTTCTAGCGCTAATTATGTTAGCGAATTTAGTTTTTTTTAGAAAGACGGTAAGCTGGAAGTAAGAATTTCCAATGTCTTTATTGAGGGAAGATAGGCAATTTCCATAGTTATCCTTGGCTACAAGCAAAAATTAGGACCATGCAACACTTGCTTTAGTTATTAGCACATTTTTATTTGATTTAAATTCATCTTTATTTTGTTTTTAAAAATTATTTTTTTTTTATTATTTTGTGTTATATTTTTAGTCAGCTGTTAACAAGCGTTGCCACTTTCTCATAAAAAAACTCTATAATAAAGCGAAACGCAGGGATTTCACTTGTTCGGGAAGTGTCGGCATTTAAAATTTTACATGATTTCTATTTCAATTTCAATTTTAGTCGAAATCTCGGGATTTGGCAGCCAATATAAATGCAAATTTAGTACGTATAATGCATTTCGTTTTTTATTTAATGAAAATTCATACAATTTGTTTAATATAATTGTCCATAATTTCCGAATTAATCTATGAATTTTTTTAAGTTATTCCTAGATTTCTTTGTTGGTATAAAAGAAACTATTTTGGGGTCACATATTATTACAATTTGAAAATTATTTAATGGAAAATGTAGTAATATGTGATCTTAAAATAGAAGAATTCATTCATTTACAATTAAAAGATCAACTATACCAACCTTAATTTATAAGAATAATTTTCGATTTCAGCTGTTGAAAATGTATAACAAACAATTACTCGCCGTTAGTGCAAAGAAAAATATAGTTACGATTATTTTGTAAACTAGTGTTATTAGTGTTTGGTGGTTTGGTTGTTGTTTATTTACCTTAAGGCACTTTTCGGGTTTTTTTCTATTGTTTTTATGGTAATTTTTTTTTTTTAATAATTTTGTTTTAATTTTAACTTAAGGGGGCGAAAATTAGAAAAAAAGATACAAATAAATTATTTTGGAGCGACAATACGTTAAAGACATTAAGACAGATTTAGCAGTTTTCTGACCGCTTAAATAAAAATACTGTGATATCACGAATACGATTATCTTTCCTTGTTTTATTCCATTTCGTACCCTGCTACAAGTGTTCCAAATCGTCCCGATTTGCACCGATGTTCCAATCTACATATTATAGCAGTGTGTTAATTTGTATTATCACGTAAATTGTGAAAAATCAAAAATTAAAAATGTCGCCCTGTAACTGTTGTATAGAAATGGATCCATTGGAAGCTCTGTAGGACCTGGCATATTTGTATTATCGGAGTATGTTAAAAAAAGTGTTGTCTATTTTGCGTTATCAAACGTGTCTTGAAAAATAAGCGTGATACAGCAAAAGGGGCAACATTTTGCAAGCTTGGTAATGTTTACGCACCTCTTATTCAGATGAGGTAGGTCTGAGAGGGATTCCGTGGAATCCGTTTTTATAAAACCGCCACAAGGTAACTTTTTTTTTATTTTTTTAATTTATCTGATAATAGAAATAGAAATTAATACCCAGGAAAATTTTCTGTTCTAAAAATTCGGTTGTAGAAAATCTACTTTTCCTTTACAACCCCTTCTACTGCCGATTCTAACACCGATTATTTTTGTTTGAAATTGTCCCAAAAGCAACCACTTCTATAGCTCCAAAGTGGAACCGGTTGCCATAGAATCAGTTCTGGAACTAGTTCTCGAACTGATTCTACGTCAGTCATACCTTCCATATGGGATCCCTGGAACTGGTTCCGGAACTACCCTGTAGTTGATTCATAAAGTGCATCCATCCCGAACTTACCTCCTCAGAATTACAGAATCGTGATCGTTGCCGAGCTTGTAAATATTTTACCCATTTTTCGCTAACTCGCTTAGTTTTCGAGATACAGGGTATTTTGTAAAATGCCCAGTATCTCGAAAACTAATCGAGATAGTTATTGTACCGTTATATACAAATTTCTTCTCGAAAATTAATATGCTTCGCTGGGTATCACTCTAATGGACTTATGCTGTAGGATAATCGTCTTTATTTTAAACTCATTTTTTTCTTGTTGGTTTTTAATAAATCGATATTTTTAAACTTGCAAAAAAAATTTTGCTACATTTAAGATTTATATTAATATTCTACAAAAATATTTTACTTGTCTTTATTTATTACATACTAATTTATCTACTTACATATTTAGTTACAACTACAGAATAAATTAATTAAATATTTGTTATGAAAACTTTCAAGTGTATTAGATTCAAGTGAACATTTTCTAATACTCTCGTATTATGCTATATAATTTTGAGTTAAATTAAGATTCTCCTCACTATTAGAACCACCACCACCACCAGTAGTCATATTTCTTAAAACATTTCGAACTGCACTAGGAGTGCGTTCTAATGAACTAGACCAAGATGTGCGTTGTGAATGTGGTAAAGACGATGACGATGGTAACATTTCATTATTATTTTTAGTCATATGTTGTTGTTGGTTGTTGACAGTTACCGTACTTTCCATTATAGTAGGCATATGTTGCATATCAATGCCGCCAGTATTTGTATATGTACCACCACTATTTTCACTAGCATAATTAGTTGATCCCTCTGTTATATTAAAACTATGTGCTGAACGTGATGTGGGACGCCAACGATTTAGTTTCATAGACGATTTGCGTGGTGCAGAGTCAGCTTGTGCAGCCGAAGAGGCTGACATAGATTGTTGTTCCAAGAGATTTGTTACAAGTTTATCAAGTGCCTTTAAATCGACTTTCTTTGAATTACGTACAGAGTTCATACGACTACCAACACGACTGCCGGTAGAACCTGTCATACCAACAGCACTTGAATCTTGTGGTTTATTAAGACCCGCCAATTTAGCTAAACGTTGTGTTAACTGTAATTGAAAAAAAGTTAGAAAAAAAGTGAAAAAAACAAAAACAAATTGCAAATGTATGTATTATTAGTGTTTTTTTTTTTAAATTTGTTGGTAAAACAAAAATTTGTTGTATAAAAAAATGTATCTTAATTTTATTTGTTTTTTGTTTTAAATAATACTATTTAGTTTACTAAACAAACTGTACAACAAAACTAAAATAAACTGTAAAATAGCATCAACCAGTCAAATTCAAGATCGTCCGTTAAGGGTTAATTTAGTTATTATTTAAAGTTAGTAACAAAGAATGTTTCAAAAATTAATTTTTCGGGGTTGATGTGTATTAGTGCACCCATATGTGCAAAAGTGTTTTTCCAGCTCCCCGCACATTTGCGGATAGGTTGAGAGTAAAAAATAAGATATGTGCAAAAATTGGTTTGCTGACCACTAACGGTTATGAGAGGGTTAATAGTTTGTATAAAGAAAATGTTTGCCTTTTCATTGTGTAAATAACAGATATCTAAATTAATCACCAGAAGCTTCTGGTTTAAGAGTTATAGATGGAAAAATCCATGAATCTTTTTTAGGGTAATTTTAAGGACATAAATGTTCCGCAAAATTATTTGTCATGAAATTCTGCTATATGCCTCTGAAGATATCAAAGTATAAAATTAAGGTTCAATGCCAGAAATAAGTCAAAACTTAAAATGTGTCTAAGAGTTAATTTCCTGCTTATTCAAAATTGGCGCTCAAAAAAGCACCCATATGTGCGAAAGTGTTATTTTTTCACCTCCCCACGCACTTTCCGGTGGATTGGGCGTAAAAAATAATATCCCCTTGAAAACTGATGCTCTTGGATTAAAACAGGCCAATCACCCGCGGTTTTTAGCCCTAAAAATTAACTAAAATTTGTTCAAAACTTATTTGCGCTATAACTCTTAAAGTAAAGGTTTTACAGAAAAATACTGAATAAGCATATCTACAGCCAATAATGTGGCTAGCATTTTTCTGACAGGTCATTACCATACGGATTACCCGGTAATTATAGGTCATTACTTTTTGCATTACTTTGAAATACAAAATACCTAATGACTTACTGATAATAAGTTATAGAAGCACTTATATATTCTTGCAAAGTAATCACTTACTGGTAATTGATTAAATAAGTACTGATTTAGTTTTTTTTTATATTAATATTTTATTTATTAAATGGTTTCGAACATGTTTCCAACTAAATAAAAAATTTTCCGAGGTAAAAAGTTATTTTTAAAATATGACCAACTATTTCACAATGTAGGGTAACCGCTTATTTCCTAACTACCGAGTAACCACTTATTCTATCTTTGTGAGTAAATACTTATTCTTTCACTATGGGTAACTCGTTTTTCGCACTTTTTTTGTAAGCGAGTGGGTAATGACCACCCATGAATTTTTGGACATCGCGAACAAAAGTAATGTTGCGAGTAAATAGCCGGGTAAGTAGTGAAACCCTTTGTGTGCTACTTACTCGCTTAATTACTCGGTAATGTCTGTTTTTGCTGGGAAGTAGCAAAAAGAACCTTTTCTCTACCTCTGCCTTTACCCACCAAATATCGGAAATGGCACATTAAAATGTGGTAAATCTTGGGTAGAGAATCTACTGCTACATTTCATGCAGATTCCCTTGTAAGGAGCAACATTACGGATTTAAAAACATTTCAAAGAACTACCTTTAAAACAAATTTTACAAACATTGTTTATTAATGGGAAGTTGTTTTCGTACAATATGAAAAATTATATTAAAAAATTAATCTTAATTTGCCAAAATCATAAAAATTTAGAAAAAAATCGCAAAAATAAAATATTAAGAAAATTCATGGAAAATTTAGGTTGTAGCCAATTGTATAGGGGATTTTGAAACAAAATTTCTACAAAGATGTACTACTACACAACGACACTTTAACTTATACTAATTAACAATGTGAACATATTTATTGTTTCTGGGTGGATATATAATCCAATTAGTTAAACATTCTCCGACGGAAGTCTTGTGATTAATAGCCATAAAAATGGCAAGAATATATACCCAGAAAACCTATTCGGTGCTGATAATCCAATTTGTTGGCAATCAAATGGTTCAGTTGCATCGCATAAATTTTTCGTCATATAACTGAAATTCTGTTTTCACAGTCAAATTAGTTCTGTCTCATTTGATTTTCTGTTGTCCGAACTGAAAAACTCGGCTACAACAACCGAACCATTCGATTTTCTAAAAATACGGTTGTCAGCACCGAATCTATTTTCTGGATGCAGACATAAAACATTTTTGCTTTCATTGATCAAAATTGCTGTAACTAGTGTAAATATTTTTATAGTTTCCTTTAACGATTTGTACGTTTTTATAATTGACGTGAATTTCCTATATCTTTTTTTTTCTTTTTGTCTTGCTCTTTTATATCTGTATATATTTGGCTTGAAATATTGCATTTTTTTGCCTTCAATTATTTTTTCATATCAATGAATTTTGTTTCCTGCTTTCATCAACCATTTTTTTAAACTGATGTTTATTTCTCTTGATTGAATGCTCTGGCATGATATGGTCTGTCGTGGCTTGTGTCTACTGGACATTTTTACCGACATTTATGTGACAATTTTCATTTTTTGTGTGTGTTTGTGTGTTGTCATTTGTTTCTATGGTTTGTTGCTAGTCAGTGTGGGTTTGAAGTGAAAAATCGTCTTTTTTGCAAAACTTCCAATATTTTTTTTATTTATTGGTCTTTTGCTTGAAGGAATGTTATTGAGGCAATTTTACATTGTACCTTAGGTTAATTGAGTATTTATTATGGTTCGATTAGTGATAGACAACATTTAAAGAACTGTGAAAATCTTAAATACTTACAAGTCAATTAAGAAGTATTTAAGACAACGAGGGCATTCATTAAAAGTTCGTATATATTGTATGCTGGAGAAATTATATACGAGGCCTTATATGAACATCCTTAATATTTTTAAACTTAAGATTTAAAAAATTTCAACAATATTGGAATTGATATGTTTTGCTGTTCCTAACATGACTTCTAAAGAGACATAAAATTAATGTTAAAACACGAAAAATATATGCAAAACTAACACAACACAAAAAAGTTTTTGTTTTTTTACATGTACTTTTCATGTTTTAACATTGATTTTATGTGTCGTTGTTCCTTGGAACTGTTATTTGTGACGTTACTTAGAAAAATAACATTTCAAAATCCAGAATAATGGCCATGGTCGACTTTAATGTTAAGTACACAACTTGATTCATTTAAGCTCATTGTATGCTATTAAAATTTCTTAAATAAATAGATATTACAGTTACAAAAAAATTTTGTTGTCCCAACCGAATTTGATTCTAACCGAATCGTTCGGTTGCTTCTTCAAAATTTGGATTTTTAAATAATTGTTACTAGAAGTTCATATTTCAATTAAAGCTTTTCATCTAAGATATCAACATTAATACTAGACCCTAGATTAGCAATATCATATTGAACAATGAAATTCAAATTCACTTTATAATAACACAAATATTTTTTTTATTTTTTAAACCCCTTTTAATTACACAATAATGTTCACTATTAAAAACAAAACCCTTTTAAAAACCACTTTGCTTTCCGCATGAACAAAAACTTTATATAAAAAAAACAAAACATCTTAACTTTGACATTGTCTTTGAAATATTGTTAACTATTGACCCTTAACTAAATAAATTTTTTCTTCAAAAACTTTACAGAAACAAATTTAATGGTCAAATTTTAAAACACTCTCTATGTTGCTTTATTTATAGTATACAATGACCTTTAGATGGCCGTATCGCACAAAACAGAAAAAGAAAACTATTTTCATTCGCACTATAGAACTTCCGTTTAGCATTAATTTTCCTCAGTATTTGTGGTTAAGGCTGGAATTTTTTTATTGCTATTGTTGTAACATTGTGCTGTGACCATTGTGCCACATATAAATCTTTGAGAACACGGCTGTAAATGTGCTTTATTTCTATTTTGTTTTGTTAGTTCTCCCTTCAAAGTAAAAACTTTCATCTTTTTGACTTTTAGTTTTGTGTTGAGGTTTTTTATGCACAAATTTTTGTTAACAAAAAAAGCACTGTGAGAAAGTACAGTAAAATGTATAAAACCATAGTTAGTTAACTCTGAATATTTTTTATTTATTTTGTTTTCTTTTTTGGCTTTGATTTATAACTTTCTATTGTTTATTGTATCGTTTTTTCTTCTTCTTCTTCCAGTTTGTTGGTTGTAGGTTGTAGTAATAAAGACTAAACGCAATGAAGAGAAGAGACGCGAAAAAATTGGTTTCACCCAAAACTAAAAAAAAAATGTATAGAACATAATTCTTGTTCCATACCGAGTAGTATTTATAAATGGCTTTGTAATGACCGAGTGGCCATTTGATTGCATGGGTGATTCGTTGGTCTGTAAAGGAATTGCACAATTAATACCTTTTAATGTGGGTTTCCGGACAGCGAATATATCTACAGTGCATTTTTAATTGCTTGCAATTAGATTTTTAAAGTGAAAAAGGAAATTAAAAGAAAGTAGTCATTGACCACTTTATTATATTGAAAATTAAATGCAGTTTGAAGTAAAGTTCAAATATCAAGTCATTTTAAACAATATAAAAATATACACAAACACTAGAGCACCCATGAAATATATGGAATATGCAAAAGTGTTATTTTTTTTACGTATTTTCTGGTAGATTGGGCGTAAAAAATAATACCCACGCAAAAATTGGTCCTCTTGGATTAGGCCAGTCATCCGCGGCTTTTAGCCCTAAAAACTGACTAAAATTAGTTTAAAGCTTCTTGGCGCTATAACTCTTAAAGTAAAGGATTCACAGAAAAATAGTAAATGGACATATCTGCAGGCAATAATGTGGTTAACATTTTTCTCATTAAGACTTTTCACGTATCAAAGACTCGTCATGGTGATTTAAATGGTTAAAATCAAAATTTGATTTTACCCACTTAAATCACCATGAAGCATCATTGATACGTCAAAAGTGTTTAGGAGAAAAATACTAGCCAGAAAAATACTAGGAGAAAAATATTGCCTGTAGATATGCTCACTTAGTATTTTTGTGTAAAACATTTATTTTATGAATTATAGCGCAAAGATACTTTGAATTAATTTTAGTCAATTTTTAGGGCTAATTTTTGCGGAGATATTAATTTTTACGCCCAATCTACTGGAAAGTATGTGGGGAGGTGAAAAAATAAGACTTTTGCGCATATGGGTGCTATATTCGGCGCCAAATAATAATAAGCACGAAACTTTTAAACACATTTTAAGTTACTGAAAAAATTTTGAAGTGTGAGTACTCCTTTTTTGCTAACTCAATGTTAAAATCATTAGTGTTTCTGTTAAAAAAGAAGTACATCTAAGTCATTAATTGTAGTGCTTTATCTAATGCACTACAAGTTATGCATTTTGGGTAATTTCCCAACATGCATAACTTGTACGATTTTTTTTTTTAAATAAATGTGTAATTTAGTTATTTATATATTTTGCAATATATTTACTCACTATATGTAGATTGGCACATAAATTTACACACTTTATAGCAGTAAAGTTACATGTATGTTTTTAGTATACTTACTTCTCCAGCTGCATTACTCGAATAACTCATACGTTTCACTTTCTTAAATGTAACATCATCTTCAGCTTCCTTAAGAGCCTGTTCTAAAACACTATCCATTTCTGGGCTACGATTTTCTTCCAAACCTTGATAGCCACTAAATTAGAAAACAACGAAATCAAAGTTAATTATGTTACTTAAGGCCTCAAAAATATGTTCCATAAAATTTCAAATATTTGTCACCTCCCCTTTATAGTTTTATATTAAGTTTATACGAAGTATGAGTTTCCATTCTCAATCAATAGAATAAATGAATAATGTAAATGAATAATGTAATAATGTAAAATGAAACTCGAGGCTAATATAAAAAATAAATAGAAAGTGTCTATGTAAATACATGCCATGAAAAATATTTATGCAACTCTACATTGTACCCAGCAAAATTTTCTATTTCAAAGTATCGGTTGTGGCATAATTTATTTTTTAGCCTTCTTCTACCGATTTTTGTATGAAATTGTCGCAAAAACAACCGCTTCTATAGCTCCGCAGTTGAACTAGTTCCCCTAGAAACAGTTCTGGAACTAGTTCAAAATTTATTTTCCGTCAGTTATACCTTACATTTAAGTTCGGGGAAACGAGTTCCTCAAATAGTTCCATAGAATTGTTTTTAGTGACACCATTTGCAGAATTGCCATGGTTGGCTACCGTTAATAAAATTTCCTGGATAGTAACTAAAAACGGTGTAATCCTTTTTTAATATTAGGGTACAACTTGATTTTGTGAAAATTTTCTTTCATTATTTATAAACTCGAATATAAAATGGTAAAAATATTAAAATATTACTCATTTTAGCTGTTTTAAAAACGGAATGCTCGATTTTTAAAAAAACCTGATTTAAGTGCCACTCTTTTTGTGTATGTTTACCAATAAAGAGACAAGCAATTACAATAAAAACAATAAACAAATCAACAAAAACTATGGCAAATAATAAAAAAATATGTATATAAAAATATGCAATTCCTACGAGCGCATACATGAAATTCTGGGTTGAATTATTGTGTATGTGAATCCTTACAAATATTGCGAAAACACGTTTACAAATGCAAATACCTAGAGGAAAGTAAAGATAATGCACGAACTAGTTTTTTTTTTCTTTTCAGTGGATTATATTAATGCAGTCTACTGAAAAAATATAAATTTCTAGTGACTCCTGCTATTAAAAGTAAAGCTTGACGTGCAGAGTTGCAGCATATCTAAAAATGTAACTAACAAGGGAAGTCTCCCAACGCGGACCCGAAGATCTTAAAGGACATGCATTTTTTTAGCTGCCCAATCTCATATTTAAGGGTTAAACTATTGGCTAAAAGTGTCCCCATTTTTCGTTCTTTCGGTTTATTTCATATTTGCTCCAAAGTAACTATAGGAAAATTTGGTCTCAAAACGAAAAGTATTTGGGAGGCCTATTTTACGCGTTTTTTTAGTTTTTGAACATTGACATTTCTTTATAACCAGAGCTTTGAAGAATTAATTCTTTCATTAGGTTTTGAATTCTGAATTAAAAATTCAATGAATTAATTCACAAAAGACTATATATTGAATGGAATGAATTCATATTTTTTTTTCGGTCGATCCCTTTTGTTACGAATTAATTCAGTTGCTACAGTTCTTTTTATTAAATCAAATGAATTAATTCACTATTTAAGTCACACGTTCAATTTTATAAATCGACCGTATAAAAAGTGAATTAATTCCTTACTGAATTAATTCACCACTCAATTCGTTCAATTTAATTTTTCATTCGGTGAATTGAGATAAAAAATTGCCTTCAGTGAATTAAAAAAAAAATACATTCACCGAATTGAAAAACAAAAAATTACGTTCACTGAATTCAAAAGCTATTTTCTGCCATTCAGTACACAGTGGAGTGTTTTAAAACTATTTTGGAAATAATTCAGCTGTTATTGTTTGGTCGCTATGAGATGAAACTTCACACGTCCATAGGAAGACTCTTTTGCCTCCATATTAAAAGTTTTTTTAAGAACACATATAGTATTTATATTTTTCTGAAAGCATTCTTCTATTAGATGGGCGTAATGGAAAAAATGTTGGATTCAGTGAATTAGTTAAAAATTAGCTTGCAGGAAAAACAGCCAAAATTAGAAGAATATTTTTGCTAAATGTTAGTAAGAGGGGAATAATAAAAATATAAATTTTAAATACCCGGTGAAAAATTTTCATATACGCTCAAACATGTTCATATATGGTTTATGTATGGACACATATGAACAAATATGGATTTTTTATGAACATATATGGATTTTATATGAACATATATGGAAGTATATGTGATTCCATATATGGAAAAAACAGACATATATGGAAGCATCTGTTATTTCATATATGGAAATGGCACTCATATATGGACAAATATGAAAGTATATGTTATTCAATTTATGCAAAAGGGACTTGTATATGAACATATTTCGAAGAATACATTTTTCCATATATGTAAAAGGAACTCATATTTGGATAAATATGGAATTATATTTAATGCCATGAATAAAAAAAGGAACATATGTAGCGCCTAATTTGAATGTCATACATAAATTTATATCTATCGTACAACCTTATAATAAAGGACAGCAACGTTCGCATGTATTCGCATATATTTAATAAATCTATATGTTCATATATGTCCATATATGAACATATACTTAGGTGTTACCTCATTTTTCGGATCCATACATATATGGTTGAACCATAAATGTTCATATATGGACATTTTTCACCGGGTATACAGAATTTTAGTTAGACTTGAGTTAAATTTTAGTTGATAGAAAATATCGGTAAATAATTAGTAGACTAAAAAACGGAAAACAATTCCAAATTTTAGATTTTTTGTCGATTTTTTAATGTCTTCCGAAGCAGCATTGGCTACTATTTGTATTTCAATAACACTGTGAGACAAATGGTAGGGGTCAGTGATCGGGAAAGGTTCAAACTACCGGGAAAAGTTATATCGGCAAAAAAGAAGTTATACGTGTCCCGGCGTTTCGCTGGGTCAACCCCTAGGAATCGAGATATATCGATTTGACCTTTGGTGGTTTTTTTTGACATAACTCGAGAACCACTGGTCCGATTTTGCTCAAACAATTTTAAAAAAATTAAAAAATACAATTCCTTTAATCTGTTCATATAACGTTTTTCTATATACTCAACAGTTTTGCCGGTAAAAATAAATGTATGAAGAAAAAAATATTTTTTGCCTAAAATATTAAAAAAAAATGTAATAAACAAAAGGTTATTGATTTTTATGGTAGCGGTAACAAACATTTATTTTTACCGGCAAAACTGTTGAGTATATAGAAAAACGTTATATGAACAGATTAGAGGAAATGTAATTTTTAATTTTTTTAAAATTTTTTGAGCAAAATCGGACTAGTGGTTCTCGAGTTATGTCAAAAAAAAGATATATCTCGATTCCTAGGGGTAACCCAGCGAAACGCCGGGACACGTATAACTTGTTTTTGACCGATATAACATTTCCCGTTGGTTTCATCCCATCCCGATTTTGACTGTCGCATAGTGTAATTTACTTTAAAACCAACAAATATTTTGTAGATATAACAGTTTTTGCTATTTTTAGTCTACTAATATTTAGCAAAACTTTCCGCAGATTTTACAGCATAATTCTTCATTTTGTAGTAACTAAAAGTTAACTCAAATAAAACTGTTAATTTTATAGAATTTTAGTTAAAATTCTATAAAATTAACAGTTTTATTTTTTTTTTCTTCTTATTTTGTTAGTATTTAGCAATTCTAGCCAGGAATATATAAAATTGCATACAATTTTTTAAGATTTTATTATTGCAAAGCAGTGCTTTTCACTGAAAAGATTTTTTTTTTATTTTTTAAAGGGGGGGAGATTTTTTTAAAGTTTTTTTCTCTTATGCTTTGTTTTCACAGAACTGGACAAATCACTACTCAAGGGTTTCAGCCTACTAAAAAATTATTCGTAGCACACATTATTGGTTTAAGAGTCACTTTGATGATCTTAAGAACAAAAATTCTGAATTTTCCAAATTCAAACCTCAAGAACTTCCGAAACAGAAAATAAAATTCATTGCATAGGTCCTTCGATAACCTTTCATTTAATTGTAGTCTTTATTAAGGGTATTAAAAACATAAAAGAAACTAAAACAAAACTAATTTTTTTTCTTGCATTTTACATGGAAATTTAGCAGATATATAAAATTTTCGGTTGAAAGGTATTTCCAACGGAATTTTATTTTACTCCCACAAAATTGCCTATTTCTCGAGTTATTAAAGTTTGAACTCGAGATATACTGAATTTATATTTTTAACATATTCAAAGTGCCCCTAATAACTTGTTTTCCGAATAATTTTTTTTTTTAATAAGCTGGAACTATTTAATAGTAATTTATCTGGTTTTGTGAAAACAAAGCGCAAGGGGGGAAAAAATAAGAAATCATTTTTTGGACAAAGTTCATTTCAGTAACCTGGTATCGCCCTTCAAAATATCTTTAAAAAAATGTAAACAATCTTTTGGGCCACAAAATCCCAAAAAAATCTTTTTGGTGAAACTCGTCAATGCACGGTCTTTATTTGCAAAAATATATTTACTAATGTAAACAATGATCTCTGTATATGGCAGTAGGGTGGCAGGTATTTGAAAAAGTGTAAAATTTCGCGATGAGCACCGTCCTATTTTTTATCTTTCTCAAGAGTTAATGGAGTATTTTTTTATTTTTTCGGAAAATATGAACTAGTTTTGAGAACAAATGTAAAAAAATGGGGCAATACACTCCGCGAAATTATTCGGCATTTTAGTAAGTAGCTGCCACTCTAATGTGACAGTATGTTGTGCGTTTGAACAAATATGAAATTGGAAATAATAACACAGCGCGTATAAAATAATATTGCTTTTGAGGTGTAATATTGAGTTGCTAAAAAGCTTAAGGTAAAATACATATTATTGTATTACAATGTAAAAATTTTTCAATATTAAATTTCATATATAACAAAAATACGCTCAATAATAAGTAACAATTTAAAATATTATTGAAACAATGTTGTTGAGTCCTTCATCTTTAGTTTAACAATTTCAATTTGCTCTACTTACCTTAGTAGTTTATCTCTAAAGGATACACCTCCAGCACCAGCACCTCCTTTACGATGACGCATTGTAGAACGGTTAGTTTTTCGTACAGTACGTATATCTGTTTCCCAGAATCTGAAGTGTTTTTTATTTGAAAACAATCATGTTGGGTTTTTGATCATATACCGGATACAATTATATATTTTGTCACAAATGAAAGAAAAATAAAAGAGTTTTTATTATAGAGAAAAATATTGGCATCAAAGTAAATACTTTTTGGAGAAAAAAATTTACATATAAACAAAAATTTAAATGTACTTATACAAAAGAATAAATACGTTTTAATAAAAAAGATTTTCCATTGAGTTTTCAATTGAAAATTCAAATCATTCAGCCAATCAGTCGTGTAATCAAGTTATCTTTTCTATACAAAGAAGATACATAACGAATGAAGTTTATGTACGGTTGACCTTTTATTCAATAAATAAATGTGTTTCATTCGGTTTAAGATCATATGTTACCAAATTATCTTTTTAAATTAGTTTCAAAGGAAGAAAAGTTTATAAAATTTACAAGTAAATTGCAGAGAATTTTAAAATAATGTGTAAGGCCAGCAGAATAGAATAAATAGTTTTGGGTCTCGAAACAAACCCAGCATATGTATCCATACCATTATTTGTTAATGATTGCTTATGATTTATTTTTGTCGAATATGAAAATAATTTATAAATTTCAAGCAATTCCTTATCTAATATTTCCCAATTTTAGTGTTTCAATTCACTCGTTCTTTTAAATTTCGATTTCTAGCCAAAGAGGCGGAGACCTTCCCCTTTTGTATCATAATTTTTGCCAAGTTCTGTGCTAAAATTCAAAAAGTGGATTAACACTTATAAATTCTTGTCGTTTATTTAACCTTCTTTTTCTATTTATAACTTCAAAATTTGTTTGAGCTTAAGGTTTTATTTATATATAAAAAATTTTTATTTTCAATATTTCCTGAAGATGCTAAACAATGGAGAAGCGAAATATTGAAAATAAATAAATGTTTTTATATAAAAAAACAAACCTTGTGAAGTTATTGGAGAATTATGTAAAACGAGTAAAAAGGTTAAAGTCGGACATGCCGATTATACAATACCCTACACCAGTCTGGTTAAAAGCCAACTAATGTTTGGATCCGAAATTCGAATGGGTTAAAATGGGACGTGTGTCAAAATTTTCTATAATGTGAGCCAGAGAACCAAATTTTATTAAAATATCTTAATATTTGCGACCTGCAGTTTGTAACCAAGCTAATTTTTGGGGGACCCTTATATGGGCACTAGGTCTAAACATGGACCGATGTTCACCAAAATCAATAGGCTTCGTCCTTGGCATTCATAGGTCTGTGTACCAAATTTCATCAAAATATCTTAATATTTGCGACCTGCAGCGTATAAACAATATAATTTTGGGGGGACCCTTATATGGGCACTAGGTCTAAACATGGACCGATTTCAACCAAAATCAATAGGCTTCGTTCTTGGGCTGATATAGGTCAGTGTACCAAATTTCATCAAAATATCTTAATATTTGCGACCTGCAGCGTATAAAAAATATAATTTTGGGGGGACCCTTATATAGGCACCAGGTCTAAACATGGACCGGTATTAAACAAAATCAATAGGCTTCGTCCTTGGGCTGATATAGGTCGGTGTACCAAATTTCATCAAAATATCTTAATATTTCCGACCTGCAGCGAATAAACAATATAATTTTAATGGGACCCTTATATGGACACTAGGTCTAAACATGGACCGATGTTAACCAAACTCAATAGGCTTCGTCCTTGGGCTGTTATAGGTCGGTGTACCAAATTTCATCAAAATATCTCAATATTTGGGACCTGCAGCGAATAAACAATATAATTTTGGGGGGACCCTTATATGGGCACTAGGTCTATACATGGACCGATGTTAACCAAACTCAATAGGCTTCGTCCTTGGGCTGTTATAGGTCGGTGTACCAAATTTCATCAAAATATCTCAATATTTGCGACCTGCAGCGTATAAACAGTATAATTTTGGGGGGACCCTTATATGGGCACTAGGTCTAAACATGGACCGATTTTAACCAAAATCAATAGGCTTCGTTCTTCGGCCGATATAAGTCGGTGTACCAAGTTTAATCAAAATATCTTAATATTTGCGACCTGTAGAGTACGCAAAAGAATGCATGGACAGACAGATAGACGGATGGACGGACAGACAGACAGACGCACATCGTTAAATCGAAATAAAAAAAATTCTGAGCCAATCGGTATACTATAAGGTGGGTCTAGGCCCAATATTTATTGGTGTTACAAACATCAGCACAAACTTATAATACCCTGACCACGTAGTGGTGTAGGGTATAAAAATATATTTTCAAATAAGAAGTTCATTTATTTAAAAAATGGAATGAGTCCTTCAGTCCAAAATCTCATAAAGTTTTAATTAGAATGCCGTCATTTCGGGACCAAAAATTGTCAAATCATCATTTGGTAAATTTTTGATGAAAAATCGTGAAAATGACGATGAATCGTCAAATCTGGCCGCTATATTAATATCCTATCAAAATTTCAACTTTGGTTGTCAATGTTTTCACTAGCGAAAATTTCTTAATGCGGCAATGGCTATGTCTGAGCTATGTAGATAATTTTTGAACAAAAATTACAACAAAAAATATTCTAATGTTGATGAAAATTAAATGCAGTTTTTGTTACAACAACAAAAATTTCAAACTTTAAAAATCATACTGCACTTTAGCAGTTCAACTTTGGATTCCTTCGTTATTCAATTTTGTTGGCCAATTTTATTGTTTTTTCGTACCATATTGCGTGCCAATGTCAACTTTTTGTGCCATTTTAAACTTGCCCTGCTTATCAACAACTAATTAGTCCACTCATTATATAATTAGCTCTATGCGAGTATAAGGCTTTAGATTTGAGAAAGTTGATTACTGAGATTAGTTTTTTTTTCTGTGCAATAATAATAGTACTTTATAAAGAAAGGTAAGCAGTAATTGAAACCCAACTTTACGAATTACAAGTTGCATACTATAACATTTAAAACACCAACAAACAGAAAAAAATAAGGTGTTGTTAAGTATTTCAATGCAATATTTGCATAGTATACCTTCAGGCAGTAATCAAATTAATTTTACAGAATTTATGAATGTAACATATTTTGCAAATACGTAGGGTTATTTATATGCATAATCACTTTTAAAATTTATAAGTGTTTTCTAAAACAAAATTCATTTTACAAATGTGTTTTAAGGTTGTCACATTATTATGCATAAGCACTGTAATGTTTAAGGATTAATGCAAATTTTGTAAATTAAAGCACTTGAAATATTTACTGAAGTGATTCTCAAATTTAAAGCATACTTCTAGGCTAATGCTCATCTAAAAATCTATTGCTTGTCTTAGGCTAGAAAAAAAAAATCATATCCTTGTCAATTAAAACAATTTTCGTCTTATAACTGGAAAGTAGCAAATCAGGTTGATTTAACCAATATTGATTGCTTTAAATTTATATTCTATTTAAGACTAAAATAGAGGCAATGACAAAAAAAAAATAAATAGATACATTAATGTCCTTCTGGTGAACGAAAACATCTTAATTTTACATTTTATTTTCTTTAAAAAAAAGGTTAAAATTAACTTCCGTAGACCCTTTTCTTCTGGCTATAAAGATAGTCCTTAAGTTAAAATATGTCATACGGCTGCTTCTTCTTTGTTGCTTAAAGAAATAAATTTCACATCCTTTTTAATATTACAACCAAAGAATTATGCAAGTAAACACAACTGCAAATGACATTTAAAATATTCGCATGTGTACTCTAGATTATCATTTAAATCAACTGCAATAAGAAGTTATTTTTAACTATTAAAAATTTATTAGCTCTCTACAATTTTGGTATAACTGGTTTAATTATTTTTATAAAAATAAATTTATATTGGATTTATTTCTTTTCATATTTGTGGAAAATTCCCGGATCCCGGGAAATTAGAGAAAAAATCCTGGGAAATAAAAAACTCCGTTCATAGAAAAACCTTACTCACATATAATAACTTGTCAACTTTTCTGAGTGTATAAATAAAATTTTTATTTATCTTGTCAACATACTGATATAGTTTAGGGATGATGTATTTATAAAAATTGTATTGCCATGTGTATGAAATTGATTTTGTTGTTTTAGGTTTTCTTTTAAACTTTTCTTTATTTCGTATTCTCACACTTAAACAAGCTTTCTGGCCATACAAGGACATTAATCTTCCTTTTTTTATTTGATATCCATGTATATCACCATCATCATCATCACCATCACTTAATAACAGCTGTGTCATATATGTTTATATATTATTCAACTACTTATGAAATCTTTAATACTAAATGTGGGAGTAAGTGTCACAAGTGTGTATTAGTTTCCTTGTTTAATTTAGGACCTTGATTAAATGATGTCAATTGTTTTTCTACGTCATTTGTGATTGTCCTAAATCAAAATCAAAGTAGTTGTTGTACAAATGACTATTTATAGTGTTGAGTGCCTCTACTTAGAAGTCTATTAAGGCAAGATCTTAGAATCAAGGTGATTTTTAAGCAATTATATTAGATTAATTAAAAAGGGGACGGAATAACTTTTATAAAGGGTATTTTTTAAGCCCGATAAAACTTTAAATTGTAAAAAATAAGACAAAAAGTTAAATTTTAATCCAAACATTTTTTTACTCCAAAGATCAATAAATAATATTTGAAAGTGATTTCGGGCATATGGCCACCTCGGCAAGCAACATCATTCGGAAAAATAATATGCTTGTTATTTCTATTCCTTTAACATATCGCAGCACCCTCCTTCGGTGTTTCCATAGCAGTTAACACCACCGAAGTAAAATAATATAAATAACAGGGCTATGAAATAAACAGCTTCAACAAAGTTCGCCAACTCTCCAATTTAATGGCGCCCAACAACTGTTCTAAGATTCAACATCTAGCGCAATTACAGTGTTGCCATATTTGAAACCCTTCATATTTCACCGCCTTTCAGCTCTTCTCTATTCCCTTTCCAAAGAAAGCACAATAGGAAGAATTTTCTGAGTATGGCTTCTTAAAAAAAATCGTCAGTTTATTTTTAATTTACATCACCGTGTGTGATTATTATTTTTTCTGCGAAGGCGCACGTGAGCGTGAGGGAAACATCACGCACACTGGTTTCTGCTAAAGATAATAAAATTTCAATAGTGATGAAAAATTCCTAATTATTTTTTCCATTGAATTTTAAAACATTCTGAACCAAATGTAAATAATCAAGTATTGTTGTTCAATTAATACAATTAAGTTAACATTCAACAAAATGTATTGCCTACTTTTAGGCTATTCCACAAACAGCATCTTCCAGCTGTTTGCATTGGTTATCTTAGTATTGCATTGTTGCAAAATCATTTCCTACTTTTTGCTGTAAGTAGCTATACAGTAGTTATTGCATAATTATCTGTAATGAAAAGACTATGACCTAAAGCAATTTCAATAGAACTTTCCTAAAGTTGTTTAGTTTTTGGGAAATTCTTGTGTTTATTAAAATCATTGCCTACCTCAAAGGGATTATAGAGGTTTAAAAATGTTCATGTCTATCTCATTAGAAAATGATTAAATATTCATTAACTCAATTTTAGCAGTAGTTGTTTAAAATTAAGCATAAACATTTTTGTTAACTTTAAAATTTACATAATTTTTGTTAAAAAAAAAAAATATTGCCTACCTTAAATTCTTTTCAAAAAATCCCTTGCCATTCATTACAAAAGTAATGGGAGACTAAAAAAATTGTGTTTGAAAAAAATTACCAATTTACTATTATATCGATTTAAATCTAAATTTGACATGGTAGACCAAAAATCCTTAAAAAAAATTTAATGCAGTATCATTGTCAGTTTTTGTATTATCCCTTATTATCACAGCTTTAGTTTAAATCCTTATAAACATTCATTTTATATTAATGTTCTATTTTGTTTTTGTCCCTTCCTCTTGAAAAACACAATTGGCCCAGTTATAATTTTTCTTTATTTCCTCCATTTCCTTTTTGGCCAAAACAGCATCTTTCTCATTTTTAACTTATTTAATTTATTAGCATTTCTCCAATCTGTTTGACGATATTTTTTGCCATCTTTTTTGTCATATTATAATTCAACATTTATATCCTTAATAATATACTTACCGTTTTAAATCGGGACTAGCTGTATATGGCGCCGAGACTTCCTTAATTTTCAGCACTATTATGGCGGTAATAAAAATGCAAATCACATTTACCACAGTCAACAGACACGATACAATGCCATTGATCAAAAATTCAGTTGGCAAATAGTCTGTATAAATAAATGGATAAGCTGATGTTTCATTATAAGCTTCGCCTTTTATATGCGGTATACGAGTGCCAGGATAAATAAGCCAAATACACGCTAAAGCCCAAAAGAGACCCTAGAAAAACAACATTTAATATTAGAAAGGAAATTAAAAGCTATATTTAATATATTAAAGTATATTCATATATAAGTGTAAAAATGTGTAAAATTTTCTTAAAGTTGTTTAAGTTTGATAGATGTTTGTATATCCTATAGACAGGTTTATTTGTTTTTATATTGTTGTAAAATGACCTTGTTATATATTTTATTTGTGCGGATAGGTTTATGTTCATATTTTATCTTCATAAAAATATACCCTAATACCTCGCTTAACGGATTATAATTATTTTCTAAAAAAAAAAACATAAGCATTTTTTTTTAATTCAAATATTTAATTTGTAAGGAAATATGACTTCGAAATAATATCTAGAAAATCACTTTTTTTAATTTATATAACACCAACTAAAGACCTGCTAACAGCGCTGCATCAGTAGGTTTGAGGTTAAGAAGAAGAATAAACATTTTTTCAAAAGTTATAAACACATTATTAATTCGCAAATCAGACTAGATCTAGTTTCTGCCTTTTTTAAGGACAGGGTTCATCAGTGATTTTCCCTTAAATTGTGTTATTGTTTATATTTTATTGTCAGATTTTATTTTTACATATTTCAGCGTTTGCCATTTTTTCTGTATTTAATTTTGTTAGACTAGTCCCCGCATTTCTAAGTACGGACACAAATAGGCCTTATCCCTACGAGCATTTTGGTGTATCACACTTATATCGTATCAGTTTTTTGTGGAGTTGCTCCATGAAAATGTGATTCACCACTGGTGGTCAGTAAACAAAATCTGAATTTCTGGAATACTTACACTAGTCGCCGCATTTCTAAGCATGGATGCTAATAGGCCTTATTCATACGAACATTTTGGTATATCCCACTTAGATCGTATCAGTTTTTTGTGGAGTTGCTCCATGAAAATGTGATTCACCAATGGTGGTCAGTAAACAAAATCTGAATTTCTGGAATACCTAGAAGAGTCGCAGCGTTTCTAAATATGAACACTAATAGATTTTATCCATGCGAACATTCTGGTGTATCACAGTTATATCCTATCAGTTTTTTTTGGAGTTGCTCCATGAAAATGCGATTCACCACTGGTGGTCAGTTATCAAAATTTTAATTCCTGGAATAACTAGACAAGTCGCCGCATTTCTAAGTATGTACACAAATAGGCCTCATTCATACGAATATTTTGGTGTATCACACTTATATCCTATCAGTTTTTTTTTGGAGGTGCTCCATGAAAATGCGATTCACCATTGGTGGTCAGTTATCAAAATTTGAATTCCTGGAATACCTAGACTAGTCGCCGTATTTCTAAATATGGACGCAAATAGGCCTCATTCATACGAACATTTTGGTGTATCACACTTATATCCTATCAGTTTTTTGTGGAGTTGCTCCATGCAAATGTGATTCACCACTGGTGGTCAGTAAACTAAATCTGAATTTCTGGAATTCTTAGACTAGTTGCCTCATTTCTAAGTATGGACACAAATAGGCCTTATTCATACGAACATTTTGGTATATCCCACTTAGATCGTATCAGTTTTTTGTGGAGTTGCTCCATGAAAATGTGATTCACCAATGGCGGTCAGTAAACAAAATCTGAATTTCTGGAATACCTAGAACAGTCGCCGCGTTTCTAAATATGAACACTAATAGATTTTATCCATGCGAACATTCTGGTGTATCATACTTATATCCTATCAGTTTTTTGTGGAGTTGCTCCATGAAAATGCGATTCACCACTGGTGCTCAGTTATCAAAATTTGAATTCCTGGAGTACCTAGACTAGTCGCCGTATTTCTAAATATATACGCAAATAGACCTCATTCATACGAACATTTTGGTATATCACACTTATATCCTACCAGTTTTTTTTGGAGTTGCTCCATGAAAATATGATTCACCAATGGTGGTTAGTAAACAAAATCTGAATTTCTGGAATACCTAGACTAGTCGCCGCATTTCTAAATATGGAGACACAAATAGGCCTCATTCATACGAACATTTTGGTGTATCAAACTTATATCCTATCAGTTTTTTTTGGAGTTGCTCCATGAAAATGTGATTCACCACTGGTGGTCAGTTATCAAAATTTGAATTCCTGGAATACATAGACTAGTCGCCGCATTTCTAAGTATGTACACAAATAGGCCTCATTCATACGAACATTTTGGTGTATCACACTTATATCCTATCAGTTTTTTGTGGAGTTGCTCCATGCAAATGTGATTCACCAATGGTGGTTAGTAAACAAAATCTGAATTTCTGGAATACCTAGACTAGTCGCCGCATTTCTAAATATGGACACAAATAGGCCTCATTCATACGAACATTTTGGTGTATCACACTTATATCCTTTCAGTTTTTTGTGGAGGTGCTCCATGCAAATGTGATTCACCAATGGTGGTTAGTAAACAAAATCTGAATTTCTGGAATACCTAGACTAGTCGCCGCATTTCTAAATATGGACACAAATAGGCCTCATTCATACGAACATTTTGGTGTATCACACTTATATCCTATCAGTTTTTTGTGGAGTTGCTCCATGCAAATGTGATTCACCAATGGTGGTTAGTAAACAAAATCTGAATTTCTGGAATACCTAGACTAGTCGCCGCATTTCTAAATATGGACACAAATAGGCCTCAGTCATACGAACATTTTGGTGTATCACACTTATATCCTATCAGTTTTTTGTGGAGTTGCTCCATGCAAATGTGATTCACCAATGGTGGTTAGTAAACAAAATCTGAATTTCTGGAATACCTAGACTAGTCGCCGCATTTCTAAATATGGACACAAATAGGCCTCATTCATACGAACATTTTGGTGTATCACACTTATAGCCTATCAGTTTTTTTTGGAATTGCTCCATGAAAATGTGATTCACCACTGGTGGTCAGTTATCAAAATTTGAATTCCTGGAATACCTAGACTAGTCGCCGCATTTCTAAGTATGTACACAAATAGGCGTCATTCATACGAACATTTTGGTGTATCACACTTATATCCTATCAGTTTTTTGTGGAGTTGCTCCATGAAAATGTGATTCACCACTGGTGGTCAGTTATTAAAATTTGAATTCCTGGAATACCTAGACTAGTCGCCGCATTTCTAAGTATGTACGCAAATAGGCCTCATTCATACGAACATTTTGGTGTATCACACTTATATCCTATCAGTTTTTTGTGGAGTTGCTCCATGCAAATGTGATTCACCAATGGTGGTTAGTAAACCAAATCTGAATTTCTGGAATACCTAGACTAGTCGCCGCATTTCTAAATATGGACACAAATAGGCCTCATTCATACGAACATTTTGGTGTATCACACTTATATCCTATTAGTTTTTTTTGGAGTTGCTCCATGAAAATGCGATTCACCACTGGTGGTCAGTTATCAAAATTTGAATTCCTGGAATACCTAGACTAGTCGCCGCATTTCTAAGTATGTACACAAATAGGCCTCATTCATACGAACATTTTGGTGTATCACACTTATATCCTATCAGTTTTTTGTGGAGTTGCTCCATGCAAATGTGATTCACCAATGGTGGTTAGTAAACAAAATCTGAATTTCTGGAATACCTAGACTAGTCGCCGCATTTCTAAATATGGACACAAATAGGCCTCATTCATACGAACATTTTGGTGTATCACACTTATATCCTATCAGTTTTTTGTGGAGTTGCTCCATGCAAATGTGATTCACCAATGGTGGTTAGTAAACAAAATCTGAATTTCTGGAATACCTAGACTAGTCGCCGCATTTCTAAATACGGACACAAATAGGCCTCATTCATACGAACATTTTGGTGTATCACACTTATATCCTATCAGTTTTTTGTGGAGTTGCTCCATGCAAATGTGATTCACCAATGGTGGTTAGTAAACAAAATCTGAATTTCTGGAATACCTAGACTAGTCGCCGCATTTCTAAATATGGACACAAATAGGCCTCATTCATACGAACATTTTGGTGTATCACACTTATATCCTATCAGTTTTTTGTGGAGTTGCTCCATGCAAATGTGATTCACCAATGGTGGTTAGTAAACAAAATCTGAATTTCTGGAATACATAGACTAGTCGCCGCATTTCTAAATATGGACGCAAATAGGCCTCATTCATACGAACATTTTGGTGTATCACACTTATATCCTATCAGTTTTTTGTGGAGTTGCTCCATGCAAATGTGATTCACCAATGGTGGTTAGTAAACAAAATCTGAATTTCTGGAATACCTAGACTAGTCGCCGCATTTCTAAATATGGACACAAATAGACCTCATTCATACGAACATTTTGGTGTATCACACTTATATCCTATCAGTTTTTTGTGGAGTTGCTCCATGCAAATGTGATTCACCAATGGTGGTTAGTAAACAAAATCTGAATTTCTGGAATACCTAGACTAGTCGCCGCATTTCTAAATATGGACACAAATAGGCCTCATTCATACGAACATTTTGGTGTATCACACTTATATCCTATCAGTTTTTTGTGGAGTTGCTCCATGCAAATGTGATTCACCAATGGTGGTTAGTAAACAAAATCTGAATTTCTGGAATACATAGACTAGTCGCCGCATTTCTAAATATGGACACAAATAGGCCTCATTCATACGAACATTTTGGTGTATCACACTTATATCCTATCAGTTTTTTGTGGAGTTGCTCCATGAAAATGCGATTCACCACTGGTGGTCAGTTATCAAAATTTGAATTCCTGGAATACCTAGACTAGTCGCCGCATATCTAAGTATGTACACAAATAGGCCTCATTCATACGAACATTTTGGTGTATCACACTTATATCCTATCAGTTTTTTGTGGAGTTGCTCCATGCAAATGTGATTCACCAATGGTGGTTAGTAAACAAAATCTGAATTTCTGGAATACCTAGACTAGTCGCCGCATTTCTAAATATGGACACAAATAGGCCTCATTCATACGAACATTTTGGTGTATCACACTTATATCCTATCAGTTTTTTGTGGAGTTGCTCCATGCAAATGTGATTCACCACTGGTGGTCAGTTATTAAAATTTGAATTCCTGGAATACCTAGACTCGTCGCCGCATTTCTAAGTATGTACGCAAATAGGCCTCATTCATACGAACATTTTGGTGTATCACACTTATATCCTATCAGTTTTTTTTTGGAGTTGCTCCATGAAAATGTGATTCACCACTGGTGGTCAGTTATCAAAATTTGAATTCCTGGAATACCTAGACTAGTCGCCTCATTTCTAAGTATGTACACAAATAGGCCTCATTCATACGAACATTTTGGTGTATCACACTTATATCCTATCAGTTTTTTGTGGAGTTGCTCCATGAAAATGTGATTCACCAATGGTGGTTAGTAAACAAAATCTGAATTTCTGGAATACCTAGACTAGTCGCCGCATTTCTAAATATGGACACAAATAGGCCTCATTCATACGAACATTTTGGTGTATCACACTTATATCCTATCAGTTATTTGTGGAGTTGCTCCATGAAAATGTGATTCACCACTGGTGGTCAGTTATCAAAATTTGAATTCCTGGAATACCTAGACTAGTCGCCTCATTTCTAAGTATGTACACAAATAGGCCTCATTCATACGAACATTTTGGTGTATCACACTTATATCCTATCAGTTTTTTGTGGAGTTGCTCCATGCAAATGTGATTCACCAATGGTGGTTAGTAAACAAAATCTGAATTTCTGGAATACTTAGACTAGTTGCCGCATTTCTAAATATGGACACAAATAGGCCTCATTCATACGAACATTTTGGTGTATCACACTTATATCCTATCAGTTTTTTTTGGAGTTGCTCCATGAAAATGTGATTCACCACTGGTGGTCAGTTATCAAAATTTGAATTCCTGGAATACCTAGACTAGTCGCTGCATTTCTAAGTATGTACACAAATAGGCCTCATTCATACGAACATTTTGGTGTATCACACTTATATCCTATCAGTTTTTTGTGGAGTTGTTCCATGAAAATGTGATTCACCAATGGTGGTTAGTAAACAAAATCTGATTTTCTGGAATACCTAGACTAGTCGCCGCATTTCTAAATAGGGACACAAATAGGCCTCATTCATACGAACATTTTGGTGTATCACACTTATATCCTATCAGTTTTTTGTGGAGTTGCTCCATACAAATGTGATTCACCAATGGTGGTTAGTAAACAAAATCTGAATTTCTTGAATACCTAGACTAGTCGCCGCATTTCTAAATATGGACACAAATAGGCCTCATTCATACGAACATTTTGGTGTATCACACTTATATCCTATCAGTTTTTTGTGGAGTTGCTCCATGCAAATGTGATTCACCAATGGTGGTTAGTAAACGAAATCTGAATTTCTGGAATACCTAGACTAGTCGCCGCATTTCTAAATATGGACACAAATAGGCCTCATTCATACGAACATTTTGGTGTATCACACTTATATCCTATCAGTTTTTTGTGGAGTTGCTCCATGCAAATGTGATTCACCAATGGTGGTTAGTAAACAAAATCTGAATTTCTGGAATACCTAGACTAGTCGCCGCATTTCTAAATATGGACACGAATAGGCCTCATTCATACGAACATTTTGGTGTATCACACTTATATCCTATCAGTTTTTTGTGGAGTTGCTCCATGCAAATGTGATTCACCAATGGTGGTTAGTAAACAAAATCTGAATTTCTGGAATACCTAGACTAGTCGCCGCATTTCTAAATATGGACACAAATAGGCCTCATTCATACGAACATTGTGGTGTATCACACTTATATCCTATCAGTTTTTTGTGGAGTTGCTCCATGCAAATGTGATTCACCAATGGTGGTTAGTAAACAAAATCTGAATTTCTGGAATACCTAGACTAGTCGCCGCATTTCTAAGTATGTACACAAATAGGCCTCATTCATACGAACATTTTGGTGTATCACACTTATATCCTATCAGTTTTTTGTGGAGTTGCTCCATGCAAATGTGATTCACCAATGGTGGTTAGTAAACAAAATCTGAATTTCTGGAATACCTAGACTAGTCGCCGCATTTCTAAATATGGACACAAATAGGCCTCATTCATACGAACATTTTGGTGTATCACACTTATATCCTATCAGTTTTTTGTGGAGTTGCTCCTTGCAAATGTGATTCACCAATGGTGGTTAGTAAACAAAATCTGAATTTCTGGAATACCTAGACTAGTCGCCGCATTTCTAAATATGGACACAAATAGGCCTCATTCATACGAACATTTTGGTGTATCACACTTATATCCTATCAGTTTTTTGTGGAGTTGCTCCATGAAAATGTGATTCACCACTGGTGGTCAGTTATCAAAATTTGAATTCCTGGAATATCTAGACTAGTCGCCTCATTTCTAAATATGGACACAAATAGGCCTCATTCATACGAACATTTTGGTGTATCACACTTATATCCTATCAGTTTTTTGTGGAGTTGCTCCATGCAAATGTGATTCACCAATGGTGGTTAGTAAACAAAATCTGAATTTCTGGAATACCTAGACTAGTCGCCGCATTTCTAAATATGGACACGAATAGGCCTCATTCATACGAACATTTTGGTGTATCACACTTATATCCTATCAGTTTTTTGTGGAGTTGCTCCATGCAAATGTGATTCACCAATGGTGGTTAGTAAACAAAATCTGAATTTCTGGAATACCTAGACTAGTCGCCGCATTTCTAAATATGAACACAAATAGGCCTCATTCATACGAACATTTTGGTGTATCACACTTATATCCTATCAGTTTTTTGTGGAGTTGCTCCATGCAAATGTGATTCACCAATGGTGGTTAGTAAACAAAATCTGAATTTCTGGAATACCTAGACTAGTCGCCGCATTTCTAAATATGGACACAAATAGGCCTCATTCATACGAACATTTTGGTGTATCACATTTATATCCTATCAGTTTTTTGTGGAGTTGCTCCATGCAAATTTGATTCACCAATGGTGGTTAGTAAACAAAATCTGAATTTCTGGAATACCTAGACTAGTCGCCGCATTTCTAAATATGGACACAAATAGGCCTCATTCATACGAACATTTTGGTGTATCACACTTATATCTTATCAGTTTTTTGTGGAGTTGCTCCATGCAAATGTGATTCACCAATGGTGGTTAGTAAACAAAATCTGAATTTCTGGAATACCTAGACTAGTCGCCGCATTTCTAAATATGGACACAAATAGGCCTCATTCATACGAACATTTTGGTGTATCACACTTATATCCTATCAGTTTTTTGTGGAGTTGCTCCATGCAAATGTGATTCACCAATGGTGGTTAGTAAACAAAATCTGAATTTCTGGAATACTTAGACTAGTTGCCGCATTTCTAAATATGGACACAAATAGGCCTCATTCATACGAACATTTTGGTGTATCACACTTATATCCTATCAGTTTTTTTTGGAGTTGCTCCATGAAAATGTGATTCACCACTGGTGGTCAGTTATCAAAATTTGAATTCCTGGAATACCTAGACTAGTCGCCGCATTTCTAAGTATGTACACAAATAGGCCTCATTCATACGAACATTTTGGTGTATCACACTTATATCCTATCAGTTTTTTGTGGAGTTGCTCCATGAAAATGTGATTCACCAATGGTGGTTAGTAAACAAAATCTGAATTTCTGGAATACCTAGACTAGTCGCCGCATTTCTAAATATGGACACAAATAGGCCTCATTCATACGAACATTTTGGTGTATCACACTTATATCCTATCAGTTTTTTGTGGAGTTGCTCCATGAAAATGTGATTCACCACTGGTGGTCAGTTATCAAAATTTGAATTCCTGGAATACCTAGACTAGTCGCCGCATTTCTAAGTATGTACACAAATAGGCCTCATTCATACGAACATTTTGGTGTATCACACTTATATCCTATCAGTTTTTTGTGGAGTTGCTCCATGAAAATGTGATTCACCAATGGTGGTAAGTAAACAAAATCTGAATTTCTGGAATACCTAGACTAGTCGCCGCATTTCTAAATATGGACACAAATAGGCCTCATTCATACGAACATTTTGGTGTATCACACTTATATCCTATCAGTTTTTTGTGGAGTTGCTCCATGAAAATGTGATTCACCACTGGTGGTCAGTTATCAAAATTTGAATTCCTGGAATATCTAGACTAGTCGCCTCATTTCTAAATATGGACACAAATAGGCCTCATTCATACGAACATTTTGGTGTATCACACTTATATCCTATCAGTTTTTTGTGGAGTTGCTCCATGCAAATGTGATTCACCAATGGTGGTTAGTAAACAAAATCTGAATTTCTGGAATACCTAGACTAGTCGCCGCATTTCTAAATATGAACACAAATAGGCCTCATTCATACGAACATTTTGGTGTATCACACTTATATCCTATCAGTTTTTTGTGGAGTTGCTCCATGCAAATGTGATTCACCAATGGTGGTTAGTAAACAAAATCTGAATTTCTGGAATACCTAGACTAGTCGCCGCATTTCTAAATATGGACACAAATAGGCCTCATTCATACGAACATTTTGGTGTATCACATTTATATCCTATCAGTTTTTTGTGGAGTTGCTCCATGCAAATTTGATTCACCAATGGTGGTTAGTAAACAAAATCTGAATTTCTGGAATACCTAGACTAGTCGCCGCATTTCTAAATATGGACACAAATAGGCCTCATTCATACGAACATTTTGGTGTATCACACTTATATCCTATCAGTTTTTTGTGGAGTTGCTCCATGCAAATGTGATTCACCAATGGTGGTTAGTAAACAAAATCTGAATTTCTGGAATACCTAGACTAGTCGCCGCATTTCTAAATATGTACACAAATAGGCCTCATTCATACGAACATTTTGGTGTATCACACTTATATCCTATCAGTTTTTTGTGGAGTTGCTCCATGAAAATGTGATTCACCACTGGTGGTCAGTTATCAAAATTTGAATTCCTGGAATACCTAGACTAGTCGCCGCATTTCTAAGTATGTACACAAATAGGCCTCATTCATACGAACATTTTGGTGTATCACACTTATATCCTATCAGTTTTTTGTGGAGTTGCTCCATGCAAATGTGATTCACCAATGGTGGTTAGTACACAAAATCTGAATTTCTGGAATACCTAGACTAGTCGCCGCATTTCTAAATATGGACACAAATAGGCCTCATTCATACGAACATTTTGGTGTATCACACTTATATCCTATCAGTTTTTTGTGGAGTTGCTCCATGCAAATGTGATTCACCAATGGTGGTTAGTAAACAAAATCTGAATTTCTGGAATACCTAGACTAGTCGCCGCATTTCTAAATATGGACACAAATAGGCCTCATTCATACGAACATTTTGGTGTATCACACTTATATCCTATCAGTTTTTTGTGGAGTTGCTCCATGAAAATGTGATTCACCACTGGTGGTCAGTTATCAAAATTTGAATTCCTGGAATACCTAGACTAGTCGCCGCATTTCTAAGTATGTACACAAATAGGCCTCATTCATACGAACATTTTGGTGTATCACACTTATATCCTATCAGTTTTTTGTGGAGTTGCTCCATGAAAATGTGATTCACCACTGGTGGTCAGTTATCAAAATTTGAATTCCTGGAATACCTAGACTAGTCGCCTCATTTCTAAGTATGTACACAAATAGGCCTCATTCATACGAACATTTTGGTGTATCACACTTATATCCTATCAGTTTTTTGTGGAGTTGCTCCATGAAAATGTGATTCACCACTGGTGGTCAGTTATCAAAATTTGAATTCCTGGAATACCTAGACTAGTCGCCGCATTTCTAAGTATGTACACAAATAGGCCTCATTCATACGAACATTTTGGTGTATCACACTTATATCCTATCAGTTTTTTGTGGAGTTGCTCCATGCAAATGTGATTCACCAATGGTGGTTAGTAAACAAAATCTGAATTTCTGGAATACCTAGACTAGTCGCCGCATTTCTAAATATGGACACAAATAGGCCTCATTCATACGAACATTTTGGTGTATCACACTTATATCCTATCAGTTTTTTGTGGAGTTGCTCCATGCAAATGTGATTCACCAATGGTGGTTAGTAAACAAAATCTGAATTTCTGGAATACTTAGACTAGTTGCCGCATTTCTAAATATGGACACAAATAGGCCTCATTCATACGAACATTTTGGTGTATCACACTTATATCCTATCAGTTTTTTTTGGAGTTGCTCCATGAAAATGTGATTCACCACTGGTGGTCAGTTATCAAAATTTGAATTCCTGGAATACCTAGACTAGTCGCCGCATTTCTAAGTATGTACACAAATAGGCCTCATTCATACGAACATTTTGGTGTATCACACTTATATCCTATCAGTTTTTTGTGGAGTTGCTCCATGAAAATGTGATTCACCAATGGTGGTTAGTAAACAAAATCTGAATTTCTGGAATACCTAGACTAGTCGCCGCATTTCTAAATATGGACACGAATAGGCCTCATTCATACGAACATTTTGGTGTATCACACTTATATCCTATCAGTTTTTTGTGGAGTTGCTCCATGAAAATGTGATTCACCACTGGTGGTCAGTTATCAAAATTTGAATTCCTGGAATACCTAGACTAGTCGCCGCATTTCTAAGTATGTACACAAATAGGCCTCATTCATACGAACATTTTGGTGTATCACACTTATATCCTATCAGTTTTTTGTGGAGTTGCTCCATGAAAATGTGATTCACCACTGGTGGTCAGTTATCAAAATTTGAATTCCTGGAATACCTAGACTAGTCGCCTCATTTCTAAGTATGTACACAAATAGGCCTCATTCATACGAACATTTTGGTGTATCACACTTATATCCTATCAGTTTTTTGTGGAGTTGCTCCATGCAAATGTGATTCACCAATGGTGGTTAGTAAACAAAATCTGAATTTCTGGAATACCTAGACTAGTCGCCGCATTTCTAAATATGGACACAAATAGGCCTCATTCATACGAACATTTGGGTGTATCACACTTATATCCTATCAGTTTTTTGTGGAGTTGCTCCATGCAAATGTGATTCACCAATGGTGGTTAGTAAACAAAATCTGAATTTCTGGAATACCTAGACTAGTCGCCGCATTTCTAAATATGGACACAAATAGGCCTCATTCATACGAACATTTTGGTGTATCACACTTATATCCTATCAGTTTTTTTTGGAGTTGCTCCATGAAAATGTGATTCACCACTGGTGGTCAGTTATCAAAATTTGAATTCCTGGAATACCTAGACTAGTCGCCGCATTTCTAAGTATGTTCACAAATAGGCCTCATTCATACGAACATTTTGGTGTATCACACTTATATCCTATCAGTTTTTTGTGGAGTTGCTCCATGAAAATGTGATTCACCAATGGTGGTTAGTAAACAAAATCTGAATTTCTGGAATACCTAGACTAGTCGCCGCATTTCTAAATATGGACACAAATAGGCCTCATTCATACAAACATTTTGGTGTATCACACTTATATCCTATCAGTTTTTTGTGGAGTTGCTCCATGCAAATGTGATTCACCAATGGTGGTCAGTTATCAAAATTTGAATTCCTGGAATACCTGGACTAGTCGCCGCATTTCTAAGTATGTACACAAATAGGCCTCATTCATACGAACATTTCGGTGTATCACACTTATATCCTATCAGTTTTTTGTGGAGTTGCTCCATGCAAATGTGATTCACCACTGGTGGTCAGTTATCAAAATTTGAATTCCTGGAATACCTGGACTAGTCGCCGCATTTCTAAGTATGTACACAAATAGGCCTCATTCATACGAACATTTTGGTGTATCACACTTATATCCTATCAGTTTTTTGTGGAGTTGCTCCATGCAAATGTGATTCACCAATGGTGGTTAGTAAACGAAATCTGAATTTCTGGAATACCTAGACTAGTCGCCGCATTTCTAAATATGGACACAAATAGGCCTCATTCATACGAACATTTTGGTGTATCACACTTATATCCTATCAGTTTTTTGTGGAGTTGCTCCATGCAAATGTGATTCACCAATGGTGGTTAGTAAACAAAATCTGAATTTCTGGAATACCTAGACTAGTCGCCGCATTTCTAAATATGGACACGAATAGGCCTCATTCATACGAACATTTTGGTGTATCACACTTATATCCTATCAGTTTTTTGTGGAGTTGCTCCATGCAAATGTGATTCACCAATGGTGGTTAGTAAACAAAATCTGAATTTCTGGAATACCTAGACTAGTCGCCGCATTTCTAAATATGGACACAAATAGGCCTCATTCATACGAACATTGTGGTGTATCACACTTATATCCTATCAGTTTTTTGTGGAGTTGCTCCATGCAAATGTGATTCACCAATGGTGGTTAGTAAACAAAATCTGAATTTCTGGAATACCTAGACTAGTCGCCGCATTTCTAAGTATGTACACAAATAGGCCTCATTCATACGAACATTTTGGTGTATCACACTTATATCCTATCAGTTTTTTGTGGAGTTGCTCCATGCAAATGTGATTCACCAATGGTGGTTAGTAAACAAAATCTGAATTTCTGGAATACCTAGACTAGTCGCCGCATTTCTAAATATGGACACGAATAGGCCTCATTCATACGAACATTTTGGTGTATCACACTTATATCCTATCAGTTTTTTGTGGAGTTGCTCCATGCAAATGTGATTCACCAATGGTGGTTAGTAAACAAAATCTGAATTTCTGGAATACCTAGACTAGTCGCCGCATTTCTAAATATGGACACAAATAGGCCTCATTCATACGAACATTTTGGTGTATCACACTTATATCCTATCAGTTTTTTGTGGAGTTGCTCCTTGCAAATGTGATTCACCAATGGTGGTTAGTAAACAAAATCTGAATTTCTGGAATACCTAGACTAGTCGCCGCATTTCTAAATATGGACACAAATAGGCCTCATTCATACGAACATTTTGGTGTATCACACTTATATCCTATCAGTTTTTTGTGGAGTTGCTCCATGAAAATGTGATTCACCACTGGTGGTCAGTTATCAAAATTTGAATTCCTGGAATATCTAGACTAGTCGCCTCATTTCTAAATATGGACACAAATAGGCCTCATTCATACGAACATTTTGGTGTATCACACTTATATCCTATCAGTTTTTTGTGGAGTTGCTCCATGCAAATGTGATTCACCAATGGTGGTTAGTAAACAAAATCTGAATTTCTGGAATACCTAGACTAGTCGCCGCATTTCTAAATATGGACACGAATAGGCCTCATTCATACGAACATTTTGGTGTATCACACTTATATCCTATCAGTTTTTTGTGGAGTTGCTCCATGCAAATGTGATTCACCAATGGTGGTTAGTAAACAAAATCTGAATTTCTGGAATACCTAGACTAGTCGCCGCATTTCTAAATATGAACACAAATAGGCCTCATTCATACGAACATTTTGGTGTATCACACTTATATCCTATCAGTTTTTTGTGGAGTTGCTCCATGCAAATGTGATTCACCAATGGTGGTTAGTAAACAAAATCTGAATTTCTGGAATACCTAGACTAGTCGCCGCATTTCTAAATATGGACACAAATAGGCCTCATTCATACGAACATTTTGGTGTATCACATTTATATCCTATCAGTTTTTTGTGGAGTTGCTCCATGCAAATTTGATTCACCAATGGTGGTTAGTAAACAAAATCTGAATTTCTGGAATACCTAGACTAGTCGCCGCATTTCTAAATATGGACACAAATAGGCCTCATTCATACGAACATTTTGGTGTATCACACTTATATCTTATCAGTTTTTTGTGGAGTTGCTCCATGCAAATGTGATTCACCAATGGTGGTTAGTAAACAAAATCTGAATTTCTGGAATACCTAGACTAGTCGCCGCATTTCTAAATATGGACACAAATAGGCCTCATTCATACGAACATTTTGGTGTATCACACTTATATCCTATCAGTTTTTTGTGGAGTTGCTCCATGCAAATGTGATTCACCAATGGTGGTTAGTAAACAAAATCTGAATTTCTGGAATACTTAGACTAGTTGCCGCATTTCTAAATATGGACACAAATAGGCCTCATTCATACGAACATTTTGGTGTATCACACTTATATCCTATCAGTTTTTTTTGGAGTTGCTCCATGAAAATGTGATTCACCACTGGTGGTCAGTTATCAAAATTTGAATTCCTGGAATACCTAGACTAGTCGCCGCATTTCTAAGTATGTACACAAATAGGCCTCATTCATACGAACATTTTGGTGTATCACACTTATATCCTATCAGTTTTTTGTGGAGTTGCTCCATGAAAATGTGATTCACCAATGGTGGTTAGTAAACAAAATCTGAATTTCTGGAATACCTAGACTAGTCGCCGCATTTCTAAATATGGACACAAATAGGCCTCATTCATACGAACATTTTGGTGTATCACACTTATATCCTATCAGTTTTTTGTGGAGTTGCTCCATGAAAATGTGATTCACCACTGGTGGTCAGTTATCAAAATTTGAATTCCTGGAATACCTAGACTAGTCGCCGCATTTCTAAGTATGTACACAAATAGGCCTCATTCATACGAACATTTTGGTGTATCACACTTATATCCTATCAGTTTTTTGTGGAGTTGCTCCATGAAAATGTGATTCACCAATGGTGGTAAGTAAACAAAATCTGAATTTCTGGAATACCTAGACTAGTCGCCGCATTTCTAAATATGGACACAAATAGGCCTCATTCATACGAACATTTTGGTGTATCACATTTATATCCTATCAGTTTTTTGTGGAGTTGCTCCATGCAAATTTGATTCACCAATGGTGGTTAGTAAACAAAATCTGAATTTCTGGAATACTTAGACTAGTTGCCGCATTTCTAAATATGGACACAAATAGGCCTCATTCATACGAACATTTTGGTGTATCACACTTATATCCTATCAGTTTTTTTTGGAGTTGCTCCATGAAAATGTGATTCACCACTGGTGGTCAGTTATCAAAATTTGAATTCCTGGAATACCTAGACTAGTCGCCTCATTTCTAAATATGGACACAAATAGGCCTCATTCATACGAACATTTTGGTGTATCACACTTATATCCTATCAGTTTTTTGTGGAGTTGCTCCATGCAAATGTGATTCACCAATGGTGGTTAGTAAACAAAATCTGAATTTCTGGAATACCTAGACTAGTCGCCGCATTTCTAAATATGAACACAAATAGGCCTCATTCATACGAACATTTTGGTGTATCACACTTATATCCTATCAGTTTTTTGTGGAGTTGCTCCATGCAAATGTGATTCACCAATGGTGGTTAGTAAACAAAATCTGAATTTCTGGAATACCTAGACTAGTCGCCGCATTTCTAAATATGGACACAAATAGGCCTCATTCATACGAACATTTTGGTGTATCACATTTATATCCTATCAGTTTTTTGTGGAGTTGCTCCATGCAAATTTGATTCACCAATGGTGGTTAGTAAACAAAATCTGAATTTCTGGAATACCTAGACTAGTCGCCGCATTTCTAAATATGGACACAAATAGGCCTCATTCATACGAACATTTTGGTGTATCACACTTATATCCTATCAGTTTTTTGTGGAGTTGCTCCATGCAAATGTGATTCACCAATGGTGGTTAGTAAACAAAATCTGAATTTCTGGAATACCTAGACTAGTCGCCGCATTTCTAAATATGTACACAAATAGGCCTCATTCATACGAACATTTTGGTGTATCACACTTATATCCTATCAGTTTTTTGTGGAGTTGCTCCATGAAAATGTGATTCACCACTGGTGGTCAGTTATCAAAATTTGAATTCCTGGAATACCTAGACTAGTCGCCGCATTTCTAAGTATGTACACAAATAGGCCTCATTCATACGAACATTTTGGTGTATCACACTTATATCCTATCAGTTTTTTGTGGAGTTGCTCCATGCAAATGTGATTCACCAATGGTGGTTAGTACACAAAATCTGAATTTCTGGAATACCTAGACTAGTCGCCGCATTTCTAAATATGGACACAAATAGGCCTCATTCATACGAACATTTTGGTGTATCACACTTATATCCTATCAGTTTTTTGTGGAGTTGCTCCATGCAAATGTGATTCACCAATGGTGGTTAGTAAACAAAATCTGAATTTCTGGAATACCTAGACTAGTCGCCGCATTTCTAAATATGGACACAAATAGGCCTCATTCATACGAACATTTTGGTGTATCACACTTATATCCTATCAGTTTTTTGTGGAGTTGCTCCATGAAAATGTGATTCACCACTGGTGGTCAGTTATCAAAATTTGAATTCCTGGAATACCTAGACTAGTCGCCGCATTTCTAAGTATGTACACAAATAGGCCTCATTCATACGAACATTTTGGTGTATCACACTTATATCCTATCAGTTTTTTGTGGAGTTGCTCCATGAAAATGTGATTCACCACTGGTGGTCAGTTATCAAAATTTGAATTCCTGGAATACCTAGACTAGTCGCCTCATTTCTAAGTATGTACACAAATAGGCCTCATTCATACGAACATTTTGGTGTATCACACTTATATCCTATCAGTTTTTTGTGGAGTTGCTCCATGAAAATGTGATTCACCACTGGTGGTCAGTTATCAAAATTTGAATTCCTGGAATACCTAGACTAGTCGCCGCATTTCTAAGTATGTACACAAATAGGCCTCATTCATACGAACATTTTGGTGTATCACACTTATATCCTATCAGTTTTTTGTGGAGTTGCTCCATGCAAATGTGATTCACCAATGGTGGTTAGTAAACAAAATCTGAATTTCTGGAATACCTAGACTAGTCGCCGCATTTCTAAATATGGACACAAATAGGCCTCATTCATACGAACATTTTGGTGTATCACACTTATATCCTATCAGTTTTTTGTGGAGTTGCTCCATGCAAATGTGATTCACCAATGGTGGTTAGTAAACAAAATCTGAATTTCTGGAATACTTAGACTAGTTGCCGCATTTCTAAATATGGACACAAATAGGCCTCATTCATACGAACATTTTGGTGTATCACACTTATATCCTATCAGTTTTTTTTGGAGTTGCTCCATGAAAATGTGATTCACCACTGGTGGTCAGTTATCAAAATTTGAATTCCTGGAATACCTAGACTAGTCGCCGCATTTCTAAGTATGTACACAAATAGGCCTCATTCATACGAACATTTTGGTGTATCACACTTATATCCTATCAGTTTTTTGTGGAGTTGCTCCATGAAAATGTGATTCACCAATGGTGGTTAGTAAACAAAATCTGAATTTCTGGAATACCTAGACTAGTCGCCGCATTTCTAAATATGGACACGAATAGGCCTCATTCATACGAACATTTTGGTGTATCACACTTATATCCTATCAGTTTTTTGTGGAGTTGCTCCATGAAAATGTGATTCACCACTGGTGGTCAGTTATCAAAATTTGAATTCCTGGAATACCTAGACTAGTCGCCGCATTTCTAAGTATGTACACAAATAGGCCTCATTCATACGAACATTTTGGTGTATCACACTTATATCCTATCAGTTTTTTGTGGAGTTGCTCCATGAAAATGTGATTCACCACTGGTGGTCAGTTATCAAAATTTGAATTCCTGGAATACCTAGACTAGTCGCCTCATTTCTAAGTATGTACACAAATAGGCCTCATTCATACGAACATTTTGGTGTATCACACTTATATCCTATCAGTTTTTTGTGGAGTTGCTCCATGCAAATGTGATTCACCAATGGTGGTTAGTAAACAAAATCTGAATTTCTGGAATACCTAGACTAGTCGCCGCATTTCTAAATATGGACACAAATAGGCCTCATTCATACGAACATTTGGGTGTATCACACTTATATCCTATCAGTTTTTTGTGGAGTTGCTCCATGCAAATGTGATTCACCAATGGTGGTTAGTAAACAAAATCTGAATTTCTGGAATACCTAGACTAGTCGCCGCATTTCTAAATATGGACACAAATAGGCCTCATTCATACGAACATTTTGGTGTATCACACTTATATCCTATCAGTTTTTTTTGGAGTTGCTCCATGAAAATGTGATTCACCACTGGTGGTCAGTTATCAAAATTTGAATTCCTGGAATACCTAGACTAGTCGCCGCATTTCTAAGTATGTTCACAAATAGGCCTCATTCATACGAACATTTTGGTGTATCACACTTATATCCTATCAGTTTTTTGTGGAGTTGCTCCATGAAAATGTGATTCACCAATGGTGGTTAGTAAACAAAATCTGAATTTCTGGAATACCTAGACTAGTCGCCGCATTTCTAAATATGGACACAAATAGGCCTCATTCATACAAACATTTTGGTGTATCACACTTATATCCTATCAGTTTTTTGTGGAGTTGCTCCATGCAAATGTGATTCACCAATGGTGGTCAGTTATCAAAATTTGAATTCCTGGAATACCTGGACTAGTCGCCGCATTTCTAAGTATGTACACAAATAGGCCTCATTCATACGAACATTTCGGTGTATCACACTTATATCCTATCAGTTTTTTGTGGAGTTGCTCCATGCAAATGTGATTCACCACTGGTGGTCAGTTATCAAAATTTGAATTCCTGGAATACCTGGACTAGTCGCCGCATTTCTAAGTATGTACACAAATAGGCCTCATTCATACGAACATTTTGGTGTATCACACTTATATCCTATCAGTTTTTTGTGGAGTTGCTCCATGCAAATGTGATTCACCAATGGTGGTTAGTAAACAAAATCTGAATTTCTGGAATACCTAGACTAGTCGCCGCATTTCTAAATATGGACACAAATAGGCCTCATTCATACGAACATTTTGGTGTATCACACTTATATCCTATCAGTTTTTTGTGGAGTTGCTCCTTGCAAATGTGATTCACCAATGGTGGTTAGTAAACAAAATCTGAATTTCTGGAATACCTAGACTAGTCGCCGCATTTCTAAATACGGACACAAATAGGCCTCATTCATACGAACATTTTGGTGTATCACACTTATATCCTATCAGTTTTTTGTGGAGTTGCTCCTTGCAAATGTGATTCACCAATGGTTGTTAGTAAACAAAATCTGAATTTCTGGAATACCTAGACTAGTCGCCGCATTTCTAAATATGGACACAAATAGGCCTCATTCATACGAACATTTTGGTGTATCACACTTATATCCTATCAGTTTTTTGTGGAGTTGCTCCTTGCAAATGTGATTCGCCAATGGTGGTTAGTAAACAAAATCTGAATTTCTGGAATACCTAGACTAGTCGCCGCATTTCTAAATATGGACACAAATAGGCCTCATTCATACGAACATTTTGGTGTATCACACTTATATCCTATCAGTTTTTTGTGGAGTTGCTCCTTGCAAATGTGATTCACCAATGGTGGTTAGTAAACAAAATCTGAATTTCTGGAATACCTAGACTAGTCGCCGCATTTCTAAATATGGACACAAATAGGCCTCATTCATACGAACATTTTGGTGTATCACACTTATATCCTATCAGTTTTTTGTGGAGTTGCTCCATGAAAATGTGATTCACCACTGGTGGTCAGTTATCAAAATTTGAATTCCTGGAATATCTAGACTAGTCGCCTCATTTCTAAATATGGACACAAATAGGCCTCATTCATACGAACATTTTGGTGTATCACACTTATATCCTATCAGTTTTTTGTGGAGTTGCTCCATGCAAATGTGATTCACCAATGGTGGTTAGTAAACAAAATCTGAATTTCTGGAATACCTAGACTAGTCGCCGCATTTCTAAATATGGACACGAATAGGCCTCATTCATACGAACATTTTGGTGTATCACACTTATATCCTATCAGTTTTTTGTGGAGTTGCTCCATGCAAATGTGATTCACCAATGGTGGTCAGTTATCAAAATTTGAATTCCTGGAATACCTGGACTAGTCGCCGCATTTCTAAGTATGTACACAAATAGGCCTCATTCATACGAACATTTTGGTGTATCACACTTATATCCTATCAGTTTTTTGTGGAGTTGCTCCATGCAAATGTGATTCACCAATGGTGGTCAGTTATCAAAATTTGAATTCCTGGAATACCTGGACTAGTCGCCGCATTTCTAAGTATGTACACAAATAGGCCTCATTCATACGAACATTTCGGTGTATCACACTTATATCCTATCAGTTTTTTGTGGAGTTGCTCCATGCAAATGTGATTCACCACTGGTGGTCAGTTATCAAAATTTGAATTCCTGGAATACCTAGACTAGTCGCCGCATTTCTAAGTATGTACACAAATAGGCCTCATTCATACGAACATTTGGGTGTATCACACTTATATCCTATCAGTTTTTTGTGGAGTTGCTCCATGCAAATGTGATTCACCAATGGTGGTTAGTAAACAAAATCTGAATTTCTGGAATACCTAGACTAGTCGCCGCATTTCTAAATATGGACACAAATAGGCCTCATTCATACGAACATTTGGGTGTATCACACTTATATCATATCAGTTTTTTGTGGAGTTGCTCCATGCAAATGTGATTCACCAATGGTGGTTAGTAAACAAAATCTGAATTTCTGGAATACCTAGACTAGTCGCCGCATTTCTAAATATGGACACAAATAGGCCTCATTCATACGAACATTTTGGTGTATCACACTTATATCCTATCAGTTTTTTGTGGAGTTGCTCCATGCAAATGTGATTCACCAATGGTGGTTAGTAAACAAAATCTGAATTTCTGGAATACCTAGACTAGTCGCCGCATTTCTAAATATGGACACGAATAGGCCTCATTCATACGAACATTTTGGTGTATCACACTTATATCCTATCAGTTTTTTGTGGAGTTGCTCCATGCAAATGTGATTCACCACTGGTGGTCAGTTATCAAAATTTGAATTCCTGGAATACCTAGACTAGTCGCCGCATTTCTAAGTATGTACACAAATAGGCCTCATTCATACGAACATTTTGGTGTATCACACTTATATCCTATCAGTTTTTTGTGGAGTTGCTCCATGAAAATGTGATTCACCACTGGTGGTCAGTTATCAAAATTTGAATTCCTGGAATACCTAGACTAGTCGCCTCATTTCTAAGTATGTACACAAATAGGCCTCATTCATACGAACATTTTGGTGTATCACACTTATATCCTATCAGTTTTTTGTGGAGTTGCTCCATGAAAATGTGATTCACCACTGGTGGTCAGTTATCAAAATTTGAATTCCTGGAATACCTAGACTAGTCGCCGCATTTCTAAGTACGTACACAAATAGGCCTCATTCATACGAACATTTTGGTGTATCACACTTATATCCTATCAGTTTTTTGTGGAGTTGCTCCATGCAAATGTGATTCACCAATGGTGGTTAGTAAACAAAATCTGAATTTCTGGAATACCTAGACTAGTCGCCGCATTTCTAAATATGGACACAAATAGGCCTCATTCATACGAACATTTTGGTGTATCACACTTATATCCTATCAGTTTTTTGTGGAGTTGCTCCATGCAAATGTGATTCACCAATGGTGGTTAGTAAACAAAATCTGAATTTCTGGAATACTTAGACTAGTTGCCGCATTTCTAAATATGGACACAAATAGGCCTCATTCATACGAACATTTTGGTGTATCACACTTATATCCTATCAGTTTTTTTTGGAGTTGCTCCATGAAAATGTGATTCACCACTGGTGGTCAGTTATCAAAATTTGAATTCCTGGAATACCTAGACTAGTCGCCGCATTTCTAAGTATGTACACAAATAGGCCTCATTCATACGAACATTTTGGTGTATCACACTTATATCCTATCAGTTTTTTGTGGAGTTGCTCCATGAAAATGTGATTCACCAATGGTGGTTAGTAAACAAAATCTGAATTTCTGGAATACCTAGACTAGTCGCCGCATTTCTAAATATGGACACGAATAGGCCTCATTCATACGAACATTTTGGTGTATCACACTTATATCCTATCAGTTTTTTGTGGAGTTGCTCCATGAAAATGTGATTCACCACTGGTGGTCAGTTATCAAAATTTGAATTCCTGGAATACCTAGACTAGTCGCCGCATTTCTAAGTATGTACACAAATAGGCCTCATTCATACGAACATTTTGGTGTATCACACTTATATCCTATCAGTTTTTTGTGGAGTTGCTCCATGAAAATGTGATTCACCACTGGTGGTCAGTTATCAAAATTTGAATTCCTGGAATACCTAGACTAGTCGCCTCATTTCTAAGTATGTACACAAATAGGCCTCATTCATACGAACATTTTGGTGTATCACACTTATATCCTATCAGTTTTTTGTGGAGTTGCTCCATGCAAATGTGATTCACCAATGGTGGTTAGTAAACAAAATCTGAATTTCTGGAATACCTAGACTAGTCGCCGCATTTCTAAATATGGACACAAATAGGCCTCATTCATACAAACATTTTGGTGTATCACACTTATATCCTATCAGTTTTTTGTGGAGTTGCTCCATGCAAATGTGATTCACCAATGGTGGTCAGTTATCAAAATTTGAATTCCTGGAATACCTGGACTAGTCGCCGCATTTCTAAGTATGTACACAAATAGGCCTCATTCATACGAACATTTTGGTGTATCACACTTATATCCTATCAGTTTTTTGTGGAGTTGCTCCATGCAAATGTGATTCACCAATGGTGGTCAGTTATCAAAATTTGAATTCCTGGAATACCTGGACTAGTCGCCGCATTTCTAAGTATGTACACAAATAGGCCTCATTCATACGAACATTTTGGTGTATCACACTTATATCCTATCAGTTTTTTGTGGAGTTGCTCCATGAAAATGTGATTCACCAATGGTGGTTAGTAAACAAAATCTGAATTTCTGGAATACCTAGACTAGTCGCCGAATTTCTAAATATGGACACAAATAGGCCTCATTCATACAAACATTTTGGTGTATCACACTTATATCCTATCAGTTTTTTGTGGAGTTGCTCCATGCAAATGTGATTCACCAATGGTGGTCAGTTATCAAAATTTGAATTCCTGGAATACCTGGACTAGTCGCCGCATTTCTAAGTATGTACACAAATAGGCCTCATTCATACGAACATTTTGGTGTATCACACTTATATCCTATCAGTTTTTTGTGGAGTTGCTCCATGCAAATGTGATTCACCAATGGTGGTCAGTTATCAAAATTTGAATTCCTGGAATACCTGGACTAGTCGCCGCATTTCTAAGTATGTACACAAATAGGCCTCATTCATACGAACATTTCGGTGTATCACACTTATATCCTATCAGTTTTTTGTGGAGTTGCTCCATGCAAATGTGATTCACCACTGGTGGTCAGTTATCAAAATTTGAATTCCTGGAATACCTAGACTAGTCGCCGCATTTCTAAGTATGTACACAAATAGGCCTCATTCATACGAACATTTTGGTGTATCACACTTATATCCTATCAGTTTTTTGTGGAGTTGCTCCATGCAAATGTGATTCACCAATGGTGGTTAGTAAACAAAATCTGAATTTCTGGAATACCTAGACTAGTCGCCGCATTTCTAAATATGGACACAAATAGGCCTCATTCATACGAACATTTTGGTGTATCACACTTATATCCTATCAGTTTTTTGTGGAGTTGCTCCTTGCAAATGTGATTCACCAATGGTGGTTAGTAAACAAAATCTGAATTTCTGGAATACCTAGACTAGTCGCCGCATTTCTAAATACGGACACAAATAGGCCTCATTCATACGAACATTTTGGTGTATCACACTTATATCCTATCAGTTTTTTGTGGAGTTGCTCCATGCAAATGTGATTCACCAATGGTGGTTAGTAAACAAAATCTGAATTTCTGGAATACCTAGACTAGTCGCCGCATTTCTAAATATGAACACAAATAGGCCTCATTCATACGAACATTTTGGTGTATCACACTTATATCCTATCAGTTTTTTGTGGAGTTGCTCCATGCAAATGTGATTCACCAATGGTGGTCAGTTATCAAAATTTGAATTCCTGGAATACCTGGACTAGTCGCCGCATTTCTAAGTATGTACACAAATAGGCCTCATTCATACGAACATTTTGGTGTATCACACTTATATCCTATCAGTTTTTTGTGGAGTTGCTCCATGCAAATGTGATTCACCAATGGTGGTCAGTTATCAAAATTTGAATTCCTGGAATACCTGGACTAGTCGCCGCATTTCTAAGTATGTACACAAATAGGCCTCATTCATACGAACATTTTGGTGTATCACACTTATATCCTATCAGTTTTTTGTGGAGTTGCTCCATGAAAATGTGATTCACCAATGGTGGTTAGTAAACAAAATCTGAATTTCTGGAATACCTAGACTAGTCGCCGCATTTCTAAATATGGACACAAATAGGCCTCATTCATACGAACATTTTGGTGTATCACACTTATATCCTATCAGTTTTTTGTGGAGTTGCTCCATGCAAATGTGATTCACCAATGGTGGTTAGTAAACAAAATCTGAATTTCTGGAATACTTAGACTAGTTGCCGCATTTCTAAATATGGACACAAATAGGCCTCATTCATACGAACATTTTGGTGTATCACACTTATATCCTATCAGTTTTTTTTGGAGTTGCTCCATGAAAATGTGATTCACCACTGGTGGTCAGTTATCAAAATTTGAATTCCTGGAATACCTAGACTAGTCGCCGCATTTCTAAGTATGTACACAAATAGGCCTCATTCATACGAACATTTTGGTGTATCACACTTATATCCTATCAGTTTTTTGTGGAGTTGCTCCATGAAAATGTGATTCACCAATGGTGGTTAGTAAACAAAATCTGAATTTCTGGAATACCTAGACTAGTCGCCGCATTTCTAAATATGGACACGAATAGGCCTCATTCATACGAACATTTTGGTGTATCACACTTATATCCTATCAGTTTTTTGTGGAGTTGCTCCATGAAAATGTGATTCACCACTGGTGGTCAGTTATCAAAATTTGAATTCCTGGAATACCTAGACTAGTCGCCGCATTTCTAAGTATGTACACAAATAGGCCTCATTCATACGAACATTTTGGTGTATCACACTTATATCCTATCAGTTTTTTGTGGAGTTGCTCCATGAAAATGTGATTCACCACTGGTGGTCAGTTATCAAAATTTGAATTCCTGGAATACCTAGACTAGTCGCCTCATTTCTAAGTATGTACACAAATAGGCCTCATTCATACGAACATTTTGGTGTATCACACTTATATCCTATCAGTTTTTTGTGGAGTTGCTCCATGCAAATGTGATTCACCAATGGTGGTTAGTAAACAAAATCTGAATTTCTGGAATACCTAGACTAGTCGCCGCATTTCTAAATATGGACACAAATAGGCCTCATTCATACAAACATTTTGGTGTATCACACTTATATCCTATCAGTTTTTTGTGGAGTTGCTCCATGCAAATGTGATTCACCAATGGTGGTCAGTTATCAAAATTTGAATTCCTGGAATACCTGGACTAGTCGCCGCATTTCTAAGTATGTACACAAATAGGCCTCATTCATACGAACATTTTGGTGTATCACACTTATATCCTATCAGTTTTTTGTGGAGTTGCTCCATGCAAATGTGATTCACCAATGGTGGTCAGTTATCAAAATTTGAATTCCTGGAATACCTGGACTAGTCGCCGCATTTCTAAGTATGTACACAAATAGGCCTCATTCATACGAACATTTTGGTGTATCACACTTATATCCTATCAGTTTTTTGTGGAGTTGCTCCATGAAAATGTGATTCACCAATGGTGGTTAGTAAACAAAATCTGAATTTCTGGAATACCTAGACTAGTCGCCGAATTTCTAAATATGGACACAAATAGGCCTCATTCATACAAACATTTTGGTGTATCACACTTATATCCTATCAGTTTTTTGTGGAGTTGCTCCATGCAAATGTGATTCACCAATGGTGGTCAGTTATCAAAATTTGAATTCCTGGAATACCTGGACTAGTCGCCGCATTTCTAAGTATGTACACAAATAGGCCTCATTCATACGAACATTTTGGTGTATCACACTTATATCCTATCAGTTTTTTGTGGAGTTGCTCCATGCAAATGTGATTCACCAATGGTGGTCAGTTATCAAAATTTGAATTCCTGGAATACCTGGACTAGTCGCCGCATTTCTAAGTATGTACACAAATAGGCCTCATTCATACGAACATTTCGGTGTATCACACTTATATCCTATCAGTTTTTTGTGGAGTTGCTCCATGCAAATGTGATTCACCACTGGTGGTCAGTTATCAAAATTTGAATTCCTGGAATACCTAGACTAGTCGCCGCATTTCTAAGTATGTACACAAATAGGCCTCATTCATACGAACATTTTGGTGTATCACACTTATATCCTATCAGTTTTTTGTGGAGTTGCTCCATGCAAATGTGATTCACCAATGGTGGTTAGTAAACAAAATCTGAATTTCTGGAATACCTAGACTAGTCGCCGCATTTCTAAATATGGACACAAATAGGCCTCATTCATACGAACATTTTGGTGTATCACACTTATATCCTATCAGTTTTTTGTGGAGTTGCTCCTTGCAAATGTGATTCACCAATGGTGGTTAGTAAACAAAATCTGAATTTCTGGAATACCTAGACTAGTCGCCGCATTTCTAAATACGGACACAAATAGGCCTCATTCATACGAACATTTTGGTGTATCACACTTATATCCTATCAGTTTTTTGTGGAGTTGCTCCATGCAAATGTGATTCACCAATGGTGGTTAGTAAACAAAATCTGAATTTCTGGAATACCTAGACTAGTCGCCGCATTTCTAAATATGAACACAAATAGGCCTCATTCATACGAACATTTTGGTGTATCACACTTATATCCTATCAGTTTTTTGTGGAGTTGCTCCATGCAAATGTGATTCACCAATGGTGGTCAGTTATCAAAATTTGAATTCCTGGAATACCTGGACTAGTCGCCGCATTTCTAAGTATGTACACAAATAGGCCTCATTCATACGAACATTTTGGTGTATCACACTTATATCCTATCAGTTTTTTGTGGAGTTGCTCCATGCAAATGTGATTCACCAATGGTGGTCAGTTATCAAAATTTGAATTCCTGGAATACCTGGACTAGTCGCCGCATTTCTAAGTATGTACACAAATAGGCCTCATTCATACGAACATTTCGGTGTATCACACTTATATCCTATCAGTTTTTTGTGGAGTTGCTCCATGCAAATGTGATTCACCACTGGTGGTCAGTTATCAAAATTTGAATTCCTGGAATACCTAGACTAGTCGCCGCATTTCTAAGTATGTACACAAATAGGCCTCATTCATACGAACATTTGGGTGTATCACACTTATATCATATCAGTTTTTTGTGGAGTTGCTCCATGCAAATGTGATTCACCAATGGTTGTTAGTAAACAAAATCTGAATTTCTGGAATACATAGACTAGTCGCCGCATTTCTAAATACGGACACAAATAGGCCTCATTCATACGAACATTTTGGTGTATCACACTTATATCCTATCAGTTTTTTGTGGAGTTGCTCCATGCAAATGTGATTCACCAATGGTGGTTAGTAAACAAAATCTGAATTTCTGGAATACCTAGACTAGTCGCCGCATTTCTAAATATGGACACAAATAGGCCTCATTCATACGAACATTTGGGTGTATCACACTTATATCATATCAGTTTTTTGTGGAGTTGCTCCATGCAAATGTGATTCACCAATGGTGGTTAGTAAACAAAATCTGAATTTCTGGAATACCTAGACTAGTCGCCGCATTTCTAAATATGGACACAAATAGGCCTCATTCATACGAACATTTTGGTGTATCACACTTATATCCTATCAGTTTTTTGTGGAGTTGCTCCATGCAAATGTGATTCACCAATGGTGGTTAGTAAACAAAATCTGAATTTCTGGAATACCTAGACTAGTCGCCGCATTTCTAAATATGGACACGAATAGGCCTCATTCATACGAACATTTTGGTGTATCACACTTATATCCTATCAGTTTTTTGTGGAGTTGCTCCATGCAAATGTGATTCACCAATGGTGGTTAGTAAACAAAATCTGAATTTCTGGAATACCTAGACTAGTCGCCGCATTTCTAAATATGGACACAAATAGGCCTCATTCATACGAACATTTTGGTGTATCACACTTATATCCTATCAGTTTTTTGTGGAGTTGCTCCATGCAAATGTGATTCACCAATGGTGGTTAGTAAACAAAATCTGAATTTCTGGAATACCTAGACTAGTCGCCGCATTTCTAAGTATGTACACAAATAGGCCTCATTCATACGAACATTTTGGTGTATCACACTTATATCCTATCAGTTTTTTGTGGAGTTGCTCCATGCAAATGTGATTCACCAATGGTGGTTAGTAAACAAAATCTGAATTTCTGGAATACCTAGACTAGTCGCCGCATTTCTAAATATGGACACAAATAGGCCTCATTCATACGAACATTTTGGTGTATCACACTTATATCCTATCAGTTTTTTGTGGAGTTGCTCCTTGCAAATGTGATTCACCAATGGTGGTTAGTAAACAAAATCTGAATTTCTGGAATACCTAGACTAGTCGCCGCATTTCTAAATATGGACACAAATAGGCCTCATTCATACGAACATTTTGGTGTATCACACTTATATCCTATCAGTTTTTTGTGGAGTTGCTCCATGAAAATGTGATTCACCACTGGTGGTCAGTTATCAAAATTTGAATTCCTGGAATATCTAGACTAGTCGCCTCATTTCTAAATATGGACACAAATAGGCCTCATTCATACGAACATGTTGGTGTATCACACTTATATCCTATCAGTTTTTTGTGGAGTTGCTTCATGCAAATGTGATTCACCAATGGTGGTTAGTAAACAAAATCTGAATTTCTGGAATACCTAGACTAGTCGCCGCATTTCTAAATATGGACACGAATAGGCCTCATTCATACGAACATTTTGGTGTATCACACTTATATCCTATCAGTTTTTTGTGGAGTTGCTCCATGCAAATGTGATTCACCAATGGTGGTTAGTAAACAAAATCTGAATTTCTGGAATACCTAGACTAGTCGCCGCATTTCTAAATATGAACACAAATAGGCCTCATTCATACGAACATTTTGGTGTATCACACTTATATCCTATCAGTTTTTTGTGGAGTTGCTCCATGCAAATGTGATTCACCAATGGTGGTTAGTAAACAAAATCTGAATTTCTGGAATACCTAGACTAGTCGCCGCATTTCTAAATATGGACACAAATAGGCCTCATTCATACGAACATTTTGGTGTATCACATTTATATCCTATCAGTTTTTTGTGGAGTTGCTCCATGCAAATTTGATTCACCAATGGTGGTTAGTAAACAAAATCTGAATTTCTGGAATACCTAGACTAGTCGCCGCATTTCTAAATATGGACACAAATAGGCCTCATTCATACGAACATTTTGGTGTATCACACTTATATCCTATCAGTTTTTTGTGGAGTTGCTCCATGCAAATGTGATTCACCAATGGTGGTTAGTAAACAAAATCTGAATTTCTGGAATACCTAGACTAGTCGCCGCATTTCTAAATATGGACACAAATAGGCCTCATTCATACGAACATTTTGGTGTATCACACTTATATCCTATCAGTTTTTTGTGGAGTTGCTCCATGAAAATGTGATTCACCACTGGTGGTCAGTTATCAAAATTTGAATTCCTGGAATACCTAGACTAGTCGCCGCATTTCTAAGTATGTACACAAATAGGCCTCATTCATACGAACATTTTGGTGTATCACACTTATATCCTATCAGTTTTTTGTGGAGTTGCTCCATGAAAATGTGATTCACCACTGGTGGTCAGTTATCAAAATTTGAATTCCTGGAATACCTAGACTAGTCGCCTCATTTCTAAGTATGTACACAAATAGGCCTCATTCATACGAACATTTTGGTGTATCACACTTATATCCTATCAGTTTTTTGTGGAGTTGCTCCATGCAAATGTGATTCACCAATGGTGGTTAGTAAACAAAATCTGAATTTCTGGAATACTTAGACTAGTTGCCGCATTTCTAAATATGGACACAAATAGGCCTCATTCATACGAACATTTTGGTGTATCACACTTATATCCTATCAGTTTTTTTTGGAGTTGCTCCATGAAAATGTGATTCACCACTGGTGGTCAGTTAACAAAATTTGAATTCCTGGAATACCTAGACTAGTCGCCGCATTTCTAAGTATGTACACAAATAGGCCTCATTCATACGAACATTTTGGTGTATCACACTTATATCCTATCAGTTTTTTGTGGAGTTGCTCCATGCAAATGTGATTCACCAATGGTGGTTAGTAAACAAAATCTGAATTTCTGGAATACCTAGACTAGTCGCCGCATTTCGAATTATGAACACAAATAGGCCTTATTCATACGAACATTTTGGTGTATCACACTTATATCCTATCAGTTTTTTGTGGAGTTGCTCCATGCAAATGTGATTCACCACTGGTGGTCAGTTATCAAAATTTGAATTCCTGGAATACCTAGACTAGTCGCCGCATTTCTAAGTATGTACACAAATAGGCCTCATTCATACGAACATTTTGGTGTATCACATTTATATCCTATCAGTTTTTTGTGGAGTTGCTCCATGCAAATTTGATTCACCAATGGTGGTTAGTAAACAAAATCTGAATTTCTGGAATACCTAGACTAGTCGCCGCATTTCGAATTATGAACACAAATAGGCCTTATTCATACGAACATTTTGGTGTATCACACTTATATCCTATCAGTTTTTTGTGGAGTTGCTCCATGCAAATGTGATTCACCAATGGTGGTTAGTAAACAAAATCTGAATTTCTGGAATACCTAGACTAGTCGCCGCATTTCTAAATATGGACACAAATAGGCCTCATTCATACGAACATTTTGGTGTATCACACTTATATCCTATCAGTTTTTTGTGGAGTTGCTCCATGAAAATGTGATTCACCACTGGTGGTCAGTTATCAAAATTTGAATTCCTGGAATACCTAGACTAGTCGCCGCATTTCTAAGTATGTACACAAATAGGCCTCATTCATACGAACATTTTGGTGTATCACACTTTATCCTATCAGTTTTTTGTGGAGTTGCTCCATGCAAATGTGATTCACCAATGGTGGTTAGTAAACAAAATCTGAATTTCTGGAATACCTAGACTAGTCGCCGCATTTCTAAATATGGACACAAATAGGCCTCATTCATACGAACATTTTGGTGTATCACACTTATATCCTATCAGTTTTTTGTGGAGTTGCTCCATGCAAATGTGATTCACCAATGGTGGTTAGTAAACAAAATCTGAATTTCTGGAATACCTAGACTAGTCGCCGCATTTCTAAATATGGACACAAATAGGCCTCATTCAGACGAACATTTTGGTGTATCACACTTATATCCTATCAGTTTTTTGTGGAGTTGCTCCATGAAAATGTGATTCACCACTGGTGGTCAGTTATCAAAATTTGAATTCCTGGAATACCTAGACTAGTCGCCGCATTTCTAAGTATGTACACAAATAGGCCTCATTCATACGAACATTTTGGTGTATCACACTTATATCCTATCAGTTTTTTGTGGAGTTGCTCCATGAAAATGTGATTCACCACTGGTGGTCAGTTATCAAAATTTGAATTCCTGGAATACCTAGACTAGTCGCCTCATTTCTAAGTATGTACACAAATAGGCCTCATTCATACGAACATTTTGGTGTATCACACTTATATCCTATCAGTTTTTTGTGGAGTTGCTCCATGCAAATGTGATTCACCAATGGTGGTTAGTAAACAAAATCTGAATTTCTGGAATACTTAGACTAGTTGCCGCATTTCTAAATATGGACACAAATAGGCCTCATTCATACGAACATTTTGGTGTATCACACTTATATCCTATCAGTTTTTTTTGGAGTTGCTCCATGAAAATGTGATTCACCACTGGTGGTCAGTTATCAAAATTTGAATTCCTGGAATACCTAGACTAGTCGCCGCATCTCTAAGTATGTACACAAATAGGCCTCATTCATACGAACATTTTGGTGTATCACACTTATATCCTATCAGTTTTTTGTGGAGTTGCTCCATGAAAATGTGAAGCACCACTGGTGGTCAGTTATTAAAATTTGAATTCCTGGAATACCTAGACTAGCCGCCGCATTTCTATGTATGTACACAAATAGGCCTCATTCATACGAACATTTTGGTGTATCACACTTATATCCTATCAGTTTTTTGTGGAGTTGCTGCATGAAAATGTGATTCACCACTGGTGGTCAGTTATCAAAATTTGAATTCCTGGAATACCTAGACTAGTCGCCTCATTTCTAAGTATGTACACAAATAGGCCTCATTCATACGAACATTTTGGTGTATCACACTTATATCCTATCAGTTTTTTGTGGAGTTGCTCCATGCAAATGTGATTCACCAATGGTGGTTAGTAAACAAAATCTGAATTTCTGGAATACCTAGACTAGTCGCCGCATTTCTAAATATGGACACAAATAGGCCTCATTCATACGAACATTTGGGTGTATCACACTTATATCCTATCAGTTTTTTGTGGAGTTGCTCCATGCAAATGTGATTCACCAATGGTGGTTAGTAAACAAAATCTGAATTTATGGAATACCTAGACTAGTCGCCGCATTTCTAAGTATGTACACAAATAGGCCTCATTCATATGAACATTTTGGTGTATCACACTTATATCCTATCAGTTTTTTGAACATTTTGGTGTATCACACTTATATCCTATCAGTTTTTTGTGGAGTTGCTGCATGAAAATGTGATTCACCACTGGTGGTCAGTTATCAAAATTTGAATTCCTGGAATACCTAGACTAGTCGCCTCATTTCTAAGTATGTACACAAATAGGCCTCATTCATACGAACATTTTGGTGTATCACACTTATATCCTATCAGTTTTTTGTGGAGTTGCTCCATGCAAATGTGATTCACCAATGGTGGTTAGTAAACAAAATCTGAATTTCTGGAATACCTAGACTAGTCGCCGCATTTCTAAATATGGACACAAATAGGCCTCATTCATACGAACATTTGGGTGTATCACACTTATATCCTATCAGTTTTTTGTGGAGTTGCTCCATGCAAATGTGATTCACCAATGGTGGTTAGTAAACAAAATCTGAATTTATGGAATACCTAGACTAGTCGCCGCATTTCTAAGTATGTACACAAATAGGCCTCATTCATATGAACATTTTGGTGTATCACACTTATATCCTATCAGTTTTTTGTGGAGTTGCTCCATGCAAATGTGATTCACCAATGGTGGTTAGTAAACAAAATCTGAATTTCTGGAATACCTAGACTAGTCGCCGCATTTCTAAATATGGACACAAATAGGCCTCATTCATACGAACATTTTGGTGTATCACACTTATATCCTATCAGTTTTTTGTGGAGTTGCTCCATGCAAATGTGATTCACCAATGGTGGTTAGTAAACAAAATCTGAATTTCTAGAATACCTAGACTAGTCGCCGCATTTCTAAATATGGACACAAGTAGGCCTCATTCATACGAACATTTTGGTGTATCACACTTATATCCTATCAGTTTTTTGTGGAGTTGCTCCATGCAAATGTGATTCACCAATGGTGGTTAGTAAACAAAATCTGAATTTCTGGAATACCTAGACTAGTTGCCGCATTTCTAAATATGGACACAAATAGGCCTCATTCATACGAACATTTTGGTGTATCACACTTATATCCTATCAGTTTTTTTTGGAGTTGCTCCATGAAAATGTGATTCACCACTGGTGGTCAGTTATCAAAATTTGAATTCCTGGAATACCTAGACTAGTCGCCGCATTTCTAAGTATGTAAACAAATAGGCTTCATTCATACGAACATTTTGGTGTATCACACTTATATCCTATCAGTTTTTTGTGGAGTTGCTCCATGCAAATGTGATTCACCAATGGTGGTTAGTAAACAAAATCTGAATTTCTGGAATACCTAGACTAGTCGCCGCATTTCTAAATATGGACACAAATAGGCCTCATTCATACGAACATTTTGGTGTATCACACTTATATCCTATCAGTTTTTTTTGGAGTTGCTCCATGAAAATGTGATTCACCACTGGTGGTCAGTTATCAAAATTTGAATTCCTGGAATACCTAGACTAGTCGCCGCATTTCTAAGTATGTTCACAAATAGGCCTCATTCATACGAACATTTTGGTGTATCACACTTATATCCTATCAGTTTTTTGTGGAGTTGCTCCATGAAAATGTGATTCACCAATGGTGGTTAGTAAACAAAATCTGAATTTCTGGAATACCTAGACTAGTCGCCGCATTTCTAAATATGGACACAAATAGGCCTCATTCATACAAACATTTTGGTGTATCACACTTATATCCTATCAGTTTTTTGTGGAGTTGCTCCATGCAAATGTGATTCACCAATGGTGGTCAGTTATCAAAATTTGAATTCCTGGAATACCTGGACTAGTCGCCGCATTTCTAAGTATGTACACAAATAGGCCTCATTCATACGAACATTTTGGTGTATCACACTTATATCCTATCAGTTTTTTGTGGAGTTGCTCCATGCAAATGTGATTCACCAATGGTGGTCAGTTATCAAAATTTGAATTCCTGGAATACCTGGACTAGTCGCCACATTTCTAAGTATGTACACAAATAGGCCTCATTCATACGAACATTTCGGTGTATCACACTTATATCCTATCAGTTTTTTGTGGAGTTGCTCCATGCAAATGTGATTCACCACTGGTGGTCAGTTATCAAAATTTGAATTCCTGGAATACCTAGACTAGTCGCCGCATTTCTAAGTATAGGCCTCATTCATACGAACATTTTGGTGTATCACACTTATATCCTATCAGTTTTTTGTGGAGTTGCTCCATGCAAATGTGATTCACCAATGGTGGTTAGTAAACAAAATCTGAATTTCTGGAATACCTAGACTAGTCCCCGCATTTCTAAATATGGACACAAATAGGCCTCATTCATACGAACATTTTGGTGTATCACACTTATATCCTATCAGTTTTTTGTGGAGTTGCTCCATGCAAATGTGATTCACCAATGGTGGTTAGTAAACAAAATCTGAATTTCTGGAATACCTAGACTAGTCGCCGCATTTCTAAATACGGACACAAATAGGCCTCATTCATACGAACATTTTGGTGTATCACACTTATATCCTATCAGTTTTTTGTGGAGTTGCTCCATGCAAATGTGATTCACCAATGGTTGTTAGTAAACAAAATCTGAATTTCTGGAATACATAGACTAGTCGCCGCATTTCTAAATACGGACACAAATAGGCCTCATTCATACGAACATTTTGGTGTATCACACTTATATCCTATCAGTTTTTTGTGGAGTTGCTCCATGCAAATGTGATTCACCAATGGTGGTTAGTAAACAAAATCTGAATTTCTGGAATACCTAGACTAGTCGCCGCATTTCTAAATATGGACACAAATAGGCCTCATTCATACGAACATTTGGGTGTATCACACTTATATCATATCAGTTTTTTGTGGAGTTGCTCCATGCAAATGTGATTCACCAATGGTGGTTAGTAAACAAAATCTGAATTTCTGGAATACCTAGACTAGTCGCCGCATTTCTAAATATGGACACAAATAGGCCTCATTCATACGAACATTTGGGTGTATCACACTTATATCCTGTCAGTTTTTTGTGGAGTTGCTCCATGCAAATGTGATTCACCAATGGTGGTTAGTAAACAAAATCTGAATTTCTGGAATACCTAGACTAGTCGCCGCATTTCTAAATATGGAAGCAAATAGGCCTCATTCATACGAACATTTTGGTGTATCACACTTATATCCTATCAGTTTTTTGTGGAGTTGCTCCATGCAAATGTGATTCACCAATGGTGGTTAGTAAACAAAATCTGAATTTCTGGAATACATAGACTAGTCGCCGCATTTCTAAATATGGACACAAATAGGCCTCATTCATACGAACATTTTGGTGTATCACATTTATATCCTATCAGTTTTTTGTGGAGTTGCTCCATGCAAATGTGATTCACCAATGGTGGTTAGTAAACAAAATCTGAATTTCTGGAATACCTAGACTAGTCGCCGCATTTCTAAATATGGAAGCAAATAGGCCTCATTCATACGAACATTTTGGTGTATCACACTTATATCCTATCAGTTTTTTGTGGAGTTGCTCCATGCAAATGTGATTCACCAATGGTGGTTAGTAAACAAAATCTGAATTTCTGGAATACATAGACTAGTCGCCGCATTTCTAAATATGGACACAAATAGGCCTCATTCATACGAACATTTGGGTGTATCACACTTATATCCTATCAGTTTTTTGTGGAGTTGCTCCATGCAAATGTGATTCACCAATGGTGGTTAGTAAACAAAATCTGAATTTCTGGAATACCTAGACTAGTCGCCGCATTTCTAAATATGGACACAAATAGGCCTCATTCATACGAACATTTTGGTGTATCACACTTATATCCTATCAGTTTTTTGTGGAGTTGCTCCATGCAAATGTGATTCACCAATGGTGGTTAGTAAACAAAATCTGAATTTCTGGAATACCTAGACTAGTCGCCGCATTTCTAAATATGGAAGCAAATAGGCCTCATTCATACGAACATTTTGGTGTATCACACTTATATCCTATCAGTTTTTTGTGGAGTTGCTCCATGCAAATGTGATTCACCAATGGTGGTTAGTAAACAAAATCTGAATTTCTGGAATACCTAGACTAGTCGCCGCATTTCTAAATATGGACACAAATAGGCCTCATTCATACGAACATTTGGGTGTATCACACTTATATCCTGTCAGTTTTTTTTGGAGTTGCTCCATGAAAATGTGATTCACCACTGGTGGTCAGTTATCAAAATTTGAATTCCTGGAATACCTAGACTAGTCGCTGCATTTCTAAGTATGTACACAAATAGGCCTCATTTTGGTGTATCACACTTATATCCTATCAGTTTTTCTTGGAGTTGCTCCATGAAAATGTGATTCACCACTGGTGGTCAGTTATCAAAATTTGAATTCCTGGAATACCTAGACTAGTCGCCGCATTTCTAAGTATGTACACAAATAGGCCTCATTCATACGAACATTTGGGTGTATCACACTTATATCATATCAGTTTTTTGTGGAGTTGCTCCATGCAAATGTGATTCACCAATGGTGGTTAGTAAACAAAATCTGAATTTCTGGAATACCTAGACTAGTCGCCGCATTTCTAAATATGGACACAAATAGGCCTCATTCATACGAACATTTGGGTGTATCACACTTATATCCTGTCAGTTTTTTGTGGAGTTGCTCCATGCAAATGTGATTCACCAATGGTGGTTAGTAAACAAAATCTGAATTTCTGGAATACCTAGACTAGTCGCCGCATTTCTAAATATGGAAGCAAATAGGCCTCATTCATACGAACATTTTGGTGTATCACACTTATATCCTATCAGTTTTTTGTGGAGTTGCTCCATGCAAATGTGATTCACCAATGGTGGTTAGTAAACAAAATCTGAATTTCTGGAATACATAGACTAGTCGCCGCATTTCTAAATATGGACACAAATAGGCCTCATTCATACGAACATTTTGGTGTATCACATTTATATCCTATCAGTTTTTTGTGGAGTTGCTCCATGCAAATGTGATTCACCAATGGTGGTTAGTAAACAAAATCTGAATTTCTGGAATACCTAGACTAGTCGCCGCATTTCTAAATATGGAAGCAAATAGGCCTCATTCATACGAACATTTTGGTGTATCACACTTATATCCTATCAGTTTTTTGTGGAGTTGCTCCATGCAAATGTGATTCACCAATGGTGGTTAGTAAACAAAATCTGAATTTCTGGAATACATAGACTAGTCGCCGCATTTCTAAATATGGACACAAATAGGCCTCATTCATACGAACATTTGGGTGTATCACACTTATATCCTATCAGTTTTTTGTGGAGTTGCTCCATGCAAATGTGATTCACCAATGGTGGTTAGTAAACAAAATCTGAATTTCTGGAATACCTAGACTAGTCGCCGCATTTCTAAATATGGACACAAATAGGCCTCATTCATACGAACATTTTGGTGTATCACACTTATATCCTATCAGTTTTTTGTGGAGTTGCTCCATGCAAATGTGATTCACCAATGGTGGTTAGTAAACAAAATCTGAATTTCTGGAATACCTAGACTAGTCGCCGCATTTCTAAATATGGAAGCAAATAGGCCTCATTCATACGAACATTTTGGTGTATCACACTTATATCCTATCAGTTTTTTGTGGAGTTGCTCCATGCAAATGTGATTCACCAATGGTGGTTAGTAAACAAAATCTGAATTTCTGGAATACCTAGACTAGTCGCCGCATTTCTAAATATGGACACAAATAGGCCTCATTCATACGAACATTTGGGTGTATCACACTTATATCCTGTCAGTTTTTTTTGGAGTTGCTCCATGAAAATGTGATTCACCACTGGTGGTCAGTTATCAAAATTTGAATTCCTGGAATACCTAGACTAGTCGCTGCATTTCTAAGTATGTACACAAATAGGCCTCATTTTGGTGTATCACACTTATATCCTATCAGTTTTTCTTGGAGTTGCTCCATGAAAATGTGATTCACCACTGGTGGTCAGTTATCAAAATTTGAATTCCTGGAATACCTAGACTAGTCGCCGCATTTCTAAGTATGTACACAAATAGGCCTCATTCATACGAACATTTTGGTGTATCACACTTATATCCTATCAGTTTTTTGTGGAGTTGCTCCATGCAAATGTGATTCACCAATGGTGGTTAGTAAACAAAATCTGAATTTCTGGAATACATAGACTAGTCGCCGCATTTCTAAATATGGACACAAATAGGCCTCATTCATACGAACATTTTGGTGTATCACACTTATATCCTATCAGTTTTTTTTGGAGTTGCTCCATGAAAATGTGATTCACCACTGGTGGTCAGTTATCAAAATTTGAATTCCTGGAATACCTAGACTAGTCGCCGCATTTCTAAGTATGTACACAAATAGGCCTCATTCATACGAACATTTTGGTGTATCACACTTATATCCTATCAGTTTTTTGTGGAGTTGCTCCATGCAAATGTGATTCACCAATGGTGGTTAGTAAACAAAATCTGAATTTCTGGAATACCTAGACTAGTCGCCGCATTTCTAAATATGGACACAAATAGGCCTCATTCATACGAACATTTTGGTGTATCACACTTATATCCTATCAGTTTTTTGTGGAGTTGCTCCATGCAAATGTGATTCACCAATGGTGGTTAGTAAACAAAATCTGAATTTCTGGAATACATAGACTAGTCGCCGCATTTCTAAATATGGACACAAATAGGCCTCATTCATACGAACATTTTGGTGTATCACACTTATATCCTATCAGTTTTTTGTGGAGTTGCTCCATGCAAATGTGATTCACCAATGGTGGTTAGTAAACAAAATCTGAATTTCTGGAATACCTAGACTAGTCGCCGCATTTCTAAATATGGACACAAATAGGCCTCATTCATACGAACATTTGGGTGTATCACACTTATATCCTGTCAGTTTTTTGTGGAGTTGCTCCATGCAAATGTGATTCACCAATGGTGGTTAGTAAACAAAATCTGAGTTTCTGGAATACCTAGACTAGTCTCCGCATTTCTAAATATGGACACAAATAGGCCTCATTCATACGAACATTTTGGTGTATCACACTTATATCCTATCAGTTTTTTGTGGAGTTGCTCCATGCAAATGTGATTCACCAATGGTGGTTAGTAAACAAAATCTGAATTTCTGGAATACCTAGACTAGTCGCCGCATTTCTAAATATGGACACAAATAGGCCTCATTCATACGAACATTTTGGTGTATCACACTTATATCCTATCAGTTTTTTTTGGAGTTGCTCCATGAAAATGTGATTCACCACTGGTGGTCAGTTATCAAAATTTGAATTCCTGGAATACCTAGACTAGTCGCCGCATTTCTAAGTATGTACACAAATAGGCCTCATTCATACGAACATTTTGGTGTATCACACTTATATCCTATCAGTTTTTTGTGGAGTTGCTCCATGAAAATGTGATTCACCAATGGTGGTTAGTAAACAAAATCTGAATTTCTGGAATACCTAGACTAGTCGCCGCATTTCTAAATATGGACACAAATAGGCCTCATTCATACGAACATTTGGGTGTATCACACTTATATCCTATCAGTTTTTTGTGGAGTTGCTCCATGCAAATGTGATTCACCAATGGTGGTTAGTAAACAAAATCTGAATTTATGGAATACCTAGACTAGTCGCCGCATTTCTAAGTATGTACACAAATAGGCCTCATTCATACGAACATTTTGGTGTATCACACTTATATCCTATCAGTTTTTTGTGGAGTTGCTCCATGCAAATGTGATTCACCAATGGTGGTTAGTAAACAAAATCTGAATTTCTGGAATACCTAGACTAGTTGCCGCATTTCTAAATATGGACACAAATAGGCCTCATTCATACGAACATTTTGGTGTATCACACTTATATCCTATCAGTTTTTTATGGAGTTGCTCCATGCAAATGTGATTCACCAATGGTGGTTAGTAAACAAAATCTGAATTTCTGGAATACCTAGACTAGTCGCCGCATTTCTAAATATGGACACAAATAGGCCTCATTCATACGAACATTTTGGTGTATCACACTTATATCCTATCAGTTTTTTGTGGAGTTGCTCCATGCAAATGTGATTCACCAATGGTGGTTAGTAAACAAAATCTGAATTTCTGGAATACCTAGACTAGTTGCCGCATTTCTAAATATGGACGCAAATAGGCCTCATTCATACGAACATTTTGGTGTATCACACTTATATCCTATCAGTTTTTTGTGGAGTTGCTCCATGCAAATGTGATTCACCAATGGTGGTTAGTAAACAAAATCTGAATTTCTGGAATACCTAGACTAGTCGCCGCATTTCTAAATATGGACACAAATAGGCCTCATTCATACGAACATTTTGGTGTATCACACTTATATCCTATCAGTTTTTTGTGGAGTTGCTCCATGAAAATGTGATTCACCACTGGTGGTCAGTTATCAAAATTTGAATTCCTGGAATACCTAGACTAGTCGCCGCATTTCTAAGTATGTACACAAATAGGCCTCATTCATACGAACATTTTGGTGTATCACACTTATATCCTATCAGTTTTTTGTGGAGTTGCTCCATGCAAATGTGATTCACCAATGGTGGTCAGTTATCAAAATTTGAATTCCTGGAATACCTAGACTAGTCGCCTCATTTCTAAGTATGTACACAAATAGGCCTCATTCATACGAACATTTTGGTGTATCACACTTATATCCTATCAGTTTTTTGTGGAGTTGCTCCATGCAAATGTGATTCACCAATGGTGGTTAGTAAACAAAATCTGAATTTCTGGAATACTTAGACTAGTTGCCGCATTTCTAAATATGGACACAAATAGGCCTCATTCATACGAACATTTTGGTGTATCACACTTATATCCTGTCAGTTTTTTGTGGAGTTGCTCCATGCAAATGTGATTCACCAATGGTGGTTAGTAAACAAAATCTGAATTTCTGGAATACATAGACTAGTCGCCGCATTTCTAAATATGGACACAAATAGGCCTCATTCATACGAACATTTTGGTGTATCACACTTATATCCTATCAGTTTTTTTTGGAGTTGCTCCATGAAAATGTGATTCACCACTGGTGGTCAGTTATCAAAATTTGAATTCCTGGAATACCTAGACTAGTCGCCGCATTTCTAAGTATGTACACAAATAGGCCTCATTCATACGAACATTTTGGTGTATCACACTTATATCCTATCAGTTTTTTGTGGAGTTGCTCCATGCAAATGTGATTCACCAATGGTGGTTAGTAAACAAAATCTGAATTTCTGGAATACCTAGACTAGTCGCCGCATTTCTAAATATGGACACAAATAGGCCTCATTCATACGAACATTTTGGTGTATCACACTTATATCCTATCAGTTTTTTGTGGAGTTGCTCCATGCAAATGTGATTCACCAATGGTGGTTAGTAAACAAAATCTGAATTTCTGGAATACATAGACTAGTCGCCGCATTTCTAAATATGGACACAAATAGGCCTCATTCATACGAACATTTTGGTGTATCACACTTATATCCTGTCAGTTTTTTGTGGAGTTGCTCCATGCAAATGTGATTCACCAATGGTGGTTAGTAAACAAAATCTGAATTTCTGGAATACATAGACTAGTCGCCGCATTTCTAAATATGGACACAAATAGGCCTCATTCATACGAACATTTTGGTGTATCACACTTATATCCTATCAGTTTTTTTTTGGAGTTGCTCCATGAAAATGTGATTCACCACTGGTGGTCAGTTATCAAAATTTGAATTCCTGGAATACCTAGACTAGTCGCCGCATTTCTAAGTATGTACACAAATAGGCGTCATTCATACGAACATTTTGGTGTATCACACTTATATCCTATCAGTTTTTTGTGGAGTTGCTCCATGCAAATGTGATTCACCAATGGTGGTTAGTAAACAAAATCTGAATTTCTGGAATACCTAGACTAGTCGCCGCATTTCTAAATATGGACACAAATAGGCCTCATTCATACGAACATTTTGGTGTATCACACTTATATCCTATCAATTTTTTGTGGAGTTGCTCCATGCAAATGTGATTCACCAATGGTGGTTAGTAAACAAAATCTGAATTTCTGGAATACATAGACTAGTCGCCGCATTTCTAAATATGGACACAAATAGGCCTCATTCATACGAACATTTTGGTGTATCACACTTATATCCTATCAGTTTTTTGTGGAGTTGCTCCATGCAAATGTGATTCACCAATGGTGGTTAGTAAACAAAATCTGAATTTCTGGAATACCTAGACTAGTCGCCGCATTTCTAAATATGGACACAAATAGGCCTCATTCATACGAACATTTGGGTGTATCACACTTATATCCTGTCAGTTTTTTGTGGAGTTGCTCCATGCAAATGTGATTCACCAATGGTGGTTAGTAAACAAAATCTGAATTTCTGGAATACCTAGACTAGTCGCCGCATTTCTAAATATGGACACAAATAGGCCTCATTCATACGAACATTTTGGTGTATCACACTTATATCCTATCAGTTTTTTTTGGAGTTGCTCCATGAAAATGTGATTCACCACTGGTGGTCAGTTATCAAAATTTGAATTCCTGGAATACCTAGACTAGTCGCCGCATTTCTAAGTATGTACACAAATAGGCGTCATTCATACGAACATTTTGGTGTATCACACTTATATCCTATCAGTTTTTTGTGGAGTTGCTCCATGCAAATGTGATTCACCAATGGTGGTTAGTAAACAAAATCTGAATTTCTGGAATACCTAGACTAGTCGCCGCATTTCTAAATATGGACACAAATAGGCCTCATTCATACGAACATTTGGGTGTATCACACTTATATCCTGTCAGTTTTTTGTGGAGTTGCTCCATGCAAATGTGATTCACCAATGGTGGTTAGTAAACAAAATCTGAATTTCTGGAATACCTAGACTAGTCGCCGCATTTCTAAATATGGAAGCAAATAGGCCTCATTCATACGAACATTTGGGTGTATCACACTTATATCCTATCAGTTTTTTGTGGAGTTGCTCCATGCAAATGTGATTCACCAATGGTGGTTAGTAAACAAAATCTGAATTTATGGAATACCTAGACTAGTCGCCGCATTTCTAAGTATGTACACAAATAGGCCTCATTCATACGAACATTTTGGTGTATCACACTTATATCCTATCAGTTTTTTGTGGAGTTGCTCCATGCAAATGTGATTCACCAATGGTGGTTAGTAAACAAAATCTGAATTTCTGGAATACCTAGACTAGTTGCCGCATTTCTAAATATGGACACAAATAGGCCTCATTCATACGAACATTTTGGTGTATCACACTTATATCCTATCAGTTTTTTGTGGAGTTGCTCCATGCAAATGTGATTCACCAATGGTGGTTAGTAAACAAAATCTGAATTTCTGGAATACCTAGACTAGTCGCCGCATTTCTAAATATGGACACAAATAGGCCTCATTCATACGAACATTTTGGTGTATCACACTTATATCCTATCAGTTTTTTGTGGAGTTGCTCCATGCAAATGTGATTCACCAATGGTGGTTAGTAAACAAAATCTGAATTTCTGGAATACATAGACTAGTCGCCGCATTTCTAAATATGGACACAAATAGGCCTCATTCATACGAACATTTTGGTGTATCACACTTATATCCTATCAGTTTTTTGTGGAGTTGCTCCATGCAAATGTGATTCACCAATGGTGGTTAGTAAACAAAATCTGAATTTCTGGAATACCTAGACTAGTCGCCGCATTTCTAAATATGGACACAAATAGGCCTCATTCATACGAACATTTTGGTGTATCACACTTATATCCTATCAATTTTTTATGGAGTTGCTCCATGCAAATGTGATTCACCAATGGTGGTTAGTAAACAAAATCTGAATTTCTGGAATACATAGACTAGTCGCCGCATTTCTAAATATGGACACAAATAGGCCTCATTCATACGAACATTTGGGTGTATCACACTTATATCCTGTCAGTTTTTTGTGGAGTTGCTCCATGCAAATGTGATTCACCAATGGTGGTTAGTAAACAAAATCTGAATTTCTGGAATACCTAGACTAGTCGCCGCATTTCTAAATATGGACACAAATAGGCCTCATTCATACGAACATTTGGGTGTATCACACTTATATCCTGTCAGTTTTTTGTGGAGTTGCTCCATGCAAATGTGATTCACCAATGGTGGTTAGTAAACAAAATCTGAATTTATGGAATACCTAGACTAGTCGCCGCATTTCTAAGTATGTACACAAATAGGCCTCATTCATACGAACATTTTGGTGTATCACACTTATATCCTATCAGTTTTTTGTGGAGTTGCTCCATGCAAATGTGATTCACCAATGGTGGTTAGTAAACAAAATCTGAATTTCTGGAATACCTAGACTAGTCGCCGCATTTCTAAATATGGACACAAATAGGCCTCATTCATACGAACATTTGGGTGTATCACACTTATATCCTATCAGTTTTTTGTGGAGTTGCTCCATGCAAATGTGATTCACCAATGGTGGTTATTAAACAAAATCTGAATTTATGGAATACCTAGACTAGTCGCCGCATTTCTAAGTATGTACACAAATAGGCCTCATTCATACGAACATTTTGGTGTATCACACTTATATCCTATCAGTTTTTTGTGGAGTTGCTCCATGCAAATGTGATTCACCAATGGTGGTTAGTAAACAAAATCTGAATTTCTGGAATACCTAGACTAGTCGCCGCATTTCTAAATATGAAAGCAAATAGGCCTCATTCATACGAACATTTTGGTGTATCACACTTATATCCTATCAGTTTTTTTTGGAGTTGCTCCATGAAAATGTGATTCACCACTGGTGGTCAGTTATCAAAATTTGAATTCCTGGAATACCTAGACTAGTCGCCGCATTTCTAAGTATGTACACAAATAGGCCTCATTTTGGTGTATCACACTTATATCCTATCAGTTTTTTTTGGAGTTACTCCATGAAAATGTGATTCACCACTGGTGGTCAGTTATCAAAATTTGAATTCCTGGAATACCTAGACTAGTCGCCGCATTTCTAAGTATGTACACAAATAGGCCTCATTCATACGAACATTTTGGTGTATCACACTTATATCCTATCAGTTTTTTGTGGAGTTGCTCCATGCAAATGTGATTCACCAATGGTGGTTAGTAAACAAAATCTGAATTTCTGGAATACCTAGACTAGTCGCCGCATTTCTAAATATGGACACAAATAGGCCTCATTCATACGAACATTTTGGTGTATCACACTTATATCCTATCAGTTTTTTTTGGAGTTGCTCCATGAAAATGTGATTCACCACTGGTGGTCAGTTATCAAAATTTGAATTCCTGGAATACCTAGACTAGTCGCCGCATTTCTAAGTATGTACACAAATAGGCCTCATTTTGGTGTATCACACTTATATCCTATCAGTTTTTTTTGGAGTTACTCCATGAAAATGTGATTCACCACTGGTGGTCAGTTATCAAAATTTGAATTCCTGGAATACCTAGACTAGTCGCCGCATTTCTAAGTATGTACACAAATAGGCCTCATTCATACGAACATTTTGGTGTATCACACTTATATCCTATCAGTTTTTTGTGGAGTTGCTCCATGCAAATGTGATTCACCAATGGTGGTTAGTAAACAAAATCTGAATTTCTGGAATACCTAGACTAGTCGCCGCATTTCTAAATATGGACACAAATAGGCCTCATTCATACGAACATTTTGGTGTATCACACTTATATCCTATCAGTTTTTTGTGGAGTTGCTCCATGCAAATGTGATTCACCAATGGTGGTTAGTAAACAAAATCTGAATTTCTGGAATACATAGACTAGTCGCCGCATTTTTAAATATGGACACAAATAGGCCTCATTCATACGAACATTTTGGTGTATCACACTTATATCCTGTCAGTTTTTTGTGGAGTTGCTCCATGCAAATGTGATTCACCAATGGTGGTTAGTAAACAAAATCTGAATTTCTGGAATACATAGACTAGTCGCCGCATTTCTAAATATGGACACAAATAGGCCTCATTCATACGAACATTTTGGTGTATCACACTTATATCCTATCAGTTTTTTTTGGAGTTGCTCCATGAAAATGTGATTCACAACTGGTGGTCAGTTATCAAAATTTGAATTCCTGGAATACCTAGACTAGTCGCCGCATTTCTAAGTATGTACACAAATAGGCCTCATTCATACGAACATTTTGGTGTATCACACTTATATCCTATCAGTTTTTTGTGGAGTTGCTCCATGCAAATGTGATTCACCAATGGTGGTTAGTAAACAAAATCTGAATTTCTGGAATACCTAGACTAGTCGCCGCATTTCTAAATATGGACACAAATAGGCCTCATTCATACGAACATTTTGGTGTATCACACTTATATCCTATCAATTTTTTGTGGAGTTGCTCCATGCAAATGTGATTCACCAATGGTGGTTAGTAAACAAAATCTGAATTTCTGGAATACATAGACTAGTCGCCGCATTTCTAAATATGGACACAAATAGGCCTCATTCATACGAACATTTTGGAGTATCACACTTATATCCTATCAGTTTTTTGTGGAGTTGCTCCATGCAAATGTGATTCACCAATGGTGGTTAGTAAACAAAATCTGAATTTCTGGAATACCTAGACTAGTCGCCGCATTTCTAAATATGGACACAAATAGGCCTCATTCATACGAACATTTGGGTGTATCACACTTATATCCTGTCAGTTTTTTGTGGAGTTGCTCCATGCAAATGTGATTCACCAATGGTGGTTAGTAAACAAAATCTGAATTTCTGGAATACCTAGACTAGTCGCCGCATTTCTAAATATGGACACAAATAGGCCTCATTCATACGAACATTTTGGTGTATCACACTTATATCCTATCAGTTTTTTTTGGAGTTGCTCCATGAAAATGTGATTCACCACTGGTGGTCAGTTATCAAAATTTGAATTCCTGGAATACCTAGACTAGTCGCCGCATTTCTAAGTATGTACACAAATAGGCGTCATTCATACGAACATTTTGGTGTATCACACTTATATCCTATCAGTTTTTTGTGGAGTTGCTCCATGCAAATGTGATTCACCAATGGTGGTTAGTAAACAAAATCTGAATTTCTGGAATACCTAGACTAGTCGCCGCATTTCTAAATATGGACACAAATAGGCCTCATTCATACGAACATTTTGGTGTATCACACTTATATCCTATCAGTTTTTTGTGGAGTTGCTCCATGCAAATGTGATTCACCAATGGTGGTTAGTAAACAAAATCTGAATTTCTGGAATACCTAGACTAGTCGCCGCATTTCTAAATATGGAAGCGAATAGGCCTCATTCATACGAACATTTGGGTGTATCACACTTATATCCTATCAGTTTTTTGTGGAGTTGCTCCATGCAAATGTGATTCACCAATGGTGGTTAGTAAACAAAATCTGAATTTATGGAATACCTAGACTAGTCGCCGCATTTCTAAATATGGAAGCGAATAGGCCTCATTCATACGAACATTTGGGTGTATCACACTTATATCCTATCAGTTTTTTGTGGAGTTGCTCCATGCAAATGTGATTCACCAATGGTGGTTAGTAAACAAAATCTGAATTTCTGGAATACATAGACTAGTCGCCGCATTTCTAAATATGGACACAAATAGGCCTCATTCATACGAACATTTTGGTGTATCACACTTATATCCTATCAGTTTTTTGTGGAGTTGCTCCATGCAAATGTGATTCACCAATGGTGGTTAGTAAACAAAATCTGAATTTCTGGAATACCTAGACTAGTCGCCGCATTTCTAAATATGGACACAAATAGGCCTCATTCATACGAACATTTTGGTGTATCACACTTATATCCTATCAATTTTTTGTGGAGTTGCTCCATGCAAATGTGATTCACCAATGGTGGTTAGTAAACAAAATCTGAATTTCTGGAATACATAGACTAGTCGCCGCATTTCTAAATATGGACACAAATAGGCCTCATTCATACGAACATTTTGGTGTATCACACTTATATCCTATCAGTTTTTTGTGGAGTTGCTCCATGCAAATGTGATTCACCAATGGTGGTTAGTAAACAAAATCTGAATTTCTGGAATACCTAGACTAGTCGCCGCATTTCTAAATATGGACACAAATAGGCCTCATTCATACGAACATTTGGGTGTATCACACTTATATCCTGTCAGTTTTTTGTGGAGTTGCTCCATGCAAATGTGATTCACCAATGGTGGTTAGTAAACAAAATCTGAATTTCTGGAATACCTAGACTAGTCGCCGCATTTCTAAATATGGACACAAATAGGCCTCATTCATACGAACATTTGGGTGTATCACACTTATATCCTATCAGTTTTTTGTGGAGTTGCTCCATGCAAATGTGATTCACCAATGGTGGTTAGTAAACAAAATCTGAATTTATGGAATACCTAGACTAGTCGCCGCATTTCTAAGTATGTACACAAATAGGCCTCATTCATACGAACATTTTGGTGTATCACACTTATATCCTATCAGTTTTTTGTGGAGTTGCTCCATGCAAATGTGATTCACCAATGGTGGTTAGTAAACAAAATCTGAATTTCTGGAATACCTAGACTAGTCGCCGCATTTCTAAATATGGACACAAATAGGCCTCATTCATACGAACATTTTGGTGTATCACACTTATATCCTATCAGTTTTTTGTGGAGTTGCTCCATGCAAATGTGATTCACCAATGGTGGTTAGTAAACAAAATCTGAATTTCTGGAATACCTAGACTAGTCGCCGCATTTCTAAATATGGACACAAATAGGCCTCATTCATACGAACATTTTGGTGTATCACACTTATATCCTATCAGTTTTTTGTGGAGTTGCTCCATGCAAATGTGATTCACCAATGGTGGTTAGTAAACAAAATCTGAATTTCTGGAATACATAGACTAGTCGCCGCATTTTTAAATATGGACACAAATAGGCCTCATTCATACGAACATTTTGGTGTATCACACTTATATCCTGTCAGTTTTTTGTGGAGTTGCTCCATGCAAATGTGATTCACCAATGGTGGTTAGTAAACAAAATCTGAATTTCTGGAATACATAGACTAGTCGCCGCATTTCTAAATATGGACACAAATAGGCCTCATTCATACGAACATTTTGGTGTATCACACTTATATCCTATCAGTTTTTTTTGGAGTTGCTCCATGAAAATGTGATTCACAACTGGTGGTCAGTTATCAAAATTTGAATTCCTGGAATACCTAGACTAGTCGCCGCATTTCTAAGTATGTACACAAATAGGCCTCATTCATACGAACATTTTGGTGTATCACACTTATATCCTATCAGTTTTTTGTGGAGTTGCTCCATGCAAATGTGATTCACCAATGGTGGTTAGTAAACAAAATCTGAATTTCTGGAATACCTAGACTAGTCGCCGCATTTCTAAATATGGACACAAATAGGCCTCATTCATACGAACATTTTGGTGTATCACACTTATATCCTATCAATTTTTTGTGGAGTTGCTCCATGCAAATGTGATTCACCAATGGTGGTTAGTAAACAAAATCTGAATTTCTGGAATACATAGACTAGTCGCTGCATTTCTAAATATGGACACAAATAGGCCTCATTCATACGAACATTTTGGTGTATCACACTTATATCCTATCAGTTTTTTGTGGAGTTGCTCCATGCAAATGTGATTCACCAATGGTGGTTAGTAAACAAAATCTGAATTTCTGGAATACCTAGACTAGTCGCCGCATTTCTAAATATGGACACAAATAGGCCTCATTCATACGAACATTTGGGTGTATCACACTTATATCCTGTCAGTTTTTTGTGGAGTTGCTCCATGCAAATGTGATTCACCAATGGTGGTTAGTAAACAAAATCTGAATTTCTGGAATACCTAGACTAGTCTCCGCATTTCTAAATATGGACGCAAATAGGCCTCATTCATACGAACATTTTGGTGTATCACACTTATATCCTATCAGTTTTTTGTGGAGTTGCTCCATGCAAATGTGATTCACCAATGGTGGTTAGTAAACAAAATCTGAATTTCTGGAATACCTAGACTAGTCGCCGCATTTCTAAATATGGACACAAATAGGCCTCATTCATACGAACATTTTGGTGTATCACACTTATATCCTATCAGTTTTTTTTGGAGTTGCTCCATGAAAATGTGATTCACCACTGGTGGTCAGTTATCAAAATTTGAATTCCTGGAATACCTAGAATAGTCGCCGCATTTCTAAGTATGTACACAAATAGGCCTCATTCATACGAACATTGTGGTGTATCACACTTATATCCTATCAGTTTTTTGTGGAGTTGCTCCATGAAAATGTGATTCACCAATGGTGGTTAGTAAACAAAATCTGAATTTCTGGAATACCTAGACTAGTCGCCGCATTTCTAAGTATGTACACAAATAGGCCTCATTCATACGAACATTTTGGTGTATCACACTTATATCCTATCAGTTTTTTGTGGAGTTGCTCCATGCAAATGTGATTCACCAATGGTGGTTAGTAAACAAAATCTGAATTTCTGGAATACCTAGACTAGTCGCCGCATTTCTAAATATGGACACAAATAGGCCTCATTCATACGAACATTTTGGTGTATCACACTTATATCCTATCAGTTTTTTGTGGAGTTGCTCCATGCAAATGTGATTCACCAATGGTGGTTAGTAAACAAAATCTGAATTTCTGGAATACCTAGACTAGTTGCCGCATTTCTAAATATGGACACAAATAGGCCTCATTCATACGAACATTTTGGTGTATCACACTTATATCCTATCAGTTTTTTGTGGAGTTGCTCCATGCAAATGTGATTCACCAATGGTGGTTAGTAAACAAAATCTGAATTTCTGGAATACCTAGACTAGTCGCCGCATTTCTAAATATGGACACAAATAGGCCTCATTCATACGAACATTTTGGTGTATCACACTTATATCCTATCAGTTTTTTGTGGAGTTGCTCCATGGAAATGTGATTCACCAATGGTGGTTAGTAAACAAAATCTGAATTTCTGGAATACCTAGACTAGTCGCCGCATTTCTAAATATGGACACAAATAGGCCTCATTCATACGAACATTTTGGTGTATCACACTTATATCCTATCAGTTTTTTGTGGAGTTGCTCCATGCAAATGTGATTCACCAATGGTGGTTAGTAAACAAAATCTGAATTTCTGGAATACCTAGACTAGTCGCCGCATTTCTAAATATGGAAGCAAATAGGCCTCATTCATACGAACATTTTGGTGTATCACACTTATATCCTATCAGTTTTTTGTGGAGTTGCTCCATGCAAATGTGATTCACCAATGGTGGTTAGTAAACAAAATCTGAATTTCTGGAATACATAGACTAGTCGCCGCATTTCTAAATATGGACACAAATAGGCCTCATTCATACGAACATTTTGGTGTATCACACTTATATCCTATCAGTTTTTTTTGGAGTTGCTCCATGAAAATGTGATTCACCACTGGTGGTCAGTTATCAAAATTTGAATTCCTGGAATACCTAGACTAGTCGCCGCATTTCTAAGTATGTACACAAATAGGCCTCATTCATACGAACATTTTGGTGTATCACACTTATATCCTATCAGTTTTTTGTGGAGTTGCTCCATGCAAATGTGATTCACCAATGGTGGTTAGTAAACAAAATCTGAATTTCTGGAATACCTAGACTAGTCGCCGCATTTCTAAATATGGACACAAATAGGCCTCATTCATACGAACATTTTGGTGTATCACACTTATATCCTATCAGTTTTTTTTGGAGTTGCTCCATGAAAATGTGATTCACCACTGGTGGTCAGTTATCAAAATTTGAATTCCTGGAATACCTAGACTAGTCGCCGCATTTCTAAGTATGTACACAAATAGGCCTCATTCATACGAACATTTTGGTGTATCACACTTATATCCTATCAGTTTTTTGTGGAGTTGCTCCATGCAAATGTGATTCACCAATGGTGGTTAGTAAACAAAATCTGAATTTCTGGAATACCTAGACTAGTTGCCGCATTTCTAAATATGGACACAAATAGGCCTCATTCATACGAACATTTTGGTGTATCACACTTATATCCTATCAGTTTTTTGTGGAGTTGCTCCATGCAAATGTGATTCACCAATGGTGGTTAGTAAACAAAATCTGAATTTCTGGAATACCTAGACTAGTCGCCGCATTTCTAAATATGGACACAAATAGGCCTCATTCATACGAACATTTTGGTGTATCACACTTATATCCTATCAGTTTTTTGTGGAGTTGCTCCATGCAAATGTGATTCACCAATGGTGGTTAGTAAACAAAATCTGAATTTCTGGAATACATAGACTAGTCGCCGCATTTCTAAATATGGACACAAATAGGCCTCATTCATACGAACATTTTGGTGTATCACACTTATATCCTATCAGTTTTTTGTGGAGTTGCTCCATGCAAATGTGATTCACCAATGGTGGTTAGTAAACAAAATCTGAATTTCTGGAATACCTAGACTAGTCGCCGCATTTCTAAATATGGACACAAATAGGCCTCATTCATACGAACATTTTGGTGTATCACACTTATATCCTATCAATTTTTTGTGGAGTTGCTCCATGCAAATGTGATTCACCAATGGTGGTTAGTAAACAAAATCTGAATTTCTGGAATACATAGACTAGTCGCCGCATTTCTAAATATGGACACAAATAGGCCTCATTCATACGAACATTTTGGTGTATCACACTTATATCCTATCAGTTTTTTGTGGAGTTGCTCCATGCAAATGTGATTCACCAATGGTGGTTAGTAAACAAAATCTGAATTTCTGGAATACCTAGACTAGTCGCCGCATTTCTAAATATGGACACAAATAGGCCTCATTCATACGAACATTTGGGTGTATCACACTTATATCCTGTCAGTTTTTTGTGGAGTTGCTCCATGCAAATGTGATTCACCAATGGTGGTTAGTAAACAAAATCTGAATTTCTGGAATACCTAGACTAGTCGCCGCATTTCTAAATATGGACACAAATAGGCCTCATTCATACGAACATTTGGGTGTATCACACTTATATCCTATCAGTTTTTTGTGGAGTTGCTCCATGCAAATGTGATTCACCAATGGTGGTTAGTAAACAAAATCTGAATTTATGGAATACCTAGACTAGTCGCCGCATTTCTAAGTATGTACACAAATAGGCCTCATTCATACGAACATTTTGGTGTATCACACTTATATCCTATCAGTTTTTTGTGGAGTTGCTCCATGCAAATGTGATTCACCAATGGTGGTTAGTAAACAAAATCTGAATTTCTGGAATACCTAGACTAGTCGCCGCATTTCTAAATATGGACACAAATAGGCCTCATTCATACGAACATTTTGGTGTATCACACTTATATCCTATCAGTTTTTTGTGGAGTTGCTCCATGCAAATGTGATTCACCAATGGTGGTTAGTAAACAAAATCTGAATTTCTGGAATACCTAGACTAGTCGCCGCATTTCTAAATATGAAAGCAAATAGGCCTCATTCATACGAACATTTTGGTGTATCACACTTATATCCTATCAGTTTTTTGTGGAGTTGCTCCATGCAAATGTGATTCACCAATGGTGGTTAGTAAACAAAATCTGAATTTCTGGAATACCTAGACTAGTCGCCGCATTTCTAAATATGGACACAAATAGGCCTCATTCATACGAACATTTTGGTGTATCACACTTATATCCTATCAGTTTTTTGTGGAGTTGCTCCATGCAAATGTGATTCACCAATGGTGGTTAGTAAACAAAATCTGAATTTCTGGAATACATAGACTAGTCGCCGCATTTTTAAATATGGACACAAATAGGCCTCATTCATACGAACATTTTGGTGTATCACACTTATATCCTGTCAGTTTTTTGTGGAGTTGCTCCATGCAAATGTGATTCACCAATGGTGGTTAGTAAACAAAATCTGAATTTCTGGAATACATAGACTAGTCGCCGCATTTCTAAATATGGACACAAATAGGCCTCATTCATACGAACATTTTGGTGTATCACACTTATATCCTATCAGTTTTTTTTGGAGTTGCTCCATGAAAATGTGATTCACAACTGGTGGTCAGTTATCAAAATTTGAATTCCTGGAATACCTAGACTAGTCGCCGCATTTCTAAGTATGTACACAAATAGGCCTCATTCATACGAACATTTTGGTGTATCACACTTATATCCTATCAGTTTTTTGTGGAGTTGCTCCATGCAAATGTGATTCACCAATGGTGGTTAGTAAACAAAATCTGAATTTCTGGAATACCTAGACTAGTCGCCGCATTTCTAAATATGGACACAAATAGGCCTCATTCATACGAACATTTTGGTGTATCACACTTATATCCTATCAATTTTTTGTGGAGTTGCTCCATGCAAATGTGATTCACCAATGGTGGTTAGTAAACAAAATCTGAATTTCTGGAATACATAGACTAGTCGCTGCATTTCTAAATATGGACACAAATAGGCCTCATTCATACGAACATTTTGGTGTATCACACTTATATCCTATCAGTTTTTTGTGGAGTTGCTCCATGCAAATGTGATTCACCAATGGTGGTTAGTAAACAAAATCTGAATTTCTGGAATACCTAGACTAGTCGCCGCATTTCTAAATATGGACACAAATAGGCCTCATTCATACGAACATTTGGGTGTATCACACTTATATCCTGTCAGTTTTTTGTGGAGTTGCTCCATGCAAATGTGATTCACCAATGGTGGTTAGTAAACAAAATCTGAATTTCTGGAATACCTAGACTAGTCTCCGCATTTCTAAATATGGACGCAAATAGGCCTCATTCATACGAACATTTTGGTGTATCACACTTATATCCTATCAGTTTTTTGTGGAGTTGCTCCATGCAAATGTGATTCACCAATGGTGGTTAGTAAACAAAATCTGAATTTCTGGAATACCTAGACTAGTCGCCGCATTTCTAAATATGGACACAAATAGGCCTCATTCATACGAACATTTTGGTGTATCACACTTATATCCTATCAGTTTTTTTTGGAGTTGCTCCATGAAAATGTGATTCACCACTGGTGGTCAGTTATCAAAATTTGAATTCCTGGAATACCTAGAATAGTCGCCGCATTTCTAAGTATGTACACAAATAGGCCTCATTCATACGAACATTTTGGTGTATCACACTTATATCCTATCAGTTTTTTGTGGAGTTGCTCCATGAAAATGTGATTCACCAATGGTGGTTAGTAAACAAAATCTGAATTTCTGGAATACCTAGACTAGTCGCCGCATTTCTAAGTATGTACACAAATAGGCCTCATTCATACGAACATTTTGGTGTATCACACTTATATCCTATCAGTTTTTTGTGGAGTTGCTCCATGCAAATGTGATTCACCAATGGTGGTTAGTAAACAAAATCTGAATTTCTGGAATACATAGACTAGTCGCCGCATTTCTAAATATGGACACAAATAGGCCTCATTCATACGAACATTTTGGTGTATCACACTTATATCCTATCAGTTTTTTTTGGAGTTGCTCCATGAAAATGTGATTCACAACTGGTGGTCAGTTATCAAAATTTGGACACAAATAGGCCTCATTCATACGAACATTTTGGTGTATCACACTTATATCCTATCAGTTTTTTTTGGAGTTGCTCCATGAAAATGTGATTCACCACTGGTGGTCAGTTATCAAAATTTGAATTCCTGGAATACCTAGAATAGTCGCCGCATTTCTAAGTATGTACACAAATAGGCCTCATTCATACGAACATTTTGGTGTATCACACTTATATCCTATCAGTTTTTTGTGGAGTTGCTCCATGAAAATGTGATTCACCAATGGTGGTTAGTAAACAAAATCTGAATTTCTGGAATACCTAGACTAGTCGCCGCATTTCTAAGTATGTACACAAATAGGCCTCATTCATACGAACATTTTGGTGTATCACACTTATATCCTATCAGTTTTTTGTGGAGTTGCTCCATGCAAATGTGATTCACCAATGGTGGTTAGTAAACAAAATCTGAATTTCTGGAATACCTAGACTAGTCGCCGCATTTCTAAATATGGACACAAATAGGCCTCATTCATACGAACATTTTGGTGTATCACACTTATATCCTATCAGTTTTTTGTGGAGTTGCTCCATGCAAATGTGATTCACCAATGGTGGTTAGTAAACAAAATCTGAATTTCTGGAATACCTAGACTAGTTGCCGCATTTCTAAATATGGACACAAATAGGCCTCATTCATACGAACATTTTGGTGTATCACACTTATATCCTATCAGTTTTTTGTGGAGTTGCTCCATGCAAATGTGATTCACCAATGGTGGTTAGTAAACAAAATCTGAATTTCTGGAATACCTAGACTAGTCGCCGCATTTCTAAATATGGACACAAATAGGCCTCATTCATACGAACATTTTGGTGTATCACACTTATATCCTATCAGTTTTTTGTGGAGTTGCTCCATGGAAATGTGATTCACCAATGGTGGTTAGTAAACAAAATCTGAATTTCTGGAATACCTAGACTAGTCGCCGCATTTCTAAATATGGACACAAATAGGCCTCATTCATACGAACATTTTGGTGTATCACACTTATATCCTATCAGTTTTTTGTGGAGTTGCTCCATGCAAATGTGATTCACCAATGGTGGTTAGTAAACAAAATCTGAATTTCTGGAATACCTAGACTAGTCGCCGCATTTCTAAATATGGAAGCAAATAGGCCTCATTCATACGAACATTTTGGTGTATCACACTTATATCCTATCAGTTTTTTGTGGAGTTGCTCCATGCAAATGTGATTCACCAATGGTGGTTAGTAAACAAAATCTGAATTTCTGGAATACATAGACTAGTCGCCGCATTTCTAAATATGGACACAAATAGGCCTCATTCATACGAACATTTTGGTGTATCACACTTATATCCTATCAGTTTTTTTTGGAGTTGCTCCATGAAAATGTGATTCACCACTGGTGGTCAGTTATCAAAATTTGAATTCCTGGAATACCTAGACTAGTCGCCGCATTTCTAAGTATGTACACAAATAGGCCTCATTCATACGAACATTTTGGTGTATCACACTTATATCCTATCAGTTTTTTGTGGAGTTGCTCCATGCAAATGTGATTCACCAATGGTGGTTAGTAAACAAAATCTGAATTTCTGGAATACCTAGACTAGTCGCCGCATTTCTAAATATGGACACAAATAGGCCTCATTCATACGAACATTTTGGTGTATCACACTTATATCCTATCAGTTTTTTTTGGAGTTGCTCCATGAAAATGTGATTCACCACTGGTGGTCAGTTATCAAAATTTGAATTCCTGGAATACCTAGACTAGTCGCCGCATTTCTAAGTATGTACACAAATAGGCCTCATTCATACGAACATTTTGGTGTATCACACTTATATCCTATCAGTTTTTTGTGGTGTTGCTCCATGCAAATGTGATTCACCAATGGTGGTTAGTAAACAAAATCTGAATTTCTGGAATACATAGACTAGTCGCCGCATTTCTAAATATGGAAGCAAATAGGCCTCATTCATACGAACATTTTGGTGTATCACACTTATATCCTATCAGTTTTTTGTGGAGTTGCTCCATGCAAATGTGATTCACCAATGGTGGTTAGTAAACAAAATCTGAATTTCTGGAATACATAGACTAGTCGCCGCATTTCTAAATATGGACACAAATAGGCCTCATTCATACGAACATTTGGGTGTATCACACTTATATCCTATCAGTTTTTTGTGGAGTTGCTCCATGCAAATGTGATTCACCAATGGTGGTTAGTAAACAAAATCTGAATTTCTGGAATACCTAGACTAGTCGCCGCATTTCTAAATATGGACACAAATAGGCCTCATTCATACGAACATTTTGGTGTATCACACTTATATCCTATCAGTTTTTTGTGGAGTTGCTCCATGCAAATGTGATTCACCAATGGTGGTTAGTAAACAAAATCTGAATTTCTGGAATACCTAGACTAGTCGCCGCATTTCTAAGTATGTACACAAATAGGCCTCATTCATACGAACATTTTGGTGTATCACACTTATATCCTATCAGTTTTTTGTGGAGTTGCTCCATGCAAATGTGATTCACCAATGGTGGTTAGTAAACAAAATCTGAATTTCTGGAATACCTAGACTAGTCGCCGCATTTCTAAATATGGACACAAATAGGCCTCATTCATACGAACATTTTGGTGTATCACACTTATATCCTATCAGTTTTTTGTGGAGTTGCTCCATGCAAATGTGATTCACCAATGGTGGTTAGTAAACAAAATCTGAATTTCTGGAATACCTAGACTAGTCGCCGCATTTCTAAATATGAAAGCAAATAGGCCTCATTCATACGAACATTTTGGTGTATCACACTTATATCCTATCAGTTTTTTGTGGAGTTGCTCCATGCAAATGTGATTCACCAATGGTGGTTAGTAAACAAAATCTGAATTTCTGGAATACCTAGACTAGTCGCCGCATTTCTAAATATGGACACAAATAGGCCTCATTCATACGAACATTTTGGTGTATCACACTTATATCCTATCAGTTTTTTGTGGAGTTGCTCCATGCAAATGTGATTCACCAATGGTGGTTAGTAAACAAAATCTGAATTTCTGGAATACATAGACTAGTCGCCGCATTTCTAAATATGGACACAAATAGGCCTCATTCATACGAACATTTTGGTGTATCACACTTATATCCTATCAGTTTTTTGTGGAGTTGCTCCATGCAAATGTGATTCACCAATGGTGGTTAGTAAACAAAATCTGAATTTCTGGAATACCTAGACTAGTCGCCGCATTTCTAAATATGGACACAAATAGGCCTCATTCATACGAACATTTTGGTGTATCACACTTATATCCTATCAATTTTTTGTGGAGTTGCTCCATGCAAATGTGATTCACCAATGGTGGTTAGTAAACAAAATCTGAATTTCTGGAATACATAGACTAGTCGCCGCATTTCTAAATATGGACACAAATAGGCCTCATTCATACGAACATTTTGGTGTATCACACTTATATCCTATCAGTTTTTTGTGGAGTTGCTCCATGCAAATGTGATTCACCAATGGTGGTTAGTAAACAAAATCTGAATTTCTGGAATACCTAGACTAGTCGCCGCATTTCTAAATATGGACACAAATAGGCCTCATTCATACGAACATTTGGGTGTATCACACTTATATCCTGTCAGTTTTTTGTGGAGTTGCTCCATGCAAATGTGATTCACCAATGGTGGTTAGTAAACAAAATCTGAATTTCTGGAATACCTAGACTAGTCGCCGCATTTCTAAATATGGACACAAATAGGCCTCATTCATACGAACATTTGGGTGTATCACACTTATATCCTATCAGTTTTTTGTGGAGTTGCTCCATGCAAATGTGATTCACCAATGGTGGTTGGTAAACAAAATCTGAATTTATGGAATACCTAGACTAGTCGCCGCATTTCTAAGTATGTACACAAATAGGCCTCATTCATACGAACATTTTGGTGTATCACACTTATATCCTATCAGTTTTTTGTGGAGTTGCTCCATGCAAATGTGATTCACCAATGGTGGTTAGTAAACAAAATCTGAATTTCTGGAATACCTAGACTAGTCGCCGCATTTCTAAATATGGACACAAATAGGCCTCATTCATACGAACATTTTGGTGTATCACACTTATATCCTATCAGTTTTTTGTGGAGTTGCTCCATGCAAATGTGATTCACCAATGGTGGTTAGTAAACAAAATCTGAATTTCTGGAATACCTAGACTAGTCGCCGCATTTCTAAATATGAAAGCAAATAGGCCTCATTCATACGAACATTTTGGTGTATCACACTTATATCCTATCAGTTTTTTGTGGAGTTGCTCCATGCAAATGTGATTCACCAATGGTGGTTAGTAAACAAAATCTGAATTTCTGGAATACCTAGACTAGTCGCCGCATTTCTAAATATGGACACAAATAGGCCTCATTCATACGAACATTTTGGTGTATCACACTTATATCCTATCAGTTTTTTGTGGAGTTGCTCCATGCAAATGTGATTCACCAATGGTGGTTAGTAAACAAAATCTGAATTTCTGGAATACATAGACTAGTCGCCGCATTTTTAAATATGGACACAAATAGGCCTCATTCATACGAACATTTTGGTGTATCACACTTATATCCTGTCAGTTTTTTGTGGAGTTGCTCCATGCAAATGTGATTCACCAATGGTGGTTAGTAAACAAAATCTGAATTTCTGGAATACATAGACTAGTCGCCGCATTTCTAAATATGGACACAAATAGGCCTCATTCATACGAACATTTTGGTGTATCACACTTATATCCTATCAGTTTTTTTTGGAGCTGCTCCATGAAAATGTGATTCACAACTGGTGGTCAGTTATCAAAATTTGAATTCCTGGAATACCTAGACTAGTCGCCGCATTTCTAAGTATGTACACAAATAGGCCTCATTCATACGAACATTTTGGTGTATCACACTTATATCCTATCAGTTTTTTGTGGAGTTGCTCCATGCAAATGTGATTCACCAATGGTGGTTAGTAAACAAAATCTGAATTTCTGGAATACCTAGACTAGTCGCCGCATTTCTAAATATGGACACAAATAGGCCTCATTCATACGAACATTTTGGTGTATCACACTTATATCCTATCAATTTTTTGTGGAGTTGCTCCATGCAAATGTGATTCACCAATGGTGGTTAGTAAACAAAATCTGAATTTCTGGAATACATAGACTAGTCGCTGCATTTCTAAATATGGACACAAATAGGCCTCATTCATACGAACATTTTGGTGTATCACACTTATATCCTATCAGTTTTTTTTGGAGTTGCTCCATGAAAATGTGATTCACAACTGGTGGTCAGTTATCAAAATTTGAATTCCTGGAATACCTAGACTAGTCGCCGCATTTCTAAGTATGTACACAAATAGGCCTCATTCATACGAACATTTTGGTGTATCACACTTATATCCTATCAGTTTTTTGTGGAGTTGCTCCATGCAAATGTGATTCACCAATGGTGGTTAGTAAACAAAATCTGAATTTCTGGAATACCTAGACTAGTCGCCGCATTTCTAAATATGGACACAAATAGGCCTCATTCATACGAACATTTTGGTGTATCACACTTATATCCTATCAATTTTTTGTGGAGTTGCTCCATGCAAATGTGATTCACCAATGGTGGTTAGTAAACAAAATCTGAATTTCTGGAATACATAGACTAGTCGCTGCATTTCTAAATATGGACACAAATAGGCCTCATTCATACGAACATTTTGGTGTATCACACTTATATCCTATCAGTTTTTTTTGGAGTTGCTCCATGAAAATGTGATTCACAACTGGTGGTCAGTTATCAAAATTTGAATTCCTGGAATACCTAGACTAGTCGCCGCATTTCTAAGTATGTACACAAATAGGCCTCATTCATACGAACATTTTGGTGTATCACACTTATATCCTATCAGTTTTTTGTGGAGTTGCTCCATGCAAATGTGATTCACCAATGGTGGTTAGTAAACAAAATCTGAATTTCTGGAATACCTAGACTAGTCGCCGCATTTCTAAATATGGACACAAATAGGCCTCATTCATACGAACATTTTGGTGTATCACACTTATATCCTGTCAGTTTTTTGTGGAGTTGCTCCATGCAAATGTGATTCACCAATGGTGGTTAGTAAACAAAATCTGAATTTCTGGAATACATAGACTAGTCGCCGCATTTCTAAATATGGACACAAATAGGCCTCATTCATACGAACATTTTGGTGTATCACACTTATATCCTATCAGTTTTTTTTGGAGTTGCTCCATGAAAATGTGATTCACAACTGGTGGTCAGTTATCAAAATTTGAATTCCTGGAATACCTAGACTAGTCGCCGCATTTCTAAGTATGTACACAAATAGGCCTCATTCATACGAACATTTTGGTGTATCACACTTATATCCTATCAGTTTTTTGTGGAGTTGCTCCATGCAAATGTGATTCACCAATGGTGGTTAGTAAACAAAATCTGAATTTCTGGAATACCTAGACTAGTCGCCGCATTTCTAAATATGGACACAAATAGGCCTCATTCATACGAACATTTTGGTGTATCACACTTATATCCTATCAATTTTTTGTGGAGTTGCTCCATGCAAATGTGATTCACCAATGGTGGTTAGTAAACAAAATCTGAATTTCTGGAATACATAGACTAGTCGCCGCATTTTTAAATATGGACACAAATAGGCCTCATTCATACGAACATTTTGGTGTATCACACTTATATCCTGTCAGTTTTTTGTGGAGTTGCTCCATGCAAATGTGATTCACCAATGGTGGTTAGTAAACAAAATCTGAATTTCTGGAATACATAGACTAGTCGCCGCATTTCTAAATATGGACACAAATAGGCCTCATTCATACGAACATTTTGGTGTATCACACTTATATCCTATCAGTTTTTTTTGGAGTTGCTCCATGAAAATGTGATTCACAACTGGTGGTCAGTTATCAAAATTTGAATTCCTGGAATACCTAGACTAGTCGCCGCATTTCTAAGTATGTACACAAATAGGCCTCATTCATACGAACATTTTGGTGTATCACACTTATATCCTATCAGTTTTTTGTGGAGTTGCTCCATGCAAATGTGATTCACCAATGGTGGTTAGTAAACAAAATCTGAATTTCTGGAATACCTAGACTAGTCGCCGCATTTCTAAATATGGACACAAATAGGCCTCATTCATACGAACATTTTGGTGTATCACACTTATATCCTATCAATTTTTTGTGGAGTTGCTCCATGCAAATGTGATTCACCAATGGTGGTTAGTAAACAAAATCTGAATTTCTGGAATACATAGACTAGTCGCCGCATTTCTAAATATGGACACAAATAGGCCTCATTCATACGAACATTTTGGTGTATCACACTTATATCCTATCAGTTTTTTTTGGAGTTGCTCCATGAAAATGTGATTCACAACTGGTGGTCAGTTATCAAAATTTGAATTCCTGGAATACCTAGACTAGTCGCCGCATTTCTAAGTATGTACACAAATAGGCCTCATTCATACGAACATTTTGGTGTATCACACTTATATCCTATCAATTTTTTGTGGAGTTGCTCCATGCAAATGTGATTCACCAATGGTGGTTAGTAAACAAAATCTGAATTTCTGGAATACCTAGACTAGTCGCCGCATTTCTAAATATGGACACAAATAGGCCTCATTCATACGAACATTTGGGTGTATCACACTTATATCCTGTCAGTTTTTTGTGGAGTTGCTCCATGCAAATGTGATTCACCAATGGTGGTTAGTAAACAAAATCTGAATTTCTGGAATACCTAGACTAGTCTCCGCATTTCTAAATATGGACGCAAATAGGCCTCATTCATACGAACATTTTGGTGTATCACACTTATATCCTATCAGTTTTTTGTGGAGTTGCTCCATGCAAATGTGATTCACCAATGGTGGTTAGTAAACAAAATCTGAATTTCTGGAATACCTAGACTAGTCGCCGCATTTCTAAATATGGACACAAATAGGCCTCATTCATACGAACATTTTGGTGTATCACACTTATATCCTATCAGTTTTTTTTGGAGTTGCTCCATGAAAATGTGATTCACCACTGGTGGTCAGTTATCAAAATTTGAATTCCTGGAATACCTAGAATAGTCGCCGCATTTCTAAGTATGTACACAAATAGGCCTCATTCATACGAACATTTTGGTGTATCACACTTATATCCTATCAGTTTTTTGTGGAGTTGCTCCATGAAAATGTGATTCACCAATGGTGGTTAGTAAACAAAATCTGAATTTCTGGAATACCTAGACTAGTCGCCGCATTTCTAAGTATGTACACAAATAGGCCTCATTCATACGAACATTTTGGTGTATCACACTTATATCCTATCAGTTTTTTGTGGAGTTGCTCCATGCAAATGTGATTCACCAATGGTGGTTAGTAAACAAAATCTGAATTTCTGGAATACCTAGACTAGTCGCCGCATTTCTAAATATGGACACAAATAGGCCTCATTCATACAAACATTTTGGTGTATCACACTTATATCCTATCAGTTTTTTGTGGAGTTGCTCCATGCAAATGTGATTCACCAATGGTGGTTAGTAAACAAAATCTGAATTTCTGGAATACCTAGACTAGTTGCCGCATTTCTAAATATGGACACAAATAGGCCTCATTCATACGAACATTTTGGTGTATCACACTTATATCCTATCAGTTTTTTGTGGAGTTGCTCCATGCAAATGTGATTCACCAATGGTGGTTAGTAAACAAAATCTGAATTTCTGGAATACCTAGACTAGTCGCCGCATTTCTAAATATGGACACAAATAGGCCTCATTCATACGAACATTTTGGTGTATCACACTTATATCCTATCAGTTTTTTGTGGAGTTGCTCCATGGAAATGTGATTCACCAATGGTGGTTAGTAAACAAAATCTGAATTTCTGGAATACCTAGACTAGTCGCCGCATTTCTAAATATGGACACAAATAGGCCTCATTCATACGAACATTTTGGTGTATCACACTTATATCCTATCAGTTTTTTGTGGAGTTGCTCCATGCAAATGTGATTCACCAATGGTGGTTAGTAAACAAAATCTGAATTTCTGGAATACCTAGACTAGTCGCCGCATTTCTAAATATGGAAGCAAATAGGCCTCATTCATACGAACATTTTGGTGTATCACACTTATATCCTATCAGTTTTTTGTGGAGTTGCTCCATGCAAATGTGATTCACCAATGGTGGTTAGTAAACAAAATCTGAATTTCTGGAATACATAGACTAGTCGCCGCATTTCTAAATATGGACACAAATAGGCCTCATTCATACGAACATTTTGGTGTATCACACTTATATCCTATCAGTTTTTTTTGGAGTTGCTCCATGAAAATGTGATTCACCACTGGTGGTCAGTTATCAAAATTTGAATTCCTGGAATACCTAGACTAGTCGCCGCATTTCTAAGTATGTACACAAATAGGCCTCATTCATACGAACATTTTGGTGTATCACACTTATATCCTATCAGTTTTTTGTGGAGTTGCTCCATGCAAATGTGATTCACCAATGGTGGTTAGTAAACAAAATCTGAATTTCTGGAATACCTAGACTAGTCGCCGCATTTCTAAATATGGACACAAATAGGCCTCATTCATACGAACATTTTGGTGTATCACACTTATATCCTATCAGTTTTTTTTGGAGTTGCTCCATGAAAATGTGATTCACCACTGGTGGTCAGTTATCAAAATTTGAATTCCTGGAATACCTAGACTAGTCGCCGCATTTCTAAGTATGTACACAAATAGGCCTCATTCATACGAACATTTTGGTGTATCACACTTATATCCTATCAGTTTTTTGTGGAGTTGCTCCATGCAAATGTGATTCACCAATGGTGGTTAGTAAACAAAATCTGAATTTCTGGAATACATAGACTAGTCGCCGCATTTCTAAATATGGAAGCAAATAGGCCTCATTCATACGAACATTTTGGTGTATCACACTTATATCCTATCAGTTTTTTGTGGAGTTGCTCCATGCAAATGTGATTCACCAATGGTGGTTAGTAAACAAAATCTGAATTTCTGGAATACATAGACTAGTCGCCGCATTTCTAAATATGGACACAAATAGGCCTCATTCATACGAACATTTGGGTGTATCACACTTATATCCTATCAGTTTTTTGTGGAGTTGCTCCATGCAAATGTGATTCACCAATGGTGGTTAGTAAACAAAATCTGAATTTCTGGAATACCTAGACTAGTCGCCGCATTTCTAAATATGGACACAAATAGGCCTCATTCATACGAACATTTTGGTGTATCACACTTATATCCTATCAGTTTTTTGTGGAGTTGCTCCATGCAAATGTGATTCACCAATGGTGGTTAGTAAACAAAATCTGAATTTCTGGAATACCTAGACTAGTCGCCGCATTTCTAAATATGGAAGCAAATAGGCCTCATTCATACGAACATTTTGGTGTATCACACTTATATCCTATCAGTTTTTTGTGGAGTTGCTCCATGCAAATGTGATTCACCAATGGTGGTTAGTAAACAAAATCTGAATTTCTGGAATACCTAGACTAGTCGCCGCATTTCTAAATATGGACACAAATAGGCCTCATTCATACGAACATTTTGGTGTATCACACTTATATCCTATCAGTTTTTTTTGGAGTTGCTCCATGAAAATGTGATTCACCACTGGTGGTCAGTTATCAAAATTTGAATTCCTGGAATACCTAGACTAGTCGCCGCATTTCTAAGTATGTACACAAATAGGCCTCATTCATACGAACATTTTGGTGTATCACACTTATATCCTATCAGTTTTTTGTGGAGTTGCTCCATGAAAATGTGATTCACCAATGGTGGTTAGTAAACAAAATCTGAATTTCTGGAATACCTAGACTAGGCGCCGCATTTCTAAATATGGACACAAATAGGCCTCATTCATACGAACATTTTGGTGTATCACACTTATATCCTATCAGTTTTTTGTGGAGTTGCTCCATGCAAATGTGATTCACCAATGGTGGTTAGTAAACAAAATCTGAATTTCTGGAATACCTAGACTAGTCGCCGCATTTCTAAATATGGACACAAATAGGCCTCATTCATACGAACATTTTGGTGTATCACACTTATATCCTATCAGTTTTTTTTGGAGTTGCTCCATGAAAATGTGATTCACCACTGGTGGTCAGTTATCAAAATTTGAATTCCTGGAATACCTAGACTAGTCGCCGCATTTCTAAGTATGTACACAAATAGGCCTCATTCATACGAACATTTTGGTGTATCACACTTATATCCTATCAGTTTTTTGTGGAGTTGCTCCATGCAAATGTGATTCACCAATGGTGGTTAGTAAACAAAATCTGAATTTCTGGAATACATAGACTAGTCGCCGCATTTCTAAATATGGACACAAATAGGCCTCATTCATACGAACATTTTGGTGTATCACACTTATATCCTATCAGTTTTTTTTGGAGTTGCTCCATGAAAATGTGATTCACCACTGGTGGTCAGTTATCAAAATTTGAATTCCTGGAATACCTAGACTAGTCGCCGCATTTCTAAGTATGTACACAAATAGGCCTCATTCATACGAACATTTTGGTGTATCACACTTATATCCTATCAGTTTTTTGTGGAGTTGCTCCATGCAAATGTGATTCACCAATGGTGGTTAGTAAACAAAATCTGAATTTCTGGAATACCTAGACTAGTCGCCGCATTTCTAAATATGGACACAAATAGGCCTCATTCATACGAACATTTGGGTGTATCACACTTATATCCTATCAGTTTTTTGTGGAGTTGCTCCATGCAAATGTGATTCACCAATGGTGGTTAGTAAACAAAATCTGAATTTCTGGAATACCTAGACTAGTCGCCGCATTTCTAAATATGGACACAAATAGGCCTCATTCATACGAACATTTTGGTGTATCACACTTATATCCTATCAGTTTTTCTTGGAGTTGCTCCATACAAATGTGATTCACCAATGGTAGTTAGTAAACAAAATCTGAATTTCTGGAATACCTAGACTAGTCGCCGCATTTCTAAATATGGACACAAATAGGCCTCATTCATACGAACATTTTGGTGTATCACACTTATATCCTATCAGTTTTTTGTGGAGTTGCTCCATACAAATGTGATTCACCAATGGTAGTTAGTAAACAAAATCTGAATTTCTTGAATACCTAGACTAGTCGCCGCATTTCTAAATATGGACACAAATAGGCCTCATTCATACGAACATTTTGGTGTATCACACTTATATCCTATCAGTTTTTTGTGGAGTTGCTCCATGAAAATGTGATTCACCACTGGTGGTCAGTTATCAAAATTTGAATTCCTGGAATACCTAGACTAGTCGCCGCATTTCTAAGTATGTACACAAATAGGCCTCATCCATACGAACATTTTGGTGTATCACACTTATATCCTATCAGTTTTTTGTGGAGTTGCTCCATGCAAATGTGATTCACCAATAGTGGTTAGTAAACAAAATCTGAATTTCTGGAATACCTAGACTAGTCGCCGCATTTCTAAATATGGACACAAATAGGCCTCATTCATACGAACATTTTGGTGTATCACACTTATATCCTATCAGTTTTTTGTGGAGTTGCTCCATACAAATGTGATTCACCAATGGTAGTTAGTAAACAAAATCTGAATTTCTTGAATACCTAGACTAGTCGCCGCATTTCTAAATATGGACACAAATAGGCCTCATTCATACGAACATTTTGGTGTATCACACTTATATCCTATCAGTTTTTTGTGGAGTTGCTCCATGAAAATGTGATTCACCAATGGTGGTTAGTAAACAAAATCTGAATTTCTGGAATACCTAGACTAGTCGCCGCATTTCTAAATATGGACACAAATAGGCCTCATTCATACGAACATTTTGGTGTATCACACTTATATCCTATCAGTTTTTTGTGGAGTTGCTCCATGCAAATGTGATTCACCAATGGTGGTTAGTAAACAAAATCTGAATTTCTGGAATACCTAGACTAGTCGCCGCATTTCTAAATATGGACACAAATAGGCCTCATTCATACGAACATTTTGGTGTATCACACTTATATCCTATCAGTTTTTTTTGGAGTTGCTCCATGAAAATGTGATTCACCACTGGTGGACAGTTATCAAAATTTGAATTCCTGGAATACCTAGACTAGTCGCCGCATTTCTAAGTATGTACACAAATAGGCCTCATTCATACGAACATTTTGGTGTATCACACTTATATCCTATCAGTTTTTTGTGGAGTTGCTCCATGCAAATGTGATTCACCAATGGTGGTTAGTAAACAAAATCTGAATTTCTGGAATACATAGACTAGTCGCCGCATTTCTAAATATGGACACAAATAGGCCTCATTCATACGAACATTTTGGTGTATCACACTTATATCCTATCAGTTTTTTTTGGAGTTGCTCCATGAAAATGTGATTCACCAATGGTGGTCAGTTATCAAAATTTGAATTCCTGGAATACCTAGACTAGTCGCCGCATTTCTAAATATGGAAACAAATAGGCCTCATTCATACGAACATTTTGGTGTATCACACTTATATCCTATCAGTTTTTTGTGGTGTTGCTCCATGCAAATGTGATTCACCAATGGTGGTTAGTAAACAAAATCTGAATTTCTGGAATACATAGACTAGTCGCCGCATTTCTAAGTATGTACACAAATAGGCCTCATTCATACGAACATTTTGGTGTATCACACTTATATCCTATCAGTTTTTTGTGGAGTTGCTCCATGCAAATGTGATTCACCAATGGTGGTTAGTAAACAAAATCTGAATTTCTGGAATACATAGACTAGTCGCCGCATTTCTAAATATGGACACAAATAGGCCTCATTCATACGAACATTTTGGTGTATCACACTTATATCCTATCCGTTTTTTGTGGAGTTGCTCCATGCAAATGTGATTCACCAATGGTGGTTAGTAAACAAAATCTGAATTTCTGGAATACCTAGACTAGTCGCCGCATTTCTAAATATGGACACAAATAGGCCTCATTCATACGAACATTTTGGTGTATCACACTTATATCCTATCAGTTTTTTGTGGAGTTGCTCCATGCAAATGTGATTCACCACTGGTGGTCAGTTATCAAAATTTGAATTCCTGGAATACCTAGACTAGTCGCCGCATTTCTAAGTATGTACACAAATAGGCCTCATTCATACGAACATTTTGGTGTATCACACTTATATCCTATCAGTTTTTTGTGGAGTTGCTCCATGCAAATGTGATTCACCAATGGTGGTTAGTAAACAAAATCTGAATTTCTGGAATACATAGACTAGTCGCCGCATTTCTAAGTATGTACACAAATAGGCCTCATTCATACGAACATTTTAGTGTATCACACTTATATCCTATCAGTTTTTTGTGGAGTTGCTCCATGAAAATGTGATTCACCAATGGTGGTTAGTAAACAAAATCTGAATTTCTGGAATACCTAGACTAGTCGCCGCATTTCTAAATATGGACACAAATAGGCCTCATTCATACGAACATTTTGGTGTATCACACTTATATCCTATCAGTTTTTTGTGGAGTTGCTCCATGCAAATGTGATTCACCAATGGTGGTTAGTAAACAAAATCTGAATTTCTGGAATACATAGACTAGTCGCCGCATTTCTAAATATGGACACAAATAGGCCTCATTCATACGAACATTTGGGTGTATCACACTTATATCCTATCAGTTTATTGTGGAGTTGCTCCATGCAAATGTGATTCACCAATGGTGGTTAGTAAACAAAATCTGAATTTCTGGAATACATAGACTAGTCGCCGCATTTCTAAATATGGACACAAATAGGCCTCATTCATACGAACATTTTGGTGTATCACACTTATATCCTATCAGTTTTTTGTGGAGTTGCTCCATGCAAATGTGATTCACCAATGGTGGTCAGTTATCAAAATTTGAATTCCTGGAATACCTAGACTAGTCGCCGCATTTCTAAGTATGTACACAAATAGGCCTCATTCATACGAACATTTTGGTGTATCACACTTATATCCTATCAGTTTTTTGTGGAGTTGCTCCATGCAAATGTGATTCACCAATGGTGGTTAGTAAACAAAATCTGAATTTCTGGAATACCTAGACTAGTCGCCGCATTTCTAAATATGGACACAAATAGGCCTCATTCATACGAACATTTTCGTGTATCACACTTATATCCTATCAGTTTTTTGTGGAGTTGCTCCATGCAAATGTGATTCACCACTGGTGGTCAGTTATCAAAATTTGAATTCCTGGAATACCTAGACTAGTCGCCGCATTTCTAAGTATGTACACAAATAGGCCTCATTCATACGAACATTTTGGTGTATCACACTTATATCCTATCAGTTTTTTGTGGAGTTGCTCCATGAAAATGTGATTCACCAATGGTGGTTAGTAAACAAAATCTGAATCTCTGGAATACCTAGACTAGTCGCCGCATTTCTAAATATGGACACAAATAGGCCTCATTCATACGAACATTTTGGTGTATCACACTTATATCCTATCAGTTTTTTGTGGAGTTGCTCCATGCAAATGTGATTCACCAATGGTGGTTAGTAAACAAAATCTGAATTTCTGGAATACCTAGACTAGTCGCCGCATTTCTAAATATGGACACAAATAGGCCTCATTCATACGAACATTTGGGTGTATCACACTTATATCCTATCAGTTTTTTGTGGAGTTGCTCCATGCAAATGTGATTCACCAATGGTGGTTAGTAAACAAAATCTGAATTTCTGGAATACCTAGACTAGTCGCCGCATTTCTAAATATGGACACAAATAGGCCTCATTCATACGAACATTTTGGTGTATCACAGTTATATCCTATCAGTTTTTTGTGGAGTTGCTCCATGCAAATGTGATTCACCAATGGTGGTTAGTAAACAAAATCTGAATTTCTGGAATACCTAGACTAGTCGCCGCATTTCTAAATATGGAAGCAAATAGGCCTCATTCATACGAACATTTTGGTGTATCACACTTATATCCTATCAGTTTTTTGTGGAGTTGCTCCATGCAAATGTGATTCACCAATGGTGGTTAGTAAACAAAATCTGAATTTCTGGAATACATAGACTAGTCGCCGCATTTCTAAATATGGACACAAATAGGCCTCATTCATACGAACATTTTGGTGTATCACACTTATATCCTATCAGTTTTTTGTGGAGTTGCTCCATGCAAATGTGATTCACCAATGGTGGTTAGTAAACAAAATCTGAATTTCTGAAATACATAGACTAGTCGCCGCATTTCTAAATATGGACACAAATAGGCCGCATTCATACGAACATTTTGGTGTATCACACTTATATCCTATCAGTTTTTTGTGGAGTTGCTCCATGCAAATGTGATTCACCAATGGTGGTTAGTAAACAAAATCTGAATTTCTGGAATACCTAGACTAGTCGCCGCATTTCTAAATATGGACACAAATAGGCCTCATTCATACGAACATTTTGGTGTATCACACTTATATCCTATCAGTTTTTTGTGGAGTTGCTCCATGCAAATGTGATTCACCAATGGTGGTTAGTAAACAAAATCTGAATTTCTGGAATACATAGACTAGTCGCCGCATTTCTAAATACGGACACAAATAGGCCTCATTCATACGAACATTTTGGTGTATCACACTTATATCCTATCAGTTTTTTGTGGAGTTGCTCCATGCAAATGTGATTCACCAATGGTGGTTAGTAAACAAAATCTGAATTTCTGGAATACCTAGACTAGTCGCCGCATTTCTAAATATGGAAACAAATAGGCCTCATTCATACGAACATTTTGGTGTATCACACTTATATCCTATCAGTTTTTTGTGGAGTTGCTCCATGAAAATGTGATTCACCAATGGTGGTTAGTAAACAAAATCTGAATTTCTGGAATACCTAGACTAGTCGCCGCATTTCTAAATATGGACACAAATAGGCCTCATTCATACGAACATTTTGGTGTATCACACTTATATCCTATCAGTTTTTTGTGGAGTTGCTCCATGCAAATGTGATTCACCAATGGTGGTTAGTAAACAAAATCTGAATTTCTGGAATACATAGACTAGTCGCCGCATTTCTAAGTATGTACACAAATAGGCCTCATTCATACGAACATTTTGGTGTATCACACTTATATCCTATCAGTTTTTTGTGGAGTTGCTCCATGCAAATGTGATTCACCAATGGTGGTTAGTAAACAAAATCTGAATTTCTGGAATACATAGACTAGTCGCCGCATTTCTAAATATGGACACAAATAGGCCTCATTCATACGAACATTTTGGTGTATCACACTTATATCCTATCCGTTTTTTGTGGAGTTGCTCCATGCAAATGTGATTCACCAATGGTGGTTAGTAAACAAAATCTGAATTTCTGGAATACCTAGACTAGTCGCCGCATTTCTAAATATGGACACAAATAGGCCTCATTCATACGAACATTTTGGTGTATCACACTTATATCCTATCAGTTTTTTGTGGAGTTGCTCCATGCAAATGTGATTCACCACTGGTGGTCAGTTATCAAAATTTGAATTCCTGGAATACCTAGACTAGTCGCCGCATTTCTAAGTATGTACACAAATAGGCCTCATTCATACGAACATTTTGGTGTATCACACTTATATCCTATCAGTTTTTTGTGGAGTTGCTCCATGCAAATGTGATTCACCAATGGTGGTTAGTAAACAAAATCTGAATTTCTGGAATACATAGACTAGTCGCCGCATTTCTAAGTATGTACACAAATAGGCCTCATTCATACGAACATTTTAGTGTATCACACTTATATCCTATCAGTTTTTTGTGGAGTTGCTCCATGCAAATGTGATTCACCAATGGTGGTTAGTAAACAAAATCTGAATTTCTGGAATACATAGACTAGTCGCCGCATTTCTAAATATGGACACAAATAGGCCTCATTCATACGAACATTTTGGTGTATCACACTTATATCCTATCCGTTTTTTGTGGAGTTGCTCCATGCAAATGTGATTCACCAATGGTGGTTAGTAAACAAAATCTGAATTTCTGGAATACCTAGACTAGTCGCCGCATTTCTAAATACGGACACAAATAGGCCTCATTCATACGAACATTTTGGTGTATCACACTTATATCCTATCAGTTTTTTGTGGAGTTGCTCCATGCAAATGTGATTCACCAATGGTGGTCAGTTATCAAAATTTGAATTCCTGGAATACCTAGACTAGTCGCCGCATTTCTAAGTATGTACACAAATAGGCCTCATTCATACGAACATTTTGGTGTATCACACTTATATCCTATCAGTTTTTTGTGGAGTTGCTCCATGCAAATGTGATTCACCAATGGTGGTTAGTAAACAAAATCTGAATTTCTGGAATACCTAGACTAGTCGCCGCATTTCTAAATATGGACACAAATAGGCCTCATTCATACGAACATTTTCGTGTATCACACTTATATCCTATCAGTTTTTTGTGGAGTTGCTCCATGCAAATGTGATTCACCACTGGTGGTCAGTTATCAAAATTTGAATTCCTGGAATACCTAGACTAGTCGCCGCATTTCTAAGTATGTACACAAATAGGCCTCATTCATACGAACATTTTGGTGTATCACACTTATATCCTATCAGTTTTTTGTGGAGTTGCTCCATGAAAATGTGATTCACCAATGGTGGTTAGTAAACAAAATCTGAATCTCTGGAATACCTAGACTAGTCGCCGCATTTCTAAATATGGACACAAATAGGCCTCATTCATACGAACATTTTGGTGTATCACACTTATATCCTATCAGTTTTTTGTGGAGTTGCTCAATGCAAATGTGATTCACCAATGGTGGTTAGTAAACAAAATCTGAATTTCTGGAATACATAGACTAGTCGCCGCATTTCTAAATATGGACACAAATAGGCCTCATTCATACGAACATTTTGGTGTATCACACTTATATCCTATCAGTTTTTTGTGGAGTTGCTCCATGCAAATGTGATTCACCAATGGTGGTTAGTAAACAAAATCTGAATTTCTGGAATACCTAGACTAGTCGCCGCATTTCTAAATATGGACACAAATAGGCCTCATTCATACGAACATTTGGGTGTATCACACTTATATCCTATCAGTTTTTTGTGGAGTTGCTCCATGCAAATGTGATTCACCAATGGTGGTTAGTAAACAAAATCTGAATTTCTGGAATACCTAGACTAGTCGCCGCATTTCTAAATATGGACACAAATAGGCCTCATTCATACGAACATTTTGGTGTATCACAGTTATATCCTATCAGTTTTTTGTGGAGTTGCTCCATGCAAATGTGATTCACCAATGGTGGTTAGTAAACAAAATCTGAATTTCTGGAATACCTAGACTAGTCGCCGCATTTCTAAATATGGAAGCAAATAGGCCTCATTCATACGAACATTTTGGTGTATCACACTTATATCCTATCAGTTTTTTGTGGAGTTGCTCCATGCAAATGTGATTCACCAATGGTGGTTAGTAAACAAAATCTGAATTTCTGGAATACATAGACTAGTCGCCGCATTTCTAAATATGGACACAAATAGGCCTCATTCATACGAACATTTTGGTGTATCACACTTATATCCTATCAGTTTTTTGTGGAGTTGCTCCATGCAAATGTGATTCACCAATGGTGGTTAGTAAACAAAATCTGAATTTCTGAAATACATAGACTAGTCGCCGCATTTCTAAATATGGACACAAATAGGCCGCATTCATACGAACATTTTGGTGTATCACACTTATATCCTATCAGTTTTTTGTGGAGTTGCTCCATGCAAATGTGATTCACCAATGGTGGTTAGTAAACAAAATCTGAATTTCTGGAATACCTAGACTAGTCGCCGCATTTCTAAATATGGACACAAATAGGCCTCATTCATACGAACATTTTGGTGTATCACACTTATATCCTATCAGTTTTTTGTGGAGTTGCTCCATGCAAATGTGATTCACCAATGGTGGTTAGTAAACAAAATCTGAATTTCTGGAATACATAGACTAGTCGCCGCATTTCTAAATACGGACACAAATAGGCCTCATTCATACGAACATTTTGGTGTATCACACTTATATCCTATCAGTTTTTTGTGGAGTTGCTCCATGCAAATGTGATTCACCAATGGTGGTTAGTAAACAAAATCTGAATTTCTGGAATACCTAGACTAGTCGCCGCATTTCTAAATATGGAAACAAATAGGCCTCATTCATACGAACATTTTGGTGTATCACACTTATATCCTATCAGTTTTTTGTGGAGTTGCTCCATGAAAATGTGATTCACCAATGGTGGTTAGTAAACAAAATCTGAATTTCTGGAATACCTAGACTAGTCGCCGCATTTCTAAATATGGACACAAATAGGCCTCATTCATACGAACATTTTGGTGTATCACACTTATATCCTATCAGTTTTTTGTGGAGTTGCTCCATGCAAATGTGATTCACCAATGGTGGTTAGTAAACAAAATCTGAATTTCTGGAATACATAGACTAGTCGCCGCATTTCTAAGTATGTACACAAATAGGCCTCATTCATACGAACATTTTGGTGTATCACACTTATATCCTATCAGTTTTTTGTGGAGTTGCTCCATGCAAATGTGATTCACCAATGGTGGTTAGTAAACAAAATCTGAATTTCTGGAATACATAGACTAGTCGCCGCATTTCTAAATATGGACACAAATAGGCCTCATTCATACGAACATTTTGGTGTATCACACTTATATCCTATCCGTTTTTTGTGGAGTTGCTCCATGCAAATGTGATTCACCAATGGTGGTTAGTAAACAAAATCTGAATTTCTGGAATACCTAGACTAGTCGCCGCATTTCTAAATATGGACACAAATAGGCCTCATTCATACGAACATTTTGGTGTATCACACTTATATCCTATCAGTTTTTTGTGGAGTTGCTCCATGCAAATGTGATTCACCACTGGTGGTCAGTTATCAAAATTTGAATTCCTGGAATACCTAGACTAGTCGCCGCATTTCTAAGTATGTACACAAATAGGCCTCATTCATACGAACATTTTGGTGTATCACACTTATATCCTATCAGTTTTTTGTGGAGTTGCTCCATGCAAATGTGATTCACCAATGGTGGTTAGTAAACAAAATCTGAATTTCTGGAATACATAGACTAGTCGCCGCATTTCTAAGTATGTACACAAATAGGCCTCATTCATACGAACATTTTAGTGTATCACACTTATATCCTATCAGTTTTTTGTGGAGTTGCTCCATGAAAATGTGATTCACCAATGGTGGTTAGTAAACAAAATCTGAATTTCTGGAATACCTAGACTAGTCGCCGCATTTCTAAATATGGACACAAATAGGCCTCATTCATACGAACATTTTGGTGTATCACACTTATATCCTATCAGTTTTTTGTGGAGTTGCTCCATGCAAATGTGATTCACCAATGGTGGTTAGTAAACAAAATCTGAATTTCTGGAATACATAGACTAGTCGCCGCATTTCTAAATATGGACACAAATAGGCCTCATTCATACGAACATTTGGGTGTATCACACTTATATCCTATCAGTTTATTGTGGAGTTGCTCCATGCAAATGTGATTCACCAATGGTGGTTAGTAAACAAAATCTGAATTTCTGGAATACATAGACTAGTCGCCGCATTTCTAAATATGGACACAAATAGGCCTCATTCATACGAACATTTTGGTGTATCACACTTATATCCTATCAGTTTTTTGTGGAGTTGCTCCATGCAAATGTGATTCACCAATGGTGGTCAGTTATCAAAATTTGAATTCCTGGAATACCTAGACTAGTCGCCGCATTTCTAAGTATGTACACAAATAGGCCTCATTCATACGAACATTTTGGTGTATCACACTTATATCCTATCAGTTTTTTGTGGAGTTGCTCCATGCAAATGTGATTCACCAATGGTGGTTAGTAAACAAAATCTGAATTTCTGGAATACCTAGACTAGTCGCCGCATTTCTAAATATGGACACAAATAGGCCTCATTCATACGAACATTTTCGTGTATCACACTTATATCCTATCAGTTTTTTGTGGAGTTGCTCCATGCAAATGTGATTCACCACTGGTGGTCAGTTATCAAAATTTGAATTCCTGGAATACCTAGACTAGTCGCCGCATTTCTAAGTATGTACACAAATAGGCCTCATTCATACGAACATTTTGGTGTATCACACTTATATCCTATCAGTTTTTTGTGGAGTTGCTCCATGAAAATGTGATTCACCAATGGTGGTTAGTAAACAAAATCTGAATCTCTGGAATACCTAGACTAGTCGCCGCATTTCTAAATATGGACACAAATAGGCCTCATTCATACGAACATTTTGGTGTATCACACTTATATCCTATCAGTTTTTTGTGGAGTTGCTCAATGCAAATGTGATTCACCAATGGTGGTTAGTAAACAAAATCTGAATTTCTGGAATACCTAGACTAGTCGCCGCATTTCTAAATATGGACACAAATAGGCCTCATTCATACGAACATTTTCGTGTATCACACTTATATCCTATCAGTTTTTTGTGGAGTTGCTCCATGCAAATGTGATTCACCACTGGTGGTCAGTTATCAAAATTTGAATTCCTGGAATACCTAGACTAGTCGCCGCATTTCTAAGTATGTACACAAATAGGCCTCATTCATACGAACATTTTGGTGTATCACACTTATATCCTATCAGTTTTTTGTGGAGTTGCTCCATGAAAATGTGATTCACCAATGGTGGTTAGTAAACAAAATCTGAATCTCTGGAATACCTAGACTAGTCGCCGCATTTCTAAATATGGACACAAATAGGCCTCATTCATACGAACATTTGGGTGTATCACACTTATATCCTATCAGTTTTTTGTGGAGTTGCTCCATGCAAATGTGATTCACCAATGGTGGTTAGTAAACAAAATCTGAATTTCTGGAATACCTAGACTAGTCGCCGCATTTCTAAATATGGACACAAATAGGCCTCATTCATACGAACATTTTGGTGTATCACAGTTATATCCTATCAGTTTTTTGTGGAGTTGCTCCATGCAAATGTGATTCACCAATGGTGGTTAGTAAACAAAATCTGAATTTCTGGAATACCTAGACTAGTCGCCGCATTTCTAAATATGGAAGCAAATAGGCCTCATTCATACGAACATTTTGGTGTATCACACTTATATCCTATCAGTTTTTTGTGGAGTTGCTCCATGCAAATGTGATTCACCAATGGTGGTTAGTAAACAAAATCTGAATTTCTGGAATACATAGACTAGTCGCCGCATTTCTAAATATGGACACAAATAGGCCTCATTCATACGAACATTTTGGTGTATCACACTTATATCCTATCAGTTTTTTGTGGAGTTGCTCCATGCAAATGTGATTCACCAATGGTGGTTAGTAAACAAAATCTGAATTTCTGAAATACATAGACTAGTCGCCGCATTTCTAAATATGGACACAAATAGGCCGCATTCATACGAACATTTTGGTGTATCACACTTATATCCTATCAGTTTTTTGTGGAGTTGCTCCATGCAAATGTGATTCACCAATGGTGGTTAGTAAACAAAATCTGAATTTCTGGAATACATAGACTAGTCGCCGCATTTCTAAATACGGACACAAATAGGCCTCATTCATACGAACATTTTGGTGTATCACACTTATATCCTATCAGTTTTTTGTGGAGTTGCTCCATGCAAATGTGATTCACCAATGGTGGTTAGTAAACAAAATCTGAATTTCTGGAATACCTAGACTAGTCGCCGCATTTCTAAATATGGACACAAATAGGCCTCATTCATACGAACATTTGGGTGTATCACACTTATATCATATCAGTTTTTTGTGGAGTTGCTCCATGCAAATGTGATTCACCAATGGTGGTTAGTAAACAAAATCTGAATTTCTGGAATACCTAGACTAGTCGCCGCATTTCTAAATATGGACACAAATAGGCCTCATTCATACGAACATTTGGGTGTATCACACTTATATCCTGTCAGTTTTTTGTGGAGTTGCTCCATGCAAATGTGATTCACCAATGGTGGTTAGTAAACAAAATCTGATTTTCTGGAATACCTAGGTAAGTCTCCGCATTTCTAAATATGGACACAAATAGGCCTCATTCATACGAACATTTTGGTGTAGCACACTTATATCCTATCAGTTGTTTTTGGAGTTGCTCCATGAAAATGTGATTCACCACTGGTGGTCAGTTATCAAAATCTGAATTTCTGGAATACCTAGACTAGTCGCCGCATTTCTAAATATGGACACAAATAGGCCTCATTCATACGAACATTTTGGTGTATCACACTTATATCCTATCAGTTTTTTTTGGAGTTGCTCCATGAAAATGTGATTCACCACTGGTGGTCAGTTATCAAAATTTGAATTCCTGGAATACCTAGACTAGTCGCCGCATTTCTAAGTATGTACACAAATAGGCCTCATCCATACGAACATTTTGGTGTATCACACTTATATCCTATCAGTTTTTTGTGGAGTTGCTCCATGCAAATGTGATTCACCAATGGTGGTTAGTAAACAAAATCTGAATTTCTGGAATACCTAGACTAGTCGCCGCATTTCTAAATATGGACACAAATAGGCCTCATTCATACGAACATTTTGGTGTATCACACTTATATCCTATCAGTTTTTTGTGGAGTTGCTCCATACAAATGTGATTCACCAATGGTGGTTAGTAAACAAAATCTGAATTTCTTGAATACCTAGACTAGTCGCCGCATTTCTAAATATGGACACAAATAGGCCTCATTCATACGAACATTTTGGTGTATCACACTTATATCCTATCAGTTTTTTGTGGAGTTGCTCCATGAAAATGTGATTCACCAATGGTGGTTAGTAAACAAAATCTGAATTTCTGGAATACCTAGACTAGCCGCCGCACTTCTAAATATGGACACAAATAGGCCTCATTCATACGAACATTTGGGTGTATCACACTTATATCCTATCAGTTTTTTGTGGAGTTGCTCCATGCAAATGTGATTCACCAATGGTGGTTAGTAAACAAAATCTGAATTCCTGGAATACCTAGACTAGTCGCCGCATTTCTAAATATGGACACAAATAGGCCTCATTCATACGAACATTTTGGTGTATCACACTTATATCCTATCAGTTTTTTGTGGAGTTGCTCCATGCAAAAGTGATTCACCACTGGTGGTCAGTTATCAAAATTTGAATTCCTGGAATACCTAGACTAGTCGCCGCATTTCTAAGTATGTACACAAATAGGCCTCATTCATACGAACATTTTGGTGTATCACACTTATATCCTATCAGTTTTTTGTGGAGTTGCTCCATGCAAATGTGATTCACCAATGGTGGTTAGTAAACAAAATCTGAATTTCTGGAATACCTAGACTAGTCGCCGCATTTCTAAATATGGACACAAATAGGCCTCATTCATACGAACATTTGGGTGTATCACACTTATATCCTATCAGTTTTTTGTGGAGTTGCTCCATGCAAATGTGATTCACCAATGGTGGTTAGTAAACAAAATCTGAATTCCTGGAATACCTAGACTAGTCGCCGCATTTCTAAATATGGACACAAATAGGCCTCATTCATACGAACATTTTGGTGTATCACACTTATATCCTATCAGTTTTTTTTGGAGTTGCTCCATGAAAATGTGATTCACCACTGGTGGTCAGTTATCAAAATTTGAATTCCTGGAATACCTAGACTAGTCGCCGCATTTCTAAGTATATACGCAAATAGGCCTCATTCATACGAACATTTTGGTGTATCATACTTATATCCTATCAGTTTTTTGTGGTGTTGCTCCATGCAAATGTGATTCACCAATGGTGGTTAGTAAACAAAATCTGAATTTCTGGAATACATAGACTAGTCGCCGCATTTCTAAATATGGACACAAATAGGCCTCATTCATACGAACATTTTGGTGTATCACACTTATATCCTATCAGTTTTTTGTGGAGTTGCTCCATGCAAATGTGATTCACCAATGGTGGTTAGTAAACAAAATCTGAATTTCTGGAATACATAGACTAGTCGCCGCATTTCTAAATATGGACACAAATAGGCCTCATTCATACGAACATTTTGGTGTATCACACTTATATCCTATCAGTTTTTTGTGGAGTTGCTCCATGCAAATGTGATTCACCAATGGTGGTTAGTAAACAAAATCTGAATTTCTGGAATACATAGACTAGTCGCCGCATTTCTAAGTATGTTCACAAATAGGCCTCATTCATACGAACATTTTGGTGTATCACACTTATATCCTATCAGTTTTTTTTGGAGTTGCTCCATGAAAATGTGATTCACCACTGGTGGTCAGTTATCAAAATTTGAATTCCTGGAATACCTAGACTAGTCGCCGCATTTCTAAGTATGTACGCAAATAGGCCTCATTCATACGAACATTTTGGTGTATCACACTTATATCCTATCAGTTTTTTGTGGAGTTGCTCCATGCAAATGTGATTCACCAATGGTGGTTAGTAAACAAAATCTGAATTTCTGGAATACCTAGACTAGTCGCCGCATTTCTAAATATGGACACAAATAGGCCTTATTGATAAGAACATTTTGGTGTATCACACTTATATCCTATCAGTTTTTTGTGGAGTTGCTCCATGCAAATGTGATTCACCAATGGTGGTTAGTAAACAAAATCTGAATTTCTGGAATACCTAGACTAGTCGCCGCATTTCTAAATATGGACACAAATAGGCCTCATTCATACGAACATTTTGGTGTATCACACTTATATCCTATCAGTTTTTTGTGGAGTTGCTCCATGCAAATGTGATTCACCAATGGTGGTTAGTAAACAAAATCTGAATTTCTGGAATACATAGACTAGTCGCCGCATTTCTAAATATGGACACAAATAGGCCTCATTCATACGAACATTTTGGTGTATCACACTTATATCCTATCAGTTTTTTGTGGAGTTGCTCCATGCAAATGTGATTCACCACTGGTGGTCAGTTATCAAAATTTGAATTCCTGGAATACCTAGACTAGTCGCCGCATTTCTAAGTATGTACACAAATAGGCCTCATTCATACGAACATTTTGGTGTATCACACTTATATCCTATCAGTTTTTTGTGGAGTTGCTCCATGAAAATGTGATTCACCAATGGTGGTTAGTAAACAAAATCTGAATCTCTGGAATACCTAGACTAGTCGCCGCATTTCTAAATATGGACACAAATAGGCCTCATTCATACGAACATTTTGGTGTATCACACTTATATCCTATCAGTTTTTTGTGGAGTTGCTCAATGCAAATGTGATTCACCAATGGTGGTTAGTAAACAAAATCTGAATTTCTGGAATACATAGACTAGTCGCCGCATTTCTAAATATGGACACAAATAGGCCTCATTCATACGAACATTTTGGTGTATCACACTTATATCCTATCAGTTTTTTGTGGAGTTGCTCCATGCAAATGTGATTCACCAATGGTGGTTAGTAAACAAAATCTGAATTTCTGGAATACCTAGACTAGTCGCCGCATTTCTAAATATGGACACAAATAGGCCTCATTCATACGAACATTTGGGTGTATCACACTTATATCCTATCAGTTTTTTGTGGAGTTGCTCCATGCAAATGTGATTCACCAATGGTGGTTAGTAAACAAAATCTGAATTTCTGGAATACCTAGACTAGTCGCCGCATTTCTAAATATGGACACAAATAGGCCTCATTCATACGAACATTTTGGTGTATCACAGTTATATCCTATCAGTTTTTTGTGGAGTTGCTCCATGCAAATGTGATTCACCAATGGTGGTTAGTAAACAAAATCTGAATTTCTGGAATACCTAGACTAGTCGCCGCATTTCTAAATATGGAAGCAAATAGGCCTCATTCATACGAACATTTTGGTGTATCACACTTATATCCTATCAGTTTTTTGTGGAGTTGCTCCATGCAAATGTGATTCACCAATGGTGGTTAGTAAACAAAATCTGAATTTCTGGAATACATAGACTAGTCGCCGCATTTCTAAATATGGACACAAATAGGCCTCATTCATACGAACATTTTGGTGTATCACACTTATATCCTATCAGTTTTTTGTGGAGTTGCTCCATGCAAATGTGATTCACCAATGGTGGTTAGTAAACAAAATCTGAATTTCTGAAATACATAGACTAGTCGCCGCATTTCTAAATATGGACACAAATAGGCCGCATTCATACGAACATTTTGGTGTATCACACTTATATGCTATCAGTTTTTTGTGGAGTTGCTCCATGCAAATGTGATTCACCAATGGTGGTTAGTAAACAAAATCTGAATTTCTGGAATACCTAGACTAGTCGCCGCATTTCTAAATATGGACACAAATAGGCCTCATTCATACGAACATTTTGGTGTATCACACTTATATCCTATCAGTTTTTTGTGGAGTTGCTCCATGCAAATGTGATTCACCAATGGTGGTTAGTAAACAAAATCTGAATTTCTGGAATACATAGACTAGTCGCCGCTATTCTAAATACGGACACAAATAGGCCTCATTCATACGAACATTTTGGTGTATCACACTTATATCCTATCAGTTTTTTGTGGAGTTGCTCCATGCAAATGTGATTCACCAATGGTGGTTAGTAAACAAAATCTGAATTTCTGGAATACATAGACTAGTCGCCGCATTTCTAAGTATGTACACAAATAGGCCTCATTCATACGAACATTTTGGTGTATCACACTTATATCCTATCAGTTTTTTTTGGAGTTGCTCCATGAAAATGTGATTCACCACTGGTGGTCAGTTATCAAAATTTGAATTCCTGGAATACCTAGACTAGTCGCCGCATTTCTAAGTATGTACGCAAATAGGCCTCATTCATACGAACATTTTGGTGTATCATACTTATATCCTATCAGTTTTTTGTGGTGTTGCTCCATGCAAATGTGATTCACCAATGGTGGTTAGTAAACAAAATCTGAATTTCTGGAATACATAGACTAGTCGCCGCATTTCTAAATATGGACACAAATAGGCCTCATTCATACGAACATTTTGGTGTATCACACTTATATCCTATCAGTTTTTTGTGGAGTTGCTCCATGCAAATGTGATTCACCAATGGTGGTTAGTAAACAAAATCTGAATTTCTGGAATACCTAGACTAGTCGCCGCATTTCTAAATATGGACACAAATAGGCCTTATTGATACGAACATTTTGGTGTATCACACTTATATCCTATCAGTTTTTTGTGGAGTTGCTCCATGCAAATGTGATTCACCAATGGTGGTTAGTAAACAAAATCTGAATTTCTGGAATACCTAGACTAGTCGCCGCATTTCTAAATATGGACACAAATAGGCCTCATTCATACGAACATTTTGGTGTATCACACTTATATCCTATCAGTTTTTTGTGGAGTTGCTCCATGCAAATGTGATTCACCAATGGTGGTTAGTAAACAAAATCTGAATTTCTGGAATACATAGACTAGTCGCCGCATTTCTAAATATGGACACAAATAGGCCTCATTCATACGAACATTTTGGTGTATCACACTTATATCCTATCAGTTTTTTGTGGAGTTGCTCCATGCAAATGTGATTCACCACTGGTGGTCAGTTATCAAAATTGGAATTCCTGGAATACCTAGACTAGTCGCCGCATTTCTAAGTATGTACACAAATAGGCCTCATTCATACGAACATTTTGGTGTATCACACTTATATCCTATCAGTTTTTTGTGGAGTTGCTCCATGCAAATGTGATTCACCAATGGTGGTTAGTAAACAAAATCTGAATTTCTGGAATACATAGACTAGTCGCCGCATTTCTAAGTATGTACACAAATAGGCCTCATTCATACGAACATTTTGGTGTATCACACTTATATCCTATCAGTTTTTTGTGGAGTTGCTCCATGAAAATGTGATTCACCAATGGTGGTTAGTAAACAAAATCTGAATTTCTGGAATACCTAGACTAGTCGCCGCATTTCTAAATATGGACACAAATAGGCCTCATTCATACGAACATTTGGGTGTATCACACTTATATCCTATCAGTTTTTTGTGGAGTTGCTCCATGCAAATGTGATTCACCAATGGTGGTTAGTAAACAAAATCTGAATTTCTGGAATACCTAGACTAGTCGCCGCATTTCTAAATATGGACACAAATAGGCCTCATTCATACGAACATTTTGGTGTATCACACTTATATCCTATCAGTTTTTTGTGGAGTTGCTCCATGCAAATGTGATTCACCAATGGTGGTTAGTAAACAAAATCTGAATTTCTGGAATACATAGACTAGTCGCCGCATTTCTAAGTATGTACACAAATAGGCCTCATTCATACGAACATTTTGGTGTATCACACTTATATCCTATCAGTTTTTTGTGGAGTTGCTCCATGAAAATGTGATTCACCAATGGTGGTTAGTAAACAAAATCTGAATTTCTGGAATACCTAGACTAGTCGCCGCATTTCTAAATATGGACACAAATAGGCCTCATTCATACGAACATTTTGGTGTGTCACACTTATATCCTATCAGTTTTTTGTGGAGTTGCTCCATGCAAATGTGATTCACCAATGGTGGTTAGTAAACAAAATCTGAATTTCTGGAATACCTAGACTAGTCGCCGCATTTCTAAATATGGACACAAATAGGCCTCATTCATACGAACATTTTGGTGTATCACACTTATATCCTATCAGTTTTTTGTGGAGTTGCTCCATGCAAATGTGATTCACCAATGGTGGTTAGTAAACAAAATCTGAATTTCTGGAATACATAGACTAGTCGCCGCATTTCTAAATATGGACACAAATAGGCCTCATTCATACGAACATTTTGGTGTATCACACTTATATCCTATCAGTTTTTTGTGGAGTTGCTCCATGCAAATGTGATTCACCAATGGTGGTTAGTAAACAAAATCTGAATTTCTGGAATACATAGACTAGTCGCCGCATTTCTAAATATGGACACAAATAGGCCTCATTCATACGAACATTTTGGTGTATCACACTTATATCCTATCAGTTTTTTGTGGAGTTGCTCCATGCAAATGTGATTCACCAATGGTGGTCAGTTATCAAAATTTGAATTCCTGGAATACCTAGACTAGTCGCCGCATTTCTAAGTATGTACACAAATAGGCCTCATTCATACGAACATTTTGGTGTATCACACTTATATCCTATCAGTTTTTTGTGGAGTTGCTCCATGCAAATGTGATTCACCAATGGTGGTTAGTAAACAAAATCTGAATTTCTGGAATACCTAGACTAGTCGCCGCATTTCTAAATATGGCCACAAATAGGCCTCATTCATACGAACATTTTCGTGTATCACACTTATATCCTATCAGTTTTTTGTGGAGTTGCTCCATGCAAATGTGATTCACCACTGGTGGTCAGTTATCAAAATTTGAATTCCTGGAATACCTAGACTAGTCGCCGCATTTCTAAGTATGTACACAAATAGGCCTCATTCATACGAACATTTTGGTGTATCACACTTATATCCTATCAGTTTTTTGTGGAGTTGCTCCATGAAAATGTGATTCACCAATGGTGGTTAGTAAACAAAATCTGAATCTCTGGAATACCTAGACTAGTCGCCGCATTTCTAAATATGGACACAAATAGGCCTCATTCATACGAACATTTTGGTGTATCACACTTATATCCTATCAGTTTTTTGTGGAGTTGCTCCATGCAAATGTGATTCACCATTGGTGGTTAGTAAACAAAATCTGAATTTCTGGAATACCTAGACTAGTCGCCGCATTTCTAAATATGGACACAAATAGGCCTCATTCATACGAACATTTTGGTGTATCACACTTATATCCTATCAGTTTTTTGTGGAGTTGCTCCATGCAAATGTGATTCACCAATGGTGGTTAGTAAACAAAATCTGAATTTCTGGAATACATAGACTAGTCGCCGCATTTCTAAATATGGACACAAATAGGCCTCATTCATACGAACATTTTGGTGTATCACACTTATATCCTATCAGTTTTTTGTGGAGTTGCTCCATGCAAATGTGATTCACCAATGGTGGTTAGTAAACAAAATCTGAATTTCTGGAATACCTAGACTAGTCGCCGCATTTCTAAATATGGACACAAATAGGCCTCATTCATACGAACATTTTGGTGTATCACACTTATATCCTATCAGTTTTTTGTGGAGTTGCTCCATGCAAATGTGATTCACCAATGGTGGTTAGAAAACAAAATCTGAATTTCTGGAATACCTAGACTAGTCGCCGCATTTCTAAATATGGACACAAATAGGCCTCATTCATACGAACATTTTGGTGTATCACACTTATATCCTATCAGTTTTTTGTGGAGTTGCTCCATGCAAATGTGATTCACCAATGGTGGTTAGTAAACAAAATCTGAATTTCTGAAATACATAGACTAGTCGCCGCATTTCTAAATATGGAAACAAGTAGGCCGCATTCATACGAACATTTTGGTGTATCACACTTATATCCTATCAGTTTTTTGTGGAGTTGCTCCATGCAAATGTGATTCACCAATGGTGGTTAGTAAACAAAATCTGAATTTCTGGAATACCTAGACTAGTCGCCGCATTTCTAAATATGGACACAAATAGGCCTCATTCATACGAACATTTGGGTGTATCACACTTATATCATATCAGTTTTTTGTGGAGTTGCTCCATGCAAATGTGATTCACCAATGGTGGTTAGTAAACAAAATCTGAATTTCTGGAATACCTAGACTAGTCGCCGCATTTCTAAATATGGACACAAATAGGCCTCATTCATACGAACATTTTGGTGTATCACACTTATATCCTATCAGTTTTTTGTGGAGTTGCTCCATGCAAATGTGATTCACCAATGGTGGTTAGTAAACAAAATCTGAATTTCTGGAATACCTAGACTAGTCGCCGCATTTCTAAATATGGACACAAATAGGCCTCATTCATACGAACATTTGGGTGTATCACACTTATATCCTGTCAGTTTTTTGTGGAGTTGCTCCATGCAAATGTGATTCACCAATGGTGGTTAGTAAACAAAATCTGATTTTCTGGAATACCTAGACTAGTCTCCGCATTTCTAAATATGGACACAAATAGGCCTCATTCATACGAACATTTCGGTGTAGCACACTTATATCCTATCAGTTGTTTTTGGAGTTGCTCCATGAAAATGTGATTCACCACTGGTGGTCAGTTATCAAAATCTGAATTTCTGGAATACCTAGACTAGTCGCCGCATTTCTAAATATGGACACAAATAGGCCTCATTCATACGAACATTTTGGTGTATCACACTTATATCCTATCAGTTTTTTTTGGAGTTGCTCCATGAAAATGTGATTCACCACTGGTGGTCAGTTATCAAAATTTGAATTCCTGGAATACCTAGACTAGTCGCCGCATTTCTAAGTATGTACACAAATAGGCCTCATTCATACGAACATTTTGGTGTATCACACTTATATCCTATCAGTTTTTTGTGGAGTTGCTCCATGCAAATGTGATTCACCAATGGTGGTTAGTAAACAAAATCTGAATTTCTGGAATACCTAGACTAGTCGCCGCATTTCTAAATATGGACACAAATAGGCCTCATTCATACGAACATTTTGGTGTATCACACTTATATCCTATCAGTTTTTTTTGGAGTTGCTCCATGCAAATGTGATTCACCACTGGTGGTCAGTTATCAAAATTTGAATTCCTGGAATACCTAGACTAGTCGCCGCATTTCTAAGTATGTACACAAATAGGCCTCATTCATACGAACATTTTGGTGTATCACACTTATATCCTATCAGTTTTTTGTGGAGTTGCTCCATGAAAATGTGATTCACCAATGGTGGTTAGTAAACAAAATCTGAATTTCTGGAATACCTAGACTAGTCGCCGCATTTCTAAATATGGACACAAATAGGCCTCATTCATACGAACATTTTGGTGTATCACACTTATATCCTATCAGTTTTTTGTGGAGTTGCTCCATGCAAATGTGATTCACCAATGGTGGTTAGTAAACAAAATCTGAATTTCTTGAATACCTAGACTAGTCGCCGCATTTCTAAATATGGACACAAATAGGCCTCATTCATACGAACATTTTGGTGTATCACACTTATATCCTATCAGTTTTTTGTGGAGTTGCTCCATGCAAATGTGATTCACCAATGGTGGTTAGTAAACAAAATCTGAATTTCTGGAATACCTAGACTAGTCGCCGCATTTCTAAATATGGACACAAATAGGCCTCATTCATACGAACATTTTGGTGTATCACACTTATATCCTATCAGTTTTTTGTGGAGTTGCTCCATGAAAATGTGATTCACCAATGGTGGTTAGTAAACAAAATCTGAATTTCTGGAATACCTAGACTAGTCGCCGCATTTCTAAATATGGACACAAATAGGCCTCATTCATACGAACATTTTGGTGTATCACACTTATATCCTATCAGTTTTTTGTGGAGTTGCTCCATGCAAATGTGATTCACCAATGGTGGTTAGTAAACAAAATCTGAATTTCTGGAATACATAGACTAGTCGCCGCATTTCTAAATATGGACACAAATAGGCCTCATTCATACGAACATTTTGGTGTATCACACTTATATCCTATCAGTTTTTTGTGGAGTTGCTCCATGCAAATGTGATTCACCAATGGTGGTCAGTTATCAAAATTTGAATTCCTGGAATACCTAGACTAGTCGCCGCATTTCTAAGTATGTACACAAATAGGCCTCATTCATACGAACATTTTGGTGTATCACACTTATATCCTATCAGTTTTTTGTGGAGTTGCTCCATGCAAATGTGATTCACCAATGGTGGTTAGTAAACAAAATCTGAATTTCTGGAATACCTAGACTAGTCGCCGCATTTCTAAATATGGACACAAATAGGCCTCATTCATACGAACATTTTCGTGTATCACACTTATATCCTATCAGTTTTTTGTGGAGTTGCTCCATGCAAATGTGATTCACCACTGGTGGTCAGTTATCAAAATTTGAATTCCTGGAATACCTAGACTAGTCGCCGCATTTCTAAGTATGTACACAAATAGGCCTCATTCATACGAACATTTTGGTGTATCACACTTATATCCTATCAGTTTTTTGTGGAGTTGCTCCATGAAAATGTGATTCACCAATGGTGGTTAGTAAACAAAATCTGAATCTCTGGAATACCTAGACTAGTCGCCGCATTTCTAAATATGGACGCAAATAGGCCTCATTCATACGAACATTTTGGTGTATCACACTTATATCCTATCAGTTTTTTGTGGAGTTGCTCCATGCAAATGTGATTCACCATTGGTGGTTAGTAAACAAAATCTGAATTTCTGGAATACCTAGACTAGTCGCCGCATTTCTAAATATGGACACAAATAGGCCTCATTCATACGAACATTTTGGTGTATCACACTTATATCCTATCAGTTTTTTGTGGAGTTGCTCCATGCAAATGTGATTCACCAATGGTGGTTAGTAAACAAAATCTGAATTTCTGGAATACATAGACTAGTCGCCGCATTTCTAAATATGGACACAAATAGGCCTCATTCATACGAACATTTTGGTGTATCACACTTATATCCTATCAGTTTTTTGTGGAGTTGCTCCATGCAAATGTGATTCACCAATGGTGGTTAGTAAACAAAATCTGAATTTCTGGAATACCTAGACTAGTCGCCGCATTTCTAAATATGGACACAAATAGGCCTCATTCATACGAACATTTGGGTGTAAAACACTTATATCCTATCAGTTTTTTGTGGAGTTGCTCCATGCAAATGTGATTCACCAATGGTGGTTAGTAAACAAAATCTGAATTTCTGAAATACATAGACTAGTCGCCGCATTTCTAAATATGGAAACAAGTAGGCCGCATTCATACGAACATTTTGGTGTATCACACTTATATCCTATCAGTTTTTTGTGGAGTTGCTCCATGCAAATGTGATTCACCAATGGTGGTTAGTAAACAAAATCTGAATTTCTGGAATACCTAGACTAGTCGCCGCATTTCTAAATATGGACACAAATAGGCCTCATTCATACGAACATTTTGGTGTATCATACTTATATCCTATCAGTTTTTTGTGGAGTTGCTCCATGCAAATGTGATTCACCAATGGTGGTTAGTAAACAAAATCTGAATTTCTGGAATACATAGACTAGTCGACGCATTTCTAAATACGGACACAAATAGGCCTCATTCATACGAACATTTTGGTGTATCACACTTATATCCTATCAGTTTTTTGTGGAGTTGCTCCATGCAAATGTGATTCACCAATGGTGGTTAGTAAACAAAATCTGAATTTCTGGAATACTTAGACTAGTCGCCGCATTTCTAAATATGGACACAAATAGGCCTCATTCATACGAACATTTGGGTGTATCACACTTATATCATATCAGTTTTTTGTGGAGTTGCTCCATGCAAATGTGATTCACCAATGGTGGTTAGTAAACAAAATCTGAATTTCTGGAATACCTAGACTAGTCGCCGCATTTCTAAATATGGACACAAATAGGCCTCATTCATACGAACATTTTGGTGTATCACACTTATATCCTATCAGTTTTTTGTGGAGTTGCTCCATGCAAATGTGATTCACCAATGGTGGTTAGTAAACAAAATCTGAATTTCTGGAATACCTAGACTAGTCGCCGCATTTCTAAATATGGACACAAATAGGCCTCATTCATACGAACATTTGGGTGTATCACACTTATATCCTGTCAGTTTTTTGTGGAGTTGCTCCATGCAAATGTGATTCACCAATGGTGGTTAGTAAACAAAATCTGATTTTCTGGAATACCTAGACTAGTCTCCGCATTTCTAAATATGGACACAAATAGGCCTCATTCATACGAACATTTCGGTGTAGCACACTTATATCCTATCAGTTGTTTTTGGAGTTGCTCCATGAAAATGTGATTCACCACTGGTGGTCAGTTATCAAAATCTGAATTTCTGGAATACCTAGACTAGTCGCCGCATTTCTAAATATGGACACAAATAGGCCTCATTCATACGAACATTTTGGTGTATCACACTTATATCCTATCAGTTTTTTTTGGAGTTGCTCCATGAAAATGTGATTCACCACTGGTGGTCAGTTATCAAAATTTGAATTCCTGGAATACATAGACTAGTCGCCGCATTTCTAAGTATGTACACAAATAGGCCTCATTCATACGAACATTTTGGTGTATCACACTTATATCCTATCAGTTTTTTGTGGAGTTGCTCCATGCAAATGTGATTCACCAATGGTGGTTAGTAAACAAAATCTGAATTTCTGGAATACCTAGACTAGCCGCCGCATTTCTAAATATGGACACAAATAGGCCTCATTCATACGAACATTTTGGTGTATCACACTTATATCCTATCAGTTTTTTTTGGAGTTGCTCCATGAAAATGTGATTCACCACTGGTGGTCAGTTATCAAAATTTGAATTCCTGGAATACCTAGACTAGTCGCCGCATTTCTAAGTATGTACACAAATAGGCCTCATTCATACGAACATTTTGGTGTATCACACTTATATCCTATCAGTTTTTTGTGGAGTTGCTCCATGAAAATGTGATTCACCAATGGTGGTTAGTAAACAAAATCTGAATTTCTGGAATACCTAGACTAGTCGCCGCATTTCTAAATATGGACACAAATAGGCCTCATTCATACGAACATTTTGGTGTATCACACTTATATCCTATCAGTTTTTTGTGGAGTTGCTCCATGCAAATGTGATTCACCAATGGTGGTTAGTAAACAAAATCTGAATTTCTTGAATACCTAGACTAGTCGCCGCATTTCTAAATATGGACACAAATAGGCCTCATTCATACGAACATTTTGGTGTATCACACTTATATCCTATCAGTTTTTTGTGGAGTTGCTCCATGCAAATGTGATTCACCAATGGTGGTTAGTAAACAAAATCTGAATTTCTGGAATACCTAGACTAGTCTCCGCATTTCTAAATATGGTCACAAATAGGCCTCATTCATACGAACATTTTGGTGTATCACACTTATATCCTATCAGTTTTTTGTGGAGTTGCTCCATGAAAATGTGATTCACCAATGGTGGTTAGTAAACAAAATCTGAATTTCTCGAATACCTAGACTAGTCGCCGCATTTCTAAATATGGACACAAATAGGCCTCATTCATACGAACATTTTGGTGTATCACACTTATATCCTATCAGTTTTTTTTGGAGTTGCTCCATGCAAATGTGATTCACCAATGGTGGTTAGTAAACAAAATCTGAATTTCTGGAATACATAGACTAGTCGCCGCATTTATAAATATGGACACAAATAGGCCTCATTCATACGAACATTTTGGTGTATCACACTTATATCCTATCAGTTTTTTGTGGAGTTGCTCCATGCAAATGTGATTCACCAATGGTGGTTAGTAAACAAAATCTGAATTTCTGGAATACCTAGACTAGTCGCCGCATTTATAAATATGTACACAAATACGCCTCATTCATACGAACATTTTGGTGTATCACACTTATATCCTATCAGTTTTTTGTGGAGTTGCTCCATGCAAATGTGATTCACCAATGGTGGTTAGTAAACAAAATCTAAATTTCTGGAATACCTAGACTAGTCGCCGCATTTCTAAATATGGACACAAATAGGCCTCATTCATACGAACATTTTGGTGTATCACACTTATATCCTATCAGTTTTTTGTGGAGTTGCTCCATGCAAATGTGATTCACCAATGGTGGTGAATTTCTGGAATACCTAGACTAGTCGCCGCATTTCTAAATATGGACACAAATAGGCCTCATTCATACGAATATTTTGGTGTATCACACTTATATCCTATCAGTTTTTTGTGGAGTTGCTCCATGCAAATGTGATTCACCAATGGTGGTTAGTAAACAAAATCTGAATTTCTAGAATACCTAGACTAGTCGCCGCATTTCTAAATATGGACACAAATAGGCCTCATTCATACGAACATTTTGGTGTATCACACTTATATCCTATCAGGTTTTTGTGGAGTTGCTCCATGCAAATGTGATTCACCAATGGTGGTTAGTAAACAAAATCTGAATTTCTGGAATACCTATACTAGTCGCCGCATTTCTAAATATGGACACAAATAGGCCTCATTCATACGAACATTTTGGTGTATCACACTTATATCCTATCAGTTTTTTGTGGAGTTGCTCCATGCAAATGTGATTCACCAATGGTGGTTAGTAAACAAAATCTGAATTTCTGGAATACCTAGACTAGTCGCCGCATTTCTAAATATGGACACAAATAGGCCTCATTCATACGAACATTTTGGTGTATCACACTTATATCCTATCAGTTTTTTTTGGAGTTGCTCCATGAAAATGTGATTCACCACTGGTGGTCAGTTATCAAAATTTGAATTCCTGGAATACCTAGACTAGTCGCCGCATTTCTAAGTATGTACACAAATAGGCCTCATTCATACGAACATTTTGGTGTATCACACTTATATCCTATCAGTTTTTTGTGGAGTTGCTCCATGCAAATGTGATTCACCAATGGTGGTTAGTAAACAAAATCTGAATTTCTGGAATACCTAGACTAGTCGCCGCATTTCTAAATATGGACACAAATAGGCCTCATTCATACGAACATTTTGGTGTATCACACTTATATCCTATCAGTTTTTTTTGGAGTTGCTCCATGAAAATGTGATTCACCACTGGTGGTCAGTTATCAAAATTTGAATTCCTGGAATACCTAGACTAGTCGCAGCATTTCTAAGTATGTACACAAATAGGCCTCATTCATACGAAGATTTTGGTGTATCACACTTATATCCTATCAGTTTTTTGTGGAGTTGCTCCATGCAAATGTGATTCACCAATGGTGGTTAGTAAACAAAATCTGAATTTCTGGAATACCTAGACTAGTCGCCGAATTTCTAAATATGGACGCAAATAGGCCTCATTCATACGAACATTTTGGTGTATCACACTTATATCCTATCAATTTTTTGTGGAGTTGCTCCATGCAAATGTGATTCACCAATGGTGGTTAGTAAACAAAATCTGAATTTCTGGAATACCTAGACTAGTCGCCGCATTTCTAAATATGGACACAAATAGGCCTCATTCATACGAACATTGTGGTGTATCACACTTATATCCTATCAGTTTTTTGGAGTTGCTCCATGAAAATGCGATTCACCACTGGTGGTCAGTTATCAAAATTTGAATTCCTGGAATACCTAGACTAGTCGCCGCATTTCTAAGTATGTACGCAAATAGGCCTCATTCATACGAACATTTTGGTGTATCACACTTATATCCTATCAGTTTTTTGTGGAGTTGCTCCATGCAAATGTGATTCACCAATGGTGGTTAGTAAACAAAATCTGAATTTCTGGAATACCTAGACTAGTCGCCGCATTTCTAAATATGGACACAAATAGGCCTCATTCATACGAACATTTTGGTGTATCACACTTATATCCTATCAGTTTTTTGTGGAGTTGCTCCATGCAAATGTGATTCACCAATGGTGGTTAGTAAACAAAATCTGAATTTCTGGAATACCTAGACTAGTCGCCGCATTTCTAAATATGGACGCAAATAGGCCTCATTCATACGAACATTTTGGTGTATCACACTTATATCCTATCAGGTTTTTGTGGAGTTGCTCCATGCAAATGTGATTCACCAATGGTGGTTAGTAAACAAAATCTGAATTTCTGGAATACCTAGACTAGTCGCCGCATTTCCAAATATGGACACAAATAGGCCTCATTCATACGAACATTTTGGTGTATCACACTTATATCCTATCAGTTTTTTTTGGAGTTGCTCCATGAAAATGTGATTCACCACTGGTGGTCAGTTATCAAAATTTGAATTCCTGGAATACCTAGACTAGTCGCCGCATTTCTAAGTATCTACACAAATAGGCCTCATTCATACAAACATTTTGGTGTATCACACTTATATCCTATCAGTTTTTTGTGGAGTTGCTCCATGCAAATGTGATTCACCAATGGTGGTTAGTAAACAAAATCTGAATTTCTGGAATACCTAGACTAGTCGCCACATTTCTAAATATGGACACAAATAGGCCTCATTCATACGAACATTTTGGTGTATCACACTTATATCCTATCAGTTTTTTTTGGAGTTGCTCCATGAAAATGTGATTCACCACTGGTGGTCAGTTATCAAAATTTGAATTCCTGGAATACCTAGACTAGTCGCCGCATTTCTAAGTATGTACACAAATAGGCCTCATTCATACGAACATTTTGGTGTATCACACTTATATCCTATCAGTTTTTTGTGGAGTTGCTCCATGCAAATGTGATTCACCAATGGTGGTTAGTAAACAAAATCTGAATTTCTGGAATACCTAGACTAGTCGCCGAATTTCTAAATATGGACACAAATAGGCCTCATTCATACGAACATTTTGGTGTATCACACTTATATCCTATCAGTTTTTTGTGGAGTTGCTCCATGCAAATGTGATTCACCAATGGTGGTTAGTAAACAAAATCTGAATTTCTGGAATACCTAGACTAGTCGCCGCATTTCTAAATATGGACACAAATAGGCCTCATTCATACGAACATTTTGGTGTATCACACTTATATCCTATCAGTTTTTTGTGGAGTTGCTCCATGCAAATGTGATTCACCAATGGTGGTTAGTAAACAAAATCTGAATTTCTGGAATACCTAGACTAGTCGCCGCATTTCTAAATATGGACACAAATAGGTCTCATTCATACGAACATTTTGGTGTATCACACTTATATCCTATCAGTTTTTTTTGGAGTTGCTCCATGCAAATGTGATTCACCACTGGTGGTCAGTTATCAAAATTTGAATTCCTGGAATACCTAGATTAGTCGCCGCATTTCTAAGTATGTGCACAAATAGGCCTCATTCATACGAACATTTTGGTGTATCACACTTATATGCTATCAGTTTTTTGTGGAGTTGCTCCATGCAAATGTGATTCACCAATGGTGCTTAGTAAACAAAATCTGAATTTCTGGAATACCTAGACTAGTCGCCGCATTTCTAAATATGGACACAAATAGGACTCATTCATACAAACATTTTGGTGTATCACACTTATATCCTATCAGTTTTTTGTGGAGTTGCTCCATGCAAATGTGATTCACCAATGGTGGTTAGTAAACAAAATCTGAATTTCTGGAATACCTAGACTAGTCGCCGCATTTCTAAATATGGACACAGATAGGCCTCATTCATACCAACATTTTGGTGTATCACACTTATATCCTATCAGTTTTTTTTGGAGTTGCTCCATGAATATGCGATTCACCACTGGTGGTCAGTTATCAAAATTTGAATTCCTGGAATACCTAGACTAGTCGCCGTATTTCTAAATATGGACACAAATAGGCCTCATTCATACGAACATTTTGGTGTATCACACTTATATCCAATCAGTTTTTTTTGGAGTTGCTCCATGCAAATGTGATTCACCACTGGTGGTCAGTTATCAAAATTTGAATTCCTGGAATACCTAGACTAGTCGCCGCATTTCTAAGTATGTGCACAAATAGGCCTCATTCATACGAACATTTTGGTGTATCACACTTATATCCTATCAGTTTTTTTTGGAGTTGCTCCATGAATAGGCGATTCACCACTGGTGGTCAGTTATCAAAATTTGAATTCCTGGAATACCTAGACTAGCCGCCGTATTTCTAAATATGGACACAAATAGGCCTCATTCATACGAACATTTTGGTGTATCACACTTATATCCAATCAGTTTTTTTTGGAGTTGCTCCATGAAAATGCGATTCACCACTGGTGGTCAGTTATCAATATTTGAATTCCTGGAATACCTAGACTAGTCGCCGCATTTCTAAGTATGTACACAAATAGACCTCATTCATACGAACATTCTGGTGTATCACACTTATATCCTATCAGTTTTTTGTGGAGTTGCTCCATGCAAATGTGATTCACCACTGGTGGTCAGTTATCAAAATTTGAATTCCTGGAATACCTAGACTAGTCGCCGCATTTCTAAGTATGTGCACAAATAGGCCTCATTCATACGAACATTTTGGTGTATCACACTTATATCCTATCAGTTTTTTTTGGAGTTGCTCCATGAATATGCGATTCACCACTGGTGGTCAGTTATCAAAATTTGAATTCCTGGAATACCTAGACTAGTCGCAGTATTTCTAAATATGGACACAAATAGGCCTCATTCATACGAACATTTTGGTGTATCACACTTATATCCAATCAGTTTTTTTTGGAGTTGCTCCATGAAAATGCGATTCACCACTGGTGGTCAGTTATCAAAATTTGAATTCCTGGAATACCTAGACTAGTCGCAGTATTTCTAAATATGGACACAAATAGGCCTCATTCATACGAACATTTTGGTGTATCACACTTATATCCTATCAGTTTTTTTTGGAGTTGCTCCATGCAAATGTGATTCACCACTGGTGGTCAGTTATCAAAATTTGAATTCCTGGAATACCTAGACTAGTCGCCGCATTTCTAAGTATGTGCACAAATAGGCCTCATTCATACGAACATTTTGGTGTATCACACTTATATCCTATCAGTTTTTTTTGGAGTTGCTCCATGAATATGCGATTCACCACTGGTGGTCAGTTATCAAAATTTGAATTCCTGGAATACCTAGACTAGTCGCAGTATTTCTAAATATGGACACAAATAGGCCTCATTCATACGAACATTTTGGTGTATCACACTTATATCCTATCAGTTTTTTTTGGAGTTGCTCCATGCAAATGTGATTCACCACTGGTGGTCAGTTATCAAAATTTGAATTCCTGGAATACCTAGACTAGTCGCCGCATTTCTAAGTATGTGCACAAATAGGCCTCATTCATACGAACATTTTGGTGTATCACACTTATATCCTATCAGTTTTTTGTGGAGTTGCTCCATGCAAATGTGATTCACCAATGGTGCTTAGTAAACAAAATCTGAATTTCTGGAATACCTAGACTAGTCGCCGCATTTCTAAATATGGACACAAATAGGACTCGTTCATACAAACATTTTGGTGTATCACACTTATATCCTATCAGTTTTTTGTGGAGTTGCTCCATGCAAATGTGATTCACCAATGGTGGTTAGTAAACAAAATCTGAATTTCTGGAATACCTAGACTAGTCGCCGTATTTCTAAATATGGACACAAATAGGCCTCATTCATACGAACATTTTGGTGTATCACACTTATATCCTATCAGTTTTTTTTGGAGTTGCTCCATGAAAATGCGATTCACCACTGGTGGTCAGTTATCAAAATTTGAATTCCTGGAATACCTAGACTAGTCGCCGTATTTCTAAATATGGACACAAATAGGCCTCATTCATACGAACATTTTGGTGTATCACACTTATATCCAATCAGTTTTTTTTGGAGTTGCTCCATGAAAATGCGATTCACCACTGGTGGTCAGTTATCAAAATTTGAATTCCTGGAATACCTAGACTAGTCGCCGCATTTTTAAGTATGTACACAAATAGACCTCATTCATACGAACATTTTGGTGTATCACACTTATATCCTATCAGTTTTTTGTGGAGTTGCTCCATGCAAATGTGATTCACCACTGGTGGTCAGTTATCAAAATTTGAATTCCTGGAATACCTAGACTAGTCGCCGCATTTCTAAGTATGTACACAAATAGGCCTCATTCATACAAACATTTTGGTGTATCACACTTATATCCTATCAGTTTTTTGTGGAGTTGCTCCATGCAAATGTGATTCACCAATGGTGGTTAGTAAACAAAATCTGAATTTCTGGAATACCTAGACTAGTCGCCGCATTTCTAAATATGGACACAGATAGGCCTCATTCATACCAACATTTTGGTGTATCACACTTATATCCTATCAGTTTTTTTTGGAGTTGCTCCATGAATATGCGATTCACCACTGGTGGTCAGTTATCAAAATTTGAATTCCTGGAATACCTAGACTAGTCGCCGTATTTCTAAATATGGACACAAATAGGCCTCATTCATACGAACATTTTGGTGTATCACACTTATATCCAATCAGTTTTTTTTGGAGTTGCTCCATGAAAATGCGATTCACCACTGGTGCTCAGTTATCAAAATTTGAATTCCTGGAATACCTAGACTAGTCGCCGCATTTTTAAGTATGTACACAAATAGACCTCATTCATACGAACATTTTGGTGTATCACACTTATATCCTATCAGTTTTTTGTGGAGTTGCTCCATGCAAATGTGATTCACCACTGGTGGTCAGTTATCAAAATTTGAATTCCTGGAATACCTAGACTAGTCGCCGCATTTCTAAGTATGTGCACAAATAGGCCTCATTCATACGAACATTTTGGTGTATCACACTTATATCCTATCAGTTTTTTGTGGAGTTGCTCCATGCAAATGTGATTCACCAATGGTGCTTAGTAAACAAAATCTGAATTTCTGGAATACCTAGACTAGCCGCCGCATTTCTAAATATGGACACAAATAGGCCTCATTCATACGAACATTTTGGTGTATCACACTTATATCCTATCAGTTTTTTTTGGAGTTGCTCCATGAAAATGTGATTCACCACTGGTGGTCAGTTATCAAAATTTGAATTCCTGGAATACATAGACTAGTCGCCGCATTTCTAAGTATGTACACAAATAGGCCTCATTCATACGAACATTTTGGTGTATCACACTTATATCCTATCAGTTTTTTGTGGAGTTGCTCCATGCAAATGTGATTCACCAATGGTGGTTAGTAAACAAAATCTGAATTTCTGGAATACCTAGACTAGCCGCCGCATTTCTAAATATGGACACAAATAGGCCTCATTCATACGAACATTTTGGTGTATCACACTTATATCCTATCAGTTTTTTTTGGAGTTGCTCCATGAAAATGTGATTCACCACTGGTGGTCAGTTATCAAAATTTGAATTCCTGGAATACCTAGACTAGTCGCCGCATTTCTAAGTATGTACACAAATAGGCCTCATTCATACGAACATTTTGGTGTATCACACTTATATCCTATCAGTTTTTTGTGGAGTTGCTCCATGAAAATGTGATTCACCAATGGTGGTTAGTAAACAAAATCTGAATTTCTGGAATACCTAGACTAGTCGCCGCATTTCTAAATATGGACACAAATAGGCCTCATTCATACGAACATTTTGGTGTATCACACTTATATCCTATCAGTTTTTTGTGGAGTTGCTCCATGCAAATGTGATTCACCAATGGTGGTTAGTAAACAAAATCTGAATTTCTTGAATACCTAGACTAGTCGCCGCATTTCTAAATATGGACACAAATAGGCCTCATTCATACGAACATTTTGGTGTATCACACTTATATCCTATCAGTTTTTTGTGGAGTTGCTCCATGCAAATGTGATTCACCAATGGTGGTTAGTAAACAAAATCTGAATTTCTGGAATACCTAGACTAGTCTCCGCATTTCTAAATATGGTCACAAATAGGCCTCATTCATACGAACATTTTGGTGTATCACACTTATATCCTATCAGTTTTTTGTGGAGTTGCTCCATGAAAATGTGATTCACCAATGGTGGTTAGTAAACAAAATCTGAATTTCTCGAATACCTAGACTAGTCGCCGCATTTCTAAATATGGACACAAATAGGCCTCATTCATACGAACATTTTGGTGTATCACACTTATATCCTATCAGTTTTTTTTGGAGTTGCTCCATGCAAATGTGATTCACCAATGGTGGTTAGTAAACAAAATCTGAATTTCTGGAATACATAGACTAGTCGCCGCATTTATAAATATGGACACAAATAGGCCTCATTCATACGAACATTTTGGTGTATCACACTTATATCCTATCAGTTTTTTGTGGAGTTGCTCCATGCAAATGTGATTCACCAATGGTGGTTAGTAAACAAAATCTGAATTTCTGGAATACCTAGACTAGTCGCCGCATTTATAAATATGTACACAAATACGCCTCATTCATACGAACATTTTGGTGTATCACACTTATATCCTATCAGTTTTTTGTGGAGTTGCTCCATGCAAATGTGATTCACCAATGGTGGTTAGTAAACAAAATCTAAATTTCTGGAATACCTAGACTAGTCGCCGCATTTCTAAATATGGACACAAATAGGCCTCATTCATACGAACATTTTGGTGTATCACACTTATATCCTATCAGTTTTTTGTGGAGTTGCTCCATGCAAATGTGATTCACCAATGGTGGTGAATTTCTGGAATACCTAGACTAGTCGCCGCATTTCTAAATATGGACACAAATAGGCCTCATTCATACGAATATTTTGGTGTATCACACTTATATCCTATCAGTTTTTTGTGGAGTTGCTCCATGCAAATGTGATTCACCAATGGTGGTTAGTAAACAAAATCTGAATTTCTAGAATACCTAGACTAGTCGCCGCATTTCTAAATATGGACACAAATAGGCCTCATTCATACGAACATTTTGGTGTATCACACTTATATCCTATCAGGTTTTTGTGGAGTTGCTCCATGCAAATGTGATTCACCAATGGTGGTTAGTAAACAAAATCTGAATTTCTGGAATACCTATACTAGTCGCCGCATTTCTAAATATGGACACAAATAGGCCTCATTCATACGAACATTTTGGTGTATCACACTTATATCCTATCAGTTTTTTGTGGAGTTGCTCCATGCAAATGTGATTCACCAATGGTGGTTAGTAAACAAAATCTGAATTTCTGGAATACCTAGACTAGTCGCCGCATTTCTAAATATGGACACAAATAGGCCTCATTCATACGAACATTTTGGTGTATCACACTTATATCCTATCAGTTTTTTTTGGAGTTGCTCCATGAAAATGTGATTCACCACTGGTGGTCAGTTATCAAAATTTGAATTCCTGGAATACCTAGACTAGTCGCCGCATTTCTAAGTATGTACACAAATAGGCCTCATTCATACGAACATTTTGGTGTATCACACTTATATCCTATCAGTTTTTTGTGGAGTTGCTCCATGCAAATGTGATTCACCAATGGTGGTTAGTAAACAAAATCTGAATTTCTGGAATACCTAGACTAGTCGCCGCATTTCTAAATATGGACACAAATAGGCCTCATTCATACGAACATTTTGGTGTATCACACTTATATCCTATCAGTTTTTTTTGGAGTTGCTCCATGAAAATGTGATTCACCACTGGTGGTCAGTTATCAAAATTTGAATTCCTGGAATACCTAGACTAGTCGCAGCATTTCTAAGTATGTACACAAATAGGCCTCATTCATACGAAGATTTTGGTGTATCACACTTATATCCTATCAGTTTTTTGTGGAGTTGCTCCATGCAAATGTGATTCACCAATGGTGGTTAGTAAACAAAATCTGAATTTCTGGAATACCTAGACTAGTCGCCGAATTTCTAAATATGGACGCAAATAGGCCTCATTCATACGAACATTTTGGTGTATCACACTTATATCCTATCAATTTTTTGTGGAGTTGCTCCATGCAAATGTGATTCACCAATGGTGGTTAGTAAACAAAATCTGAATTTCTGGAATACCTAGACTAGTCGCCGCATTTCTAAATATGGACACAAATAGGCCTCATTCATACGAACATTGTGGTGTATCACACTTATATCCTATCAGTTTTTTGGAGTTGCTCCATGAAAATGCGATTCACCACTGGTGGTCAGTTATCAAAATTTGAATTCCTGGAATACCTAGACTAGTCGCCGCATTTCTAAGTATGTACGCAAATAGGCCTCATTCATACGAACATTTTGGTGTATCACACTTATATCCTATCAGTTTTTTGTGGAGTTGCTCCATGCAAATGTGATTCACCAATGGTGGTTAGTAAACAAAATCTGAATTTCTGGAATACCTAGACTAGTCGCCGCATTTCTAAATATGGACACAAATAGGCCTCATTCATACGAACATTTTGGTGTATCACACTTATATCCTATCAGTTTTTTGTGGAGTTGCTCCATGCAAATGTGATTCACCAATGGTGGTTAGTAAACAAAATCTGAATTTCTGGAATACCTAGACTAGTCGCCGCATTTCTAAATATGGACGCAAATAGGCCTCATTCATACGAACATTTTGGTGTATCACACTTATATCCTATCAGGTTTTTGTGGAGTTGCTCCATGCAAATGTGATTCACCAATGGTGGTTAGTAAACAAAATCTGAATTTCTGGAATACCTAGACTAGTCGCCGCATTTCCAAATATGGACACAAATAGGCCTCATTCATACGAACATTTTGGTGTATCACACTTATATCCTATCAGTTTTTTTTGGAGTTGCTCCATGAAAATGTGATTCACCACTGGTGGTCAGTTATCAAAATTTGAATTCCTGGAATACCTAGACTAGTCGCCGCATTTCTAAGTATCTACACAAATAGGCCTCATTCATACAAACATTTTGGTGTATCACACTTATATCCTATCAGTTTTTTGTGGAGTTGCTCCATGCAAATGTGATTCACCAATGGTGGTTAGTAAACAAAATCTGAATTTCTGGAATACCTAGACTAGTCGCCACATTTCTAAATATGGACACAAATAGGCCTCATTCATACGAACATTTTGGTGTATCACACTTATATCCTATCAGTTTTTTTTGGAGTTGCTCCATGAAAATGTGATTCACCACTGGTGGTCAGTTATCAAAATTTGAATTCCTGGAATACCTAGACTAGTCGCCGCATTTCTAAGTATGTACACAAATAGGCCTCATTCATACGAACATTTTGGTGTATCACACTTATATCCTATCAGTTTTTTGTGGAGTTGCTCCATGCAAATGTGATTCACCAATGGTGGTTAGTAAACAAAATCTGAATTTCTGGAATACCTAGACTAGTCGCCGAATTTCTAAATATGGACACAAATAGGCCTCATTCATACGAACATTTTGGTGTATCACACTTATATCCTATCAGTTTTTTGTGGAGTTGCTCCATGCAAATGTGATTCACCAATGGTGGTTAGTAAACAAAATCTGAATTTCTGGAATACCTAGACTAGTCGCCGCATTTCTAAATATGGACACAAATAGGCCTCATTCATACGAACATTTTGGTGTATCACACTTATATCCTATCAGTTTTTTGTGGAGTTGCTCCATGCAAATGTGATTCACCAATGGTGGTTAGTAAACAAAATCTGAATTTCTGGAATACCTAGACTAGTCGCCGCATTTCTAAATATGGACACAAATAGGTCTCATTCATACGAACATTTTGGTGTATCACACTTATATCCTATCAGTTTTTTTTGGAGTTGCTCCATGCAAATGTGATTCACCACTGGTGGTCAGTTATCAAAATTTGAATTCCTGGAATACCTAGATTAGTCGCCGCATTTCTAAGTATGTGCACAAATAGGCCTCATTCATACGAACATTTTGGTGTATCACACTTATATGCTATCAGTTTTTTGTGGAGTTGCTCCATGCAAATGTGATTCACCAATGGTGCTTAGTAAACAAAATCTGAATTTCTGGAATACCTAGACTAGTCGCCGCATTTCTAAATATGGACACAAATAGGACTCATTCATACAAACATTTTGGTGTATCACACTTATATCCTATCAGTTTTTTGTGGAGTTGCTCCATGCAAATGTGATTCACCAATGGTGGTTAGTAAACAAAATCTGAATTTCTGGAATACCTAGACTAGTCGCCGCATTTCTAAATATGGACACAGATAGGCCTCATTCATACCAACATTTTGGTGTATCACACTTATATCCTATCAGTTTTTTTTGGAGTTGCTCCATGAATATGCGATTCACCACTGGTGGTCAGTTATCAAAATTTGAATTCCTGGAATACCTAGACTAGTCGCCGTATTTCTAAATATGGACACAAATAGGCCTCATTCATACGAACATTTTGGTGTATCACACTTATATCCAATCAGTTTTTTTTGGAGTTGCTCCATGCAAATGTGATTCACCACTGGTGGTCAGTTATCAAAATTTGAATTCCTGGAATACCTAGACTAGTCGCCGCATTTCTAAGTATGTGCACAAATAGGCCTCATTCATACGAACATTTTGGTGTATCACACTTATATCCTATCAGTTTTTTTTGGAGTTGCTCCATGAATAGGCGATTCACCACTGGTGGTCAGTTATCAAAATTTGAATTCCTGGAATACCTAGACTAGCCGCCGTATTTCTAAATATGGACACAAATAGGCCTCATTCATACGAACATTTTGGTGTATCACACTTATATCCAATCAGTTTTTTTTGGAGTTGCTCCATGAAAATGCGATTCACCACTGGTGGTCAGTTATCAATATTTGAATTCCTGGAATACCTAGACTAGTCGCCGCATTTCTAAGTATGTACACAAATAGACCTCATTCATACGAACATTCTGGTGTATCACACTTATATCCTATCAGTTTTTTGTGGAGTTGCTCCATGCAAATGTGATTCACCACTGGTGGTCAGTTATCAAAATTTGAATTCCTGGAATACCTAGACTAGTCGCCGCATTTCTAAGTATGTGCACAAATAGGCCTCATTCATACGAACATTTTGGTGTATCACACTTATATCCTATCAGTTTTTTTTGGAGTTGCTCCATGAATATGCGATTCACCACTGGTGGTCAGTTATCAAAATTTGAATTCCTGGAATACCTAGACTAGTCGCAGTATTTCTAAATATGGACACAAATAGGCCTCATTCATACGAACATTTTGGTGTATCACACTTATATCCAATCAGTTTTTTTTGGAGTTGCTCCATGAAAATGCGATTCACCACTGGTGGTCAGTTATCAAAATTTGAATTCCTGGAATACCTAGACTAGTCGCAGTATTTCTAAATATGGACACAAATAGGCCTCATTCATACGAACATTTTGGTGTATCACACTTATATCCTATCAGTTTTTTTTGGAGTTGCTCCATGCAAATGTGATTCACCACTGGTGGTCAGTTATCAAAATTTGAATTCCTGGAATACCTAGACTAGTCGCCGCATTTCTAAGTATGTGCACAAATAGGCCTCATTCATACGAACATTTTGGTGTATCACACTTATATCCTATCAGTTTTTTTTGGAGTTGCTCCATGAATATGCGATTCACCACTGGTGGTCAGTTATCAAAATTTGAATTCCTGGAATACCTAGACTAGTCGCAGTATTTCTAAATATGGACACAAATAGGCCTCATTCATACGAACATTTTGGTGTATCACACTTATATCCTATCAGTTTTTTTTGGAGTTGCTCCATGCAAATGTGATTCACCACTGGTGGTCAGTTATCAAAATTTGAATTCCTGGAATACCTAGACTAGTCGCCGCATTTCTAAGTATGTGCACAAATAGGCCTCATTCATACGAACATTTTGGTGTATCACACTTATATCCTATCAGTTTTTTGTGGAGTTGCTCCATGCAAATGTGATTCACCAATGGTGCTTAGTAAACAAAATCTGAATTTCTGGAATACCTAGACTAGTCGCCGCATTTCTAAATATGGACACAAATAGGACTCGTTCATACAAACATTTTGGTGTATCACACTTATATCCTATCAGTTTTTTGTGGAGTTGCTCCATGCAAATGTGATTCACCAATGGTGGTTAGTAAACAAAATCTGAATTTCTGGAATACCTAGACTAGTCGCCGTATTTCTAAATATGGACACAAATAGGCCTCATTCATACGAACATTTTGGTGTATCACACTTATATCCTATCAGTTTTTTTTGGAGTTGCTCCATGAAAATGCGATTCACCACTGGTGGTCAGTTATCAAAATTTGAATTCCTGGAATACCTAGACTAGTCGCCGTATTTCTAAATATGGACACAAATAGGCCTCATTCATACGAACATTTTGGTGTATCACACTTATATCCAATCAGTTTTTTTTGGAGTTGCTCCATGAAAATGCGATTCACCACTGGTGGTCAGTTATCAAAATTTGAATTCCTGGAATACCTAGACTAGTCGCCGCATTTTTAAGTATGTACACAAATAGACCTCATTCATACGAACATTTTGGTGTATCACACTTATATCCTATCAGTTTTTTGTGGAGTTGCTCCATGCAAATGTGATTCACCACTGGTGGTCAGTTATCAAAATTTGAATTCCTGGAATACCTAGACTAGTCGCCGCATTTCTAAGTATGTACACAAATAGGCCTCATTCATACAAACATTTTGGTGTATCACACTTATATCCTATCAGTTTTTTGTGGAGTTGCTCCATGCAAATGTGATTCACCAATGGTGGTTAGTAAACAAAATCTGAATTTCTGGAATACCTAGACTAGTCGCCGCATTTCTAAATATGGACACAGATAGGCCTCATTCATACCAACATTTTGGTGTATCACACTTATATCCTATCAGTTTTTTTTGGAGTTGCTCCATGAATATGCGATTCACCACTGGTGGTCAGTTATCAAAATTTGAATTCCTGGAATACCTAGACTAGTCGCCGTATTTCTAAATATGGACACAAATAGGCCTCATTCATACGAACATTTTGGTGTATCACACTTATATCCAATCAGTTTTTTTTGGAGTTGCTCCATGAAAATGCGATTCACCACTGGTGCTCAGTTATCAAAATTTGAATTCCTGGAATACCTAGACTAGTCGCCGCATTTTTAAGTATGTACACAAATAGACCTCATTCATACGAACATTTTGGTGTATCACACTTATATCCTATCAGTTTTTTGTGGAGTTGCTCCATGCAAATGTGATTCACCACTGGTGGTCAGTTATCAAAATTTGAATTCCTGGAATACCTAGACTAGTCGCCGCATTTCTAAGTATGTGCACAAATAGGCCTCATTCATACGAACATTTTGGTGTATCACACTTATATCCTATCAGTTTTTTGTGGAGTTGCTCCATGCAAATGTGATTCACCAATGGTGCTTAGTAAACAAAATCTGAATTTCTGGAATACCTAGACTAGTCGCCGCATTTCTAAATATGGACACAAATAGGACTCATTCATACAAACATTTTGGTGTATCACACTTATATCCTATCAGTTTTTTGTGGAGTTGCTCCATGCAAATGTGATTCACCAATGGTGGTTAGTAAACAAAATCTGAATTTCTGGAATACCTAGACTAGTCGCCGCATTTCTAAATATGGACACAAATAGGCCTCATTCATACGAACATTTTGGTGTATCACACTTATATCCTATCAGTTTTTTTTGGAGTTGCTCCATGAATATGCGATTCACCACTGGTGGTCAGTTATCAAAATTTGAATTCCTGGAATACCTAGACTAGTCGCCGTATTTCTAAATATGGACGCAAATAGGCCTCATTCATACGAACATTTTGGTGTATCACACTTATATCCTATCAGTTTTTTTTGGAGTTGCTCCATGAAAATGCGATTCACCACTGGTGGTCAGTTATCAAAATTTGAATTCCTGGAATACCTAGACTAGTCGCCGTATTTCTAAATATGGACACAAATAGGCCTCATTCATACGAACATTTTGGTGTATCACACTTATATCCAATCAGTTTTTTTTGGAGTTGCTCCATGAAAATGCGATTCACCACTGGTGGTCAGTTATCAAAATTTGAATTCCTGGAATACCTAGACTAGTCGCCGCATTTTTAAGTATGTACACAAATAGACCTCATTCATACGAACATTTTGGTGTATCACACTTATATCCTATCAGTTTTTTGTGGAGTTGCTCCATGCAAATGTGATTCACCACTGGTGGTCAGTTATCAAAATTTGAATTCCTGGAATACCTAGACTAGTCGCCGCATTTCTAAATATGGACACAAATAGGACTCATTCATACAAACATTTTGGTGTATCACACTTATATCCTATCAGTTTTTTGTGGAGTTGCTCCATGCAAATGTGATTCACCAATGGTGGTTAGTAAACAAAATCTGAATTTCTGGAATACCTAGACTAGTCGCCGCATTTTTAAATATGGACACAAATAGGCCTCATTCATACGAACATTTTGGTGTATCACACTTATATCCTATCAGTTTTTTTTGGAGTTGCTCCATGAATATGCGATTCACCACTGGTGGTCAGTTATCAAAATTTGAATTCCTGGAATACCTAGACTAGTCGCCGTATTTCTAAATATGGACACAAATAGGCCTCATTCATACGAACATTTTGGTGTATCACACTTATATCCAATCAGTTTTTTTTGGAGTTGCTCCATGAAAATGCGATTCACCACTGGTGGTCAGTTATCAAAATTTGAATTGCTGGAATACCTAGACTAGTCGCCGCATTTCTAAGTATGTACACAAATAGGCCTCATTCATACAAACATTTTGGTGTATCACACTTATATCCTATCAGTTTTTTGTGGAGTTGCTCCATGCAAATGTGATTCACCAATGGTGGTTAGTAAACAAAATCTGAATTTCTGGAATACCTAGACTAGTCGCCGCATTTCTAAATATGGACACAGATAGGCCTCATTCATACCAACATTTTGGTGTATCACACTTATATCCTATCAGTTTTTTTTGGAGTTGCTCCATGAATATGCGATTCACCACTGGTGGTCAGTTATCAAAATTTGAATTCCTGGAATACCTAGACTAGTCGCCGTATTTCTAAATATGGACACAAATAGGCCTCATTCATACGAACATTTTGGTGTATCACACTTATATCCAATCAGTTTTTTTTGGAGTTGCTCCATGAAAATGCGATTCACCACTGGTGCTCAGTTATCAAAATTTGAATTCCTGGAATACCTAGACTAGTCGCCGCATTTTTAAGTATGTACACAAATAGACCTCATTCATACGAACATTTTGGTGTATCACACTTATATCCTATCAGTTTTTTGTGGAGTTGCTCCATGCAAATGTGATTCACCACTGGTGGTCAGTTATCAAAATTTGAATTCCTGGAATACCTAGACTAGTCGCCGCATTTCTAAGTATGTGCACAAATAGGCCTCATTCATACGAACATTTTGGTGTATCACACTTATATCCTATCAGTTTTTTTTGGAGTTGCTCCATGAATAGGCGATTCACCACTGGTGGTCAGTTATCAAAATTTGAATTCCTGGAATACCTAGACTAGCCGCCGTATTTCTAAATATGGACACAAATAGGCCTCATTCATACGAACATTTTGGTGTATCACACTTATATCCAATCAGTTTTTTTTGGAGTTGCTCCATGAAAATGCGATTCACCACTGGTGGTCAGTTATCAATATTTGAATTCCTGGAATACCTAGACTAGTCGCCGCATTTCTAAGTATGTACACAAATAGACCTCATTCATACGAACATTCTGGTGTATCACACTTATATCCTATCAGTTTTTTGTGGAGTTGCTCCATGCAAATGTGATTCACCACTGGTGGTCAGTTATCAAAATTTGAATTCCTGGAATACCTAGACTAGTCGCCGCATTTCTAAGTATGTGCACAAATAGGCCTCATTCATACGAACATTTTGGTGTATCACACTTATATCCTATCAGTTTTTTTTGGAGTTGCTCCATGAATATGCGATTCACCACTGGTGGTCAGTTATCAAAATTTGAATTCCTGGAATACCTAGACTAGTCGCAGTATTTCTAAATATGGACACAAATAGGCCTCATTCATACGAACATTTTGGTGTATCACACTTATATCCAATCAGTTTTTTTTGGAGTTGCTCCATGAAAATGCGATTCACCACTGGTGGTCAGTTATCAAAATTTGAATTCCTGGAATACCTAGACTAGTCGCAGTACTTCTAAATATGGACACAAATAGGCCTCATTCATACGAACATTTTGGTGTATCACACTTATATCCTATCAGTTTTTTTTGGAGTTGCTCCATGCAAATGTGATTCACCACTGGTGGTCAGTTATCAAAATTTGAATTCCTGGAATACCTAGACTAGTCGCCGCATTTTTAAGTATGTACACAAATAGACCTCATTCATACGAACATTTTGGTGTATCACACTTATATCCTATCAGTTTTTTGTGGAGTTGCTCCATGCAAATGTGATTCACCACTGGTGGTCAGTTATCAAAATTTGAATTCCTGGAATACCTAGACTAGTCGCCGCATTTCTAAATATGGACACAAATAGGACTCATTCATACAAACATTTTGGTGTATCACACTTATATCCTATCAGTTTTTTGTGGAGTTGCTCCATGCAAATGTGATTCACCAATGGTGGTTAGTAAACAAAATCTGAATTTCTGGAATACCTAGACTAGTCGCCGCATTTTTAAATATGGACACAAATAGGCCTCATTCATACGAACATTTTGGTGTATCACACTTATATCCTATCAGTTTTTTTTGGAGTTGCTCCATGAATATGCGATTCACCACTGGTGGTCAGTTATCAAAATTTGAATTCCTGGAATACCTAGACTAGTCGCCGTATTTCTAAATATGGACACAAATAGGCCTCATTCATACGAACATTTTGGTGTATCACACTTATATCCAATCAGTTTTTTTTGGAGTTGCTCCATGAAAATGCGATTCACCACTGGTGGTCAGTTATCAAAATTTGAATTGCTGGAATACCTAGACTAGTCGCCGCATTTCTAAGTATGTACACAAATAGGCCTCATTCATACAAACATTTTGGTGTATCACACTTATATCCTATCAGTTTTTTGTGGAGTTGCTCCATGCAAATGTGATTCACCAATGGTGGTTAGTAAACAAAATCTGAATTTCTGGAATACCTAGACTAGTCGCCGCATTTCTAAATATGGACACAGATAGGCCTCATTCATACCAACATTTTGGTGTATCACACTTATATCCTATCAGTTTTTTTTGGAGTTGCTCCATGAATATGCGATTCACCACTGGTGGTCAGTTATCAAAATTTGAATTCCTGGAATACCTAGACTAGTCGCCGTATTTCTAAATATGGACACAAATAGGCCTCATTCATACGAACATTTTGGTGTATCACACTTATATCCAATCAGTTTTTTTTGGAGTTGCTCCATGAAAATGCGATTCACCACTGGTGCTCAGTTATCAAAATTTGAATTCCTGGAATACCTAGACTAGTCGCCGCATTTTTAAGTATGTACACAAATAGACCTCATTCATACGAACATTTTGGTGTATCACACTTATATCCTATCAGTTTTTTGTGGAGTTGCTCCATGCAAATGTGATTCACCACTGGTGGTCAGTTATCAAAATTTGAATTCCTGGAATACCTAGACTAGTCGCCGCATTTCTAAGTATGTGCACAAATAGGCCTCATTCATACGAACATTTTGGTGTATCACACTTATATCCTATCAGTTTTTTTTGGAGTTGCTCCATGAATAGGCGATTCACCACTGGTGGTCAGTTATCAAAATTTGAATTCCTGGAATACCTAGACTAGCCGCCGTATTTCTAAATATGGACACAAATAGGCCTCATTCATACGAACATTTTGGTGTATCACACTTATATCCAATCAGTTTTTTTTGGAGTTGCTCCATGAAAATGCGATTCACCACTGGTGGTCAGTTATCAATATTTGAATTCCTGGAATACCTAGACTAGTCGCCGCATTTCTAAGTATGTACACAAATAGACCTCATTCATACGAACATTCTGGTGTATCACACTTATATCCTATCAGTTTTTTGTGGAGTTGCTCCATGCAAATGTGATTCACCACTGGTGGTCAGTTATCAAAATTTGAATTCCTGGAATACCTAGACTAGTCGCCGCATTTCTAAGTATGTGCACAAATAGGCCTCATTCATACGAACATTTTGGTGTATCACACTTATATCCTATCAGTTTTTTTTGGAGTTGCTCCATGAATATGCGATTCACCACTGGTGGTCAGTTATCAAAATTTGAATTCCTGGAATACCTAGACTAGTCGCAGTATTTCTAAATATGGACACAAATAGGCCTCATTCATACGAACATTTTGGTGTATCACACTTATATCCAATCAGTTTTTTTTGGAGTTGCTCCATGAAAATGCGATTCACCACTGGTGGTCAGTTATCAAAATTTGAATTCCTGGAATACCTAGACTAGTCGCAGTACTTCTAAATATGGACACAAATAGGCCTCATTCATACGAACATTTTGGTGTATCACACTTATATCCTATCAGTTTTTTTTGGAGTTGCTCCATGCAAATGTGATTCACCACTGGTGGTCAGTTATCAAAATTTGAATTCCTGGAATACCTAGACTAGTCGCCGCATTTCTAAGTATGTGCACAAATAGGCCTCATTCATACGAACATTTTGGTGTATCACACTTATATCCTATCAGTTTTTTTTGGAGTTGCTCCATGAATATGCGATTCACCACTGGTGGTCAGTTATCAAAATTTGAATTCCTGGAATACCTAGACTAGTCGCCGCATTTCTAAGTATGTGCACAAATAGGCCTCATTCATACGAACATTTTGGTGTATCACACTTATATCCTATCAGTTTTTTTTGGAGTTGCTCCATGAATATGCGATTCACCACTGGTGGTCAGTTATCAAAATTTGAATTCCTGGAATACCTAGACTAGTCGCCGTATTTCTAAATATGGACACAAATAGACCTCATTCATACGAACATTCTGGTGTATCACACTTATATCCTATCAGTTTTTTGTGGAGTTGCTCCATGCAAATGTGATTCACCACTGGTGGTCAGTTATCAAAATTTGAATTCCTGGAATACCTAGACTAGTCGCCGCATTTCTAAGTATGTGCACAAATAGGCCTCATTCATACGAACATTTTGGTGTATCACACTTATATCCTATCAGTTTTTTTTGGAGTTGCTCCATGAATATGCGATTCACCACTGGTGGTCAGTTATCAAAATTTGAATTCCTGGAATACCTAGACTAGTCGCCGTATTTCTAAATATGGACACAAATAGGCCTCATTCATACGAACATTTTGGTGTATCACACTTATATCCAATCAGTTTTTTTTGGAGTTGCTCCATGAAAATGCGATTCACCACTGGTGGTCAGTTATCAATATTTGAATTCCTAGAATACCTGGACTAGTCGCCGCATTTCTAAGTATGTACACAAATAGATCTCATTCATACGAACATTCTGGTGTATCACACTTATATCCTATCAGTTTTTTGTGGAGTTGCTCCATGCAAATGTGATTCACCACTGGTGGTCAGTTATCAAAATTTGAATTCCTGGAATACCTAGACTAGTCGCCGCATTTCTAAGTATGTGCACAAATAGGCCTCATTCATACGAACATTTTGGTGTATCACACTTATATCCTATCAGTTTTTTTTGGAGTTGCTCCATGAATATGCGATTCACCACTGGTGGTCAGTTATCAAAATTTGAATTCCTGGAATACCTAGACTAGTCGCCGTATTTCTAAATATGGACACAAATAGGCCTCATTCATACGAACATTTTGGTGTATCACACTTATATCTAATCAGTTTTTTTTGGAGTTGCTCCATGAAAATGCGATTCACCACTGGTGGTCAGTTATCAATATTTGAATTCCTGGAATACCTGGACTAGTCGCCGCATTTCTAAGTATGTACACAAATAGACCTCATTCATACGAACATTCTGGTGTATCACACTTATATCCTACCAGTTTTTTTTGGAGTTGCTCCATGAAAATGCGATTCACCACTGGTGGTCAGATAACAAAATTTGAATTCCTGGAATACCTAGACTAGTCGCCGCATTTCTAAGTATGTGCACAAATAGGCCTCATTCATACGAACATTTTGGTGTATCACACTTATATCCTATCAGTTTTTTGTGGAGTTGCTCCATGCAAATGTGATTCACCAATGGTGGTTAGTAAACAAAATCTGAATTTCTGGAATACCTAGACTAGTCGCCGTATTTCTAAATATGGACACAGATAGGCCTCATTCATACCAACATTTTGGTGTATCACACTTATATCCTATCAGTTTTTTTTGGAGTTGCTCCATGAATATGCGATTCACCACTGGTGGTCAGTTATCAAAATTTGAATTCCTGGAATACCTAGACTAGTCGCCGTATTTCTAAATATGGACACAAATAGGCCTCATTCATACGAACATTTTGGTGTATCACACTTATATCCAATCAGTTTTTTTTGGAGTTGCTCCATGAAAATGCGATTCACCACTGGTGGTCAGTTATCAAAATTTGAATTCCTGGAATACCTAGACTAGTCGCCGCATTTCTAAGTATGTGCACAAATAGGCCTCATTCATACGAACATTTTGATGTATCACACTTATATCCTATCAGTTTTTTTTGGAGTTGCTCCATGAATAGGCGATTCACCACTGGTGGTCAGTTATCAAAATTTGAATTCCTGGAATACCTAGACTAGTCGCCGCATTTCTAAGTATGTGCACAAATAGGCCTCATTCATACGAACATTTTGGTGTATCACACTTATATCCTATCAGTTTTTTTTGGAGTTGCTCCATGAAAATGCGATTCACCACTGGTGGTCAGTTATCAATATTTGAATTCCTGGAATACCTGGACTAGTCGCCGCATTTCTAAGTATGTACACAAATAGACCTCATTCATACGAACATTCTGGTGTATCACACTTATATCCTACCAGTTTTTGTTGGAGTTGCTCCATGAAAATGCGATTCACCACTGGTGGTCAGATAACAAAATTTGAATTCCTGGAATACCTAGACTAGTCGCCGCATTTCTAAGTATGCGCACAAATAGGCCTCATTCATACGAACATTTTGGTGTATCACACTTATATCCTATCAGTTTTTTTTGGAGTTGCTCCATGCAAATGTGATTCACCACTGGTGGTCAGTTATCAAAATTTGAATTCCTGGAATACCTAGACTAGTCGCCGCATTTCTAAGTATGTGCACAAATAGGCCTCATTCATACGAACATTTTGGTGTATAACACTTATATCCTATCAGTTTTTTTTGGAGTTGCTCCATGAATATGCGATTCACCACTGGTGGTCAGTTATCAATATTTGAATTCCTGGAATACCTGGACTAGTCGCCGCATTTCTAAGTATGTACACAAATAGACCTCATTCATACGAACATTCTGGTGTATCACACTTATATCCTACCAGTTTTTGTTGGAGTTGCTCCATGAAAATGCGATTCACCACTGGTGGTCAGATAACAAAATTTGAATTCCTGGAATACCTAGACTAGTCGCCGCATTTCTAAGTATGCGCACAAATAGGCCTCATTCATACGAACATTTTGGTGTATCACACTTATATCCTATCAGTTTTTTTTGGAGTTGCTCCATGCAAATGTGATTCACCACTGGTGGTCAGTTATCAAAATTTGAATTCCTGGAATACCTAGACTAGTCGCCGCATTTCTAAGTATGTGCACAAATAGGCCTCATTCATACGAACATTTTGGTGTATCACACTTATATCCTATCAGTTTTTTTTGGAGTTGCTCCATGCAAATGTGATTCACCACTGGTGGTCAGTTATCAAAATTTGAATTCCTGGAATACCTAGACTAGTCGCCGCATTTCTAAGTATGTGCACAAATAGGCCTCATTCATACGAACATTTTGGTGTATCACACTTATATCCTATCAGTTTTTTTTGGAGTTGCTCCATGAAAATGCGATTCACCACTGGTGGTCAGTTATCAATATTTGAATTCCTGGAATACCTGGACTAGTCGCCGCATTTCTAAGTATGTACACAAATAGACCTCATTCATACGAACATTCTGGTGTATCACACTTATATCCTACCAGTTTTTGTTGGAGTTGCTCCATGAAAATGCGATTCACCACTGGTGGTCAGATAACAAAATTTGAATTCCTGGAATACCTAGACTAGTCGCCGCATTTCTAAGTATGCGCACAAATAGGCCTCATTCATACGAACATTTTGGTGTATCACACTTATATCCAATCAGTTTTTTTTGGAGTTGCTCCATGAAAATGCGATTCACCACTGGTGGTCAGTTATCAAAATTTGAATTCCTGGAATACCTAGACTAAGCGCCGCATTTCTATGTATGTACACAAATAGACCTCATTCATACGAACATTTTGGTGTATCACACTTATATCCTATCAGTTTTTTGTGGAGTTGCTCCATGCAAATGTGATTCACCACTGGTGGTCAGTTATCAAAATTTGAATTCCTGGAATACCTAGACTAGTCGCCGCATTTCTAAGTATGTGCACAAATAGGCCTCATTCATACGAACATTTTGGTGTATCACACTTATATCCTATCAGTTTTTTTTGGAGTGGCTCCATGAAAATGCGATTCACCACTGGTGGTCAGTTATCAAAATTTGAATTCCTGGAATACCTAGACTAGTCGCCGCATTTCTAAGTATGTACACAAATAGGCCTCATTCATACGAACATTTTGGTGTATCACACTTATATCCAATCAGTTTTTTTTGGAGTTGCTCCATGAAAATGCGATTCACCACTGGTGGTCAGTTATCAAAATTTGAATTGCTGGAATACCTAGACTAGTCGCCGCATTTCTAAGTATGTACACAAATAGGCCTCATTCATACAAACATTTTGGTGTATCACACTTATATCCTATCAGTTTTTTGTGGAGTTGCTCCATGCAAATGTGATTCACCAATGGTGGTTAGTAAACAAAATCTGAATTTCTGGAATACCTAGACTAGTCGCCGCATTTCTAAATATGGACACAGATAGGCCTCATTCATACCAACATTTTGGTGTATCACACTTATATCCTATCAGTTTTTTTTGGAGTTGCTCCATGAATATGCGATTCACCACTGGTGGTCAGTTATCAAAATTTGAATTCCTGGAATACCTAGACTAGTCGCCGTATTTCTAAATATGGACACAAATAGGCCTCATTCATACGAACATTTTGGTGTATCACACTTATATCCAATCAGTTTTTTTTGGAGTTGCTCCATGAAAATGCGATTCACCACTGGTGCTCAGTTATCAAAATTTGAATTCCTGGAATACCTAGACTAGTCGCCGCATTTTTAAGTATGTACACAAATAGACCTCATTCATACGAACATTTTGGTGTATCACACTTATATCCTATCAGTTTTTTGTGGAGTTGCTCCATGCAAATGTGATTCACCACTGGTGGTCAGTTATCAAAATTTGAATTCCTGGAATACCTAGACTAGTCGCCGCATTTCTAAGTATGTGCACAAATAGGCCTCATTCATACGAACATTTTGGTGTATCACACTTATATCCTATCAGTTTTTTTTGGAGTTGCTCCATGAATAGGCGATTCACCACTGGTGGTCAGTTATCAAAATTTGAATTCCTGGAATACCTAGACTAGCCGCCGTATTTCTAAATATGGACACAAATAGGCCTCATTCATACGAACATTTTGGTGTATCACACTTATATCCAATCAGTTTTTTTTGGAGTTGCTCCATGAAAATGCGATTCACCACTGGTGGTCAGTTATCAAAATTTGAATTCCTGGAATACCTAGACTAGTCGCCGCATTTTTAAGTATGTACACAAATAGACCTCATTCATACGAACATTTTGGTGTATCACACTTATATCCTATCAGTTTTTTGTGGAGTTGCTCCATGCAAATGTGATTCACCACTGGTGGTCAGTTATCAAAATTTGAATTCCTGGAATACCTAGACTAGTCGCCGCATTTCTAAGTATGTGCACAAATAGGCCTCATTCATACGAACATTTTGGTGTATCACACTTATATCCTATCAGTTTTTTTTGGAGTTGCTCCATGAATATGCGATTCACCACTGGTGGTCAGTTATCAAAATTTGAATTCCTGGAATACCTAGACTAGTCGCCGTATTTCTAAATATGGACACAAATAGGCCTCATTCATACGAACATTTTGGTGTATCACACTTATATCCAATCAGTTTTTTTTGGAGTTGCTCCATGAAAATGCGATTCACCACTGGTGGTCAGTTATCAATATTTGAATTCCTAGAATACCTGGACTAGTCGCCGCATTTCTAAGTATGTACACAAATAGATCTCATTCATACGAACATTCTGGTGTATCACACTTATATCCTATCAGTTTTTTGTGGAGTTGCTCCATGCAAATGTGATTCACCACTGGTGGTCAGTTATCAAAATTTGAATTCCTGGAATACCTAGACTAGTCGCCGCATTTCTAAGTATGTGCACAAATAGGCCTCATTCATACGAACATTTTGGTGTATCACACTTATATCCTATCAGTTTTTTTTGGAGTTGCTCCATGAATATGCGATTCACCACTGGTGGTCAGTTATCAAAATTTGAATTCCTGGAATACCTAGACTAGTCGCCGTATTTCTAAATATGGACACAAATAGGCCTCATTCATACGAACATTTTGGTGTATCACACTTATATCTAATCTGTTTTTTTTGGAGTTGCTCCATGAAAATGCGATTCACCACTGGTGGTCAGTTATCAATATTTGAATTCCTGGAATACCTGGACTAGTCGCCGCATTTCTAAGTATGTACACAAATAGACCTCATTCATACGAACATTCTGGTGTATCACACTTATATCCTACCAGTTTTTTTTGGAGTTGCTCCATGAAAATGCGATTCACCACTGGTGGTCAGATATCAAAATTTGAATTCCTGGAATACCTAGACTAGTCGCCGTATTTCTAAATATGGACACAAATAGGCCTCATTCATACGAACATTTTGGTGTATCACACTTATATCCAATCAGTTTTTTTTGGAGTTGCTCCATGAAAATGCGATTCACCACTGGTGGTCAGTTATCAAAATTTGAATTCCTGGAATACCTAGACTAGTCGCCGCATTTCTAAGTATGTGCACAAATAGGCCTCATTCATACGAACATTTTGGTGTATCACACTTATATCCTATCAGTTTTTTGTGGAGTTGCTCCATGCAAATGTGATTCACCAATGGTGGTTAGTAAACAAAATCTGAATTTCTGGAATACCTAGACTAGTCGCCGTATTTCTAAATATGGACACAGATAGGCCTCATTCATACCAACATTTTGGTGTATCACACTTATATCCTATCAGTTTTTTTTGGAGTTGCTCCATGAATATGCGATTCACCACTGGTGGTCAGTTATCAAAATTTGAATTCCTGGAATACCTAGACTAGTCGCCGTATTTCTAAATATGGACACAAATAGGCCTCATTCATACGAACATTTTGGTGTATCACACTTATATCCAATCAGTTTTTTTTGGAGTTGCTCCATGAAAATGCGATTCACCACTGGTGGTCAGTTATCAAAATTTGAATTCCTGGAATACCTAGACTAGTCGCCGCATTTCTAAGTATGTGCACAAATAGGCCTCATTCATACGAACATTTTGATGTATCACACTTATATCCTATCAGTTTTTTTTGGAGTTGCTCCATGAATAGGCGATTCACCACTGGTGGTCAGTTATCAAAATTTGAATTCCTGGAATACCTAGACTAGTCGCCGCATTTCTAAGTATGTGCACAAATAGGCCTCATTCATACGAACATTTTGGTGTATCACACTTATATCCTATCAGTTTTTTTTGGAGTTGCTCCATGAAAATGCGATTCACCACTGGTGGTCAGTTATCAATATTTGAATTCCTGGAATACCTGGACTAGTCGCCGCATTTCTAAGTATGTACACAAATAGACCTCATTCATACGAACATTCTGGTGTATCACACTTATATCCTACCAGTTTTTGTTGGAGTTGCTCCATGAAAATGCGATTCACCACTGGTGGTCAGATAACAAAATTTGAATTCCTGGAATACCTAGACTAGTCGCCGCATTTCTAAGTATGCGCACAAATAGGCCTCATTCATACGAACATTTTGGTGTATCACACTTATATCCAATCAGTTTTTTTTGGAGTTGCTCCATGAAAATGCGATTCACCACTGGTGGTCAGTTATCAAAATTTGAATTCCTGGAATACCTAGACTAAGCGCCGCATTTCTATGTATGTACACAAATAGACCTCATTCATACGAACATTTTGGTGTATCACACTTATATCCTATCAGTTTTTTGTGGAGTTGCTCCATGCAAATGTGATTCACCACTGGTGGTCAGTTATCAAAATTTGAATTCCTGGAATACCTAGACTAGTCGCCGCATTTCTAAGTATGTGCACAAATAGGCCTCATTCATACGAACATTTTGGTGTATCACACTTATATCCTATCAGTTTTTTTTGGAGTGGCTCCATGAAAATGCGATTCACCACTGGTGGTCAGTTATCAAAATTTGAATTCCTGGAATACCTAGACTAGTCGCCGCATTTCTAAGTATGTACACAAATAGGCCTCATTCATACGAACATTTTGGTGTATAACACTTATATCCTATCAGTTTTTTTTGGAGTTGCTCCATGAAAATGCGATTCACCACTGGTGGTCAGTTATCAAAATTTGAATTCCTGGAATACCTAGACTAGTCGCAGCATTTCTAAGTATGTGCACAAATAGGCCTCATTCATACGAACATTTTGGTGTATCACACTTATATCCTATCAGTTTTTTTTGGAGTTGCTCCATGAAAATGCGATTCACCACTGGTGGTCAGTTATCAAAATTTGAATTTCTGGAATACCTAGACTAGTTGCCGCATTTCTAAATATGGACACAAATAGGCCTCATTCATACGAACATTTTGGTGTATCACACTTATATCCTATCAGTTTTTTTTGGAGTTGCTCCATGAAAATGCGATTCACCACTGGTGGTCAGTTATCAAAATTTGAATTCCTGGAATACCTAGACTAGTCGCCGTATTTCTAAATATGGACACAAATAGGCCTCATTCATACGAACATTTTGGTGTATCACACTTATATCCTATCAGTTTGTTTTGGAGTTGCTCCATGAAAATGCGATTCACCACTGGTGGTCAGTTATCAAAATTTGAATTCCTGGAATACCTAGACTAGTCGCCGCATTTCTAGGTATGTACACAAATAGACCTCATTCATACGAACATTTTGGTGTATCACACTTATATCCTATCAGTTTTTTTTGGAGTTGCTCCATGAAAATGCGATTCACCACTGGTGGTCAGTTATCAAAATTTGAAGTCCTGGAATACCTAGACTAGTCGCCGTATTTCTAAATATGGACACAAATAGGCCTCATTCATACGAACATTTTGGTGTATCACACTTATATCCAATCAGTTTTTTGTGGAGTTGCTCCATGCAAATGTGATTCACCAATGGTGGTTAGTAAACAAAATCTGAATTTCTGGAATACCTAGACTAGTCGCCGCATTTCTAAATATTGACACAAATAGGCCTCATTCATACGAACATTTTGGTGTATCACACTTATATCCTATCAGTTTTTTTTGGAGTTGCTCCATGAAAATGCGATTCACCACTGGTGGTCAGTTATCAAAATTTGAATTCCTGGAATACCTAGACTAGTCGCCGCATTTCTAAATATTGACACAAATAGGCCTCGTTCATACGAACATTTTGGTGTATCACACTTATATCCTATCAGTTTTTTTTGGAGTTGCTCCATGAAAATGCGATTCACCACTGGTGGTCAGTTATCAAAATTTGAAGTCCTGGAATACCTAGACTAGTCGCCGTATTTCTAAATGTGGACACAAATAGGCCTCATTCATACGAACATTTTGGTGTATCACACTTATATCCTATCAGTTTTTTGTGTAGTTGCTCCATGCAAATGTGATTCACCAATGGTGGTTAGTAAACAAAATCTGAATTTCTGGAATACCTAGACTAGTCGCCGCATTTCTAAATATGGACACAAATAGGCCTCATTCATACGAACATTTTGGTGTATCACACTTATATCCTATCAGTTTTTTTTGGAGTTGCTCCATGAAAATGCGATTCACCACTGGTGGTCAGTTATCAAAATTTGAATTCCTGGAATACCTAGACTAGTCGCTGTATTTCTAAATATGGACACAAATAGGCCTCATTCATACGAACATTTTGGTGTATCACACTTATATCCTATCAGTTTTTTTTGGAGTTGCTCCATGAAAATGCGATTCACCACTGGTGGTCAGTTATCAAAATTTGAATTCCTGGAATGCCTGGACTAGTCGCCGCATTTCTAAGTATGTACACAAATAGACCTCATTCATACGAACATTCTGGTGTATCACACTTATATCCTACCAGTTTTTTTTGGAGTTGCTCCATGAATATGCGATTCACCACTGGTGGTCAGATAACAAAATTTGAATTCCTGGAATACCTAGACTAGTCGCCGCATTTCTAAGTATGTGCACAAATAGGCCTCATTCATACGAACATTTTGGTGTATCACACTTATATCCAATCAGTTTTTTTTGGAGTTGCTCCATGAAAATGCGATTCACCACTGGTGGTCAGTTATCAAAATTTGAATTCCTGCAATACCTAGACTAAGCGCCGCATTTTTATGTATGTACACAAATAGACCTCATTCATACGAACATTTTGGTGTATCACACTTATATCCTATCAGTTTTTTGTGGAGTTGCTCCATGCAAATGTGATTCACCACTGGTGGTCAGTTATCAAAATTTGAATTCCTGGAATACCTAGACTAGTCGCCGCATTTCTAAGTATGTGCACAAATAGGCCTCATTCATACGAACATTTTGGTGTATCACACTTATATCCTATCAGTTTTTTTTGGAGTTGCTCCATGAAAATGCGATTCACCACTGGTGGTCAGTTATCAAAATTTGAATTCCTGGAATACCTAGACTAGTCGCCGCATTTCTAGGTATGTACACAAATAGGCCTCATTCATACGAACATTTTGGTGTATAACACTTATATCCTATCAGTTTTTTTTGGAGTTGCTCCATGAAAATGCGATTCACCACTGGTGGTCAGTTATCAAAATTTGAATTCCTGGAATACCTAGACTAGTCGCCGCATTTCTAAGTATGTGCACAAATAGGCCTCATTCATACGAACATTTTGGTGTATCACACTTATATCCTATCAGTTTTTTTTGGAGTTGCTCCATGAAAATGCGATTCACCACTGGTGGTCAGTTATCAAAATTTGAATTCCTGGAATACCTAGACTAGTCGCCGTATTTCTAAATATGGACACAAATAGGCCTCATTCATACGAACATTTTGGTGTATCACACTTATATCCAATCAGTTTTTTTTGGAGTTGCTCCATGAAAATGCGATTCACCACTGGTGGTCAGTTATCAAAATTTGAATTCCTGGAATACCTAGACTAGTCGCCGCATTTCTAGGTATGTACACAAATAGACCTCATTCATACGAACATTTTGGTGTATCACACTTATATCCTATCAGTTTTTTGTGGAGTTGCTCCATGCAAATGTGATTCACCAATGGTGGTTAGTAAACAAAATCTGAATTTCTGGAATACCTAGACTAGTCGCCGCATTTCTAAATATTGACACAAATAGGCCTCATTCATACGAACATTTTGGTGTATCACACTTATATCCTATCAGTTTTTTTTGGAGTTGCTCCATGAAAATGCGATTCACCACTGGTGGTCAGTTATCAAAATTTGAAGTCCTGGAATACCTAGACTAGTCGCCGCATTTCTAAGTATGTGCACAAATAGGCCTCATTCATACGAACATTTTGGTGTATCACACTTATATCCTATCAGTTTTTTTTGGAGTTGCTCCATGAAAATGCGATTCACCACTGGTGGTCAGTTATCAATATTTGAATTCCTGGAATACCTGGACTAGTCGCCGCATTTCTAAGTATGTACACAAATAGACCTCATTCATACGAACATTCTGGTGTATCACACTTATATCCTACCAGTTTTTGTTGGAGTTGCTCCATGAAAATGCGATTCACCACTGGTGGTCAGATAACAAAATTTGAATTCCTGGAATACCTAGACTAGTCGCCGCATTTCTAAGTATGCGCACAAATAGGCCTCATTCATACGAACATTTTGGTGTATCACACTTATATCCAATCAGTTTTTTTTGGAGTTGCTCCATGAAAATGCGATTCACCACTGGTGGTCAGTTATCAAAATTTGAATTCCTGGAATACCTAGACTAAGCGCCGCATTTCTATGTATGTACACAAATAGACCTCATTCATACGAACATTTTGGTGTATCACACTTATATCCTATCAGTTTTTTGTGGAGTTGCTCCATGCAAATGTGATTCACCACTGGTGGTCAGTTATCAAAATTTGAATTCCTGGAATACCTAGACTAGTCGCCGCATTTCTAAGTATGCGCACAAATAGGCCTCATTCATACGAACATTTTGGTGTATCACACTTATATCCTATCAGTTTTTTTTGGAGTGGCTCCATGAAAATGCGATTCACCACTGGTGGTCAGTTATCAAAATTTGAATTCCTGGAATACCTAGACTAGTCGCCGCATTTCTAAGTATGTACACAAATAGGCCTCATTCATACGAACATTTTGGTGTATAACACTTATATCCTATCAGTTTTTTTTGGAGTTGCTCCATGAAAATGCGATTCACCACTGGTGGTCAGTTATCAAAATTTGAATTCCTGGAATACCTAGACTAGTCGCCGCATTTCTAAGTATGTGCACAAATAGGCCTCATTCATACGAACATTTTGGTGTATCACACTTATATCCTATCAGTTTTTTTTGGAGTTGCTCCATGAAAATGCGATTCACCACTGGTGGTCAGTTATCAAAATTTGAATTCCTGGAATACCTAGACTAGTCGCCGTATTTCTAAATATGGACACAAATAGGCCTCATTCATACGAACATTTTGGTGTATCACACTTATATCCAATTAGTTTTTTTTGGAGTTGCTCCATGAAAATGCGATTCACCACTGGTGGTCAGTTATCAAAATTTGAATTCCTGGAATACCTAGACTAGTCGCCGCATTTCTAGGTATGTACACAAATAGACCTCATTCATACGAACATTTTGGTGTATCACACTTATATCCTATCAGTTTTTTGTGGAGTTGCTCCATGCAAATGTGATTCACCAATGGTGGTTAGTAAACAAAATCTGAATTTCTGGAATACCTAGACTAGTCGCCGCATTTCTAAGTATGTACACAAATAGGCCTCATTCATACGAACATTTTGGTGTATCACACTTATATCCTATCAGTTTTTTTTGGAGTTGCTCCATGAAAATGCGATTCACCACTGGTGGTCAGTTATCAAAATTTGAAGTCCTGGAATACCTAGACTAGTCGCCGTATTTCTAAATATGGACACAAATAGGCCTCATTCATACGAACATTTTGGTGTATCACACTTATATCCTATCAGTTTTTTTTGGAGTTGCTCCATGAAAATGCGATTCACCACTGGTGGTCAGTTATCAAAATTTGAATTTCTGGAATACCTAGACTAGTTGCCGCATTTCTAAATATGGACACAAATAGGCCTCATTCATACGAACATTTTGGTGTATCACACTTATATCCTATCAGTTTTTTTTGGAGTTGCTCCATGAAAATGCGATTCACCACTGGTGGTCAGTTATCAAAATTTGAATTCCTGGAATACCTAGACTAGTCGCCGTATTTCTAAATATGGACGCAAATAGGCCTCATTCATACGAACATTTTGGTGTATCACACTTATATCCTATCAGTTTTTTTTGGAGTTGCTCCATGAAAATGCGATTCACCACTGGTGGTCAGTTATCAAAATTTGAATTCCTGGAATACCTAGACTAGTCGCCGCATTTCTAGGTATGTACACAAATAGACCTCATTCATACGAACATTTTGGTGTATCACACTTATATCCTATCAGTTTTTTTTGGAGTTGCTCCATGAAAATGCGATTCACCACTGGTGGTCAGTTATCAAAATTTGAAGTCCTGGAATACCTAGACTAGTCGCCGTATTTCTAAATATGGACACAAATAGGCCTCATTCATACGAACATTTTGGTGTATCACACTTATATCCAATCAGTTTTTTGTGGAGTTGCTCCATGCAAATGTGATTCACCAATGGTGGTTAGTAAACAAAATCTGAATTTCTGGAATACCTAGACTAGTCGCCGCATTTCTAAATATTGACACAAATAGGCCTCATTCATACGAACATTTTGGTGTATCACACTTATATCCTATCAGTTTTTTTTGGAGTTGCTCCATGAAAATGCGATTCACCACTGGTGGTCAGTTATCAAAATTTGAATTCCTGGAATACCTAGACTAGTCGCCGCATTTCTAAATATTGACACAAATAGGCCTCATTCATACGAACATTTTGGTGTATCACACTTATATCCTATCAGTTTTTTTTGGAGTTGCTCCATGAAAATGCGATTCACCACTGGTGGTCAGTTATCAAAATTTGAAGTCCTGGAATACCTAGACTAGTCGCCGTATTTCTAAATATGGACACAAATAGGCCTCATTCATACGAACATTTTGGTGTATCACACTTATATCCTATCAGTTTTTTGTGGAGTTGCTCCATGCAAATGTGATTCACCAATGGTGGTTAGTAAACAAAATCTGAATTTCTGGAATACCTAGACTAGTCGCCGCATTTCTAAATATGGACACAAATAGGCCTCATTCATACGAACATTTTGGTGTATCACACTTATATCCTATCAGTTTTTTTTGGAGTTGCTCCATGAAAATGCGATTCACCACTGGTGGTCAGTTATCAAAATTTGAATTCCTGGAATACCTAGACTAGTCGCTGTATTTCTAAATATGGACACAAATAGGCCTCATTCATACGAACGTTTTGGTGTATCACACTTATATCCTATCAGTTTTTTTTGGAGTTGCTCCATGAAAATGCGATTCACCACTGGTGGTCAGTTATCAAAATTTGAATTCCTGGAATGCCTGGACTAGTCGCCGCATTTCTAAGTATGTACACAAATAGACCTCATTCATACGAACATTCTGGTGTATCACACTTATATCCTACCAGTTTTTTTTGGAGTTGCTCCATGAATATGCGATTCACCACTGGTGGTCAGATAACAAAATTTGAATTCCTGGAATACCTAGACTAGTCGCCGCATTTCTAAGTATGTGCACAAATAGGCCTCATTCATACGAACATTTTGGTGTATCACACTTATATCCAATCAGTTTTTTTTGGAGTTGCTCCATGAAAATGCGATTCACCACTGGTGGTCAGTTATCAAAATTTGAATTCCTGCAATACCTAGACTAAGCGCCGCATTTCTATGTATGTACACAAATAGACCTCATTCATACGAACATTTTGGTGTATCACACTTATATCCTATCAGTTTTTTGTGGAGTTGCTCCATGCAAATGTGATTCACCACTGGTGGTCAGTTATCAAAATTTGAATTCCTGGAATACCTAGACTAGTCGCCGCATTTCTAAGTATGTGCACAAATAGGCCTCATTCATACGAACATTTTGGTGTATCACACTTATATCCTATCAGTTTTTTTTGGAGTTGCTCCATGAAAATGCGATTCACCACTGGTGGTCAGTTATCAAAATTTGAATTCCTGGAATACCTAGACTAGTCGCCGCATTTCTAGGTATGTACACAAATAGGCCTCATTCATACGAACATTTTGGTGTATAACACTTATATCCTATCAGTTTTTTTTGGAGTTGCTCCATGAAAATGCGATTCACCACTGGTGGTCAGTTATCAAAATTTGAATTCCTGGAATACCTAGACTAGTCGCCGCATTTCTAAGTATGTGCACAAATAGGCCTCATTCATACGAACATTTTGGTGTATCACACTTATATCCTATCAGTTTTTTTTGGAGTTGCTCCATGAAAATGCGATTCACCACTGGTGGTCAGTTATCAAAATTTGAATTCCTGGAATACCTAGACTAGTCGCCGTATTTCTAAATATGGACACAAATAGGCCTCATTCATACGAACATTTTGGTGTATCATACTTATATCCAATCAGTTTTTTTTGGAGTTGCTCCATGAAAATGCGATTCACCACTGGTGGTCAGTTATCAAAATTTGAATTCCTGGAATACCTAGACTAGTCGCCGCATTTCTAGGTATGTACACAAATAGACCTCAGTCATACGAACATTTTGGTGTATCACACTTATATCCTATCAGTTTTTTGTGGAGTTGCTCCATGCAAATGTGATTCACCAATGGTGGTTAGTAAACAAAATCTGAATTTCTGGAATACCTAGACTAGTCGCCGCATTTCTAAATATTGACACAAATAGGCCTCATTCATACGAACATTTTGGTGTATCACACTTATATCGTATCAGTTTTTTTTGGAGTTGCTCCATGAAAATGCGATTCACCACTGGTGGTCAGTTATCAAAATTTGAAGTCCTGGAATACCTAGACTAGTCGCCGTATTTCTAAATATGGACACAAATAGGCCTCATTCATACGAACATTTTGGTGTATCACACTTATATCCTATCAGTTTTTTTTGGAGTTGCTCCATGAAAATGCGATTCACCACTGGTGGTCAGTTATCAAAATTTGAATTTCTGGAATACCTAGACTAGTTGCCGCATTTCTAAATATGGACACAAATAGGCCTCATTCATACGAACATTTTGGTGTATCACACTTATATCCTATCAGTTTTTTTTGGAGTTGCTCCATGAAAATGCGATTCACCACTGGTGGTCAGTTATCAAAATTTGAATTCCTGGAATACCTAGACTATCGCCGTATTTCTAAATAGGCCTCATTCATACGAACATTTTGGTGTATCACACTTATATCCTATCAGTTTTTTTTGGAGTTGCTCCATGAAAATGCGATTCACCACTGGTGGTCAGTTATCAAAATTTGAATTCCTGGAATACCTAGACTAGTCGCCGCATTTCTAGGTATGTACACAAATAGACCTCATTCATACGAACATTTTGGTGTATCACACTTATATCCTATCAGTTTTTTTTGGAGTTGCTCCATGAAAATGCGATTCACCACTGGTGGTCAGTTATCAAAATTTGAAGTCCTGGAATACCTAGACTAGTCGCCATATTTCTAAATATGGACACAAATAGGCCTCATTCATACGAACATTTTGGTGTATCACACTTATATCCAATCAGTTTTTTGTGGAGTTGCTCCATGCAAATGTGATTCACCAATGGTGGTTAGTAAACAAAATCTGAATTTCTGGAATACCTAGACTAGTCGCCGCATTTCTAAATATTGACACAAATAGGCCTCATTCATACGAACATTTTGGTGTATCACACTTATATCCTATCAGTTTTTTTTGGAGTTGCTCCATGAAAATGCGATTCACCACTGGTGGTCAGTTATCAAAATTTGAAGTCCTGGAATACCTAGACTAGTCGCCGTATTTCTAAATATGGACACAAATAGGCCTCATTCATACGAACATTTTGGTGTATCACACTTATATCCAATCAGTTTTTTGTGGAGTTGCTCCATGCAAATGTGATTCACCAATGGTGGTTAGTAAACAAAATCTGAATTTCTGGAATACCTAGACTAGTCGCCGCATTTCTAAATATTGACACAAATAGGCCTCATTCATACGAACATTTTGGTGTATCACACTTATATCCTATCAGTTTTTTTTGGAGTTGCTCCATGAAAATGCGATTCTCCACTGGTGGTCAGTTATCAAAATTTGAATTCCTGGAATACCTAGACTAGTCGCCGCATTTCTAAATATTGACACAAATAGGCCTCATTCATATGAACATTTTGGTGTATCACACTTATATCCTATCAGTTTTTTTTTGGAGTTGCTCCATGAAAATGCGATTCACCACTGGTGGTCAGTTATCAAAATTTGAAGTCCTGGAATACCTAGACTAGTCGCCGTATTTCTAAATATGGACACAAATAGGCCTCATTCATACGAACATTTTGGTGTATCACACTTATATCCTATCAGTTTTTTGTGGAGTTGCTCCATGCAAATGTGATTCACCAATGGTGGTTAGTAAACAAAATCTGAATTTCTGGAATACCTAGACTAGTCGCCGCATTTCTAAATATGGACACAAATAGGCCTCATTCATACGAACATTTTGGTGTATCACACTTATATCCAATCAGTTTTTTTTGGAGTTGCTCCATGAAAATGCGATTCACCACTGGTGGTCAGTTATCAAAATTTGAATTCCTGGAATACCTAGACTAGTCGCCGTATTTCTAAATATGGACACAAATAGGCCTCATTCATACGAACATTTTGGTGTATCACACTTATATCCTATCAGTTTTTTTTGGAGTTGCTCCATGAAAATGCGATTCACCACTGGTGGTCAGTTATCAAAATTTGAATTCCTGGAATACCTAGAATAGTCGCCGCATTTCTAGGTATGTACACAAATAGACCTCATTCATACGAACATTTTGGTGTATCACACTTATATCCTATCAGTTTTTTTTGGAGTTGCTCCATGAAAATGCGATTCACCACTGGTGGTCAGTTATCAAAATTTGAAGTCCTGGAATACCTAGACTAGTCGCCGTATTTCTAAATATGGACACAAATAGGCCTCATTCATACGAACATTTTGGTGTATCACACTTATATCCAATCAGTTTTTTGTGGAGTTGCTCCATGCAAATGTGATTCACCAATGGTGGTTAGTAAACAAAATCTGAATTTCTGGAATACCTAGACTAGTCGCCGCATTTCTAAATATTGACACAAATAGGCCTCATTCATACGAACATTTTGGTGTATCACACTTATATCCTATCAGTTTTTTTTGGAGTTGCTCCATGAAAATGCGATTCACCACTGGTGGTCAGTTATCAAAATTTGAATTCCTGGAATACCTAGACTAGTCGCCGCATTTCTAAATATTGACACAAATAGGCCTCATTCATATGAACATTTTGGTGTATCACACTTATATCCTATCAGTTTTTTTTTGGAGTTGCTCCATGAAAATGCGATTCACCACTGGTGGTCAGTTATCAAAATTTGAAGTCCTGGAATACCTAGACTAGTCGCCGTATTTCTAAATATGGACACAAATAGGCCTCATTCATACGAACATTTTGGTGTATCACACTTATATCCTATCAGTTTTTTGTGGAGTTGCTCCATGCAAATGTGATTCACCAATGGTGGTTAGTAAACAAAATCTGAATTTCTGGAATACCTAGACTAGTCGCCGCATTTCTAAATATGGACACAAATAGGCCTCATTCATACGAACATTTTGGTGTATCACACTTATATCCAATCAGTTTTTTTTGGAGTTGCTCCATGAAAATGCGATTCACCACTGGTGGTCAGTTATCAAAATTTGAATTCCTGGAATACCTAGACTAGTCGCCGTATTTCTAAATATGGACACAAATAGGCCTCATTCATACGAACATTTTGGTGTATCACACTTATATCCTATCAGTTTTTTTTGGAGTTGCTCCATGAAAATGCGATTCACCACTGGTGGTCAGTTATCAAAATTTGAATTCCTGGAATACCTAGAATAGTCGCCGCATTTCTAGGTATGTACACAAATAGACCTCATTCATACGAACATTTTGGTGTATCACACTTATATCCTATCAGTTTTTTTTGGAGTTGCTCCATGAAAATGCGATTCACCACTGGTGGTCAGTTATCAAAATTTGAAGTCCTGGAATACCTAGACTAGTCGCCGTATTTCTAAATATGGACACAAATAGGCCTCATTCATACGAACATTTTGGTGTATCACACTTATATCCAATCAGTTTTTTGTGGAGTTGCTCCATGCAAATGTGATTCACCAATGGTGGTTAGTAAACAAAATCTGAATTTCTGGAATACCTAGACTAGTCGCCGCATTTCTAAATATTGACACAAATAGGCCTCATTCATACGAACATTTTGGTGTATCACACTTATATCCTATCAGTTTTTTTTGGAGTTGCTCCATGAAAATGCGATTCACCACTGGTGGTCAGTTATCAAAATTTGAATTCCTGGAATACCTAGACTAGTCGCCGCATTTCTAAATATTGACACAAATAGGCCTCATTCATATGAACATTTTGGTGTATCACACTTATATCCTATCAGTTTTTTTTTGGAGTTGCTCCATGAAAATGCGATTCACCACTGGTGGTCAGTTATCAAAATTTGAAGTCCTGGAATACCTAGACTAGTCGCCGTATTTCTAAATATGGACACAAATAGGCCTCATTCATACGAACATTTTGGTGTATCACACTTATATCCTATCAGTTTTTTGTGGAGTTGCTCCATGCAAATGTGATTCACCAATGGTGGTTAGTAAACAAAATCTGAATTTCTGGAATACCTAGACTAGTCGCCGCATTTCTAAATATGGACACAAATAGGCCTCATTCATACGAACATTTTGGTGTATCACACTTATATCCAATCAGTTTTTTTTGGAGTTGCTCCATGAAAATGCGATTCACCACTGGTGGTCAGTTATCAAAATTTGAATTCCTGGAATACCTAGACTAGTCGCCGTATTTCTAAATATGGACACAAATAGGCCTCATTCATACGAACATTTTGGTGTATCACACTTATATCCTATCAGTTTTTTTTGGAGTTGCTCCATGAAAATGCGATTCACCACTGGTGGTCAGTTATCAAAATTTGAATTCCTGGAATACCTAGAATAGTCGCCGCATTTCTAGGTATGTACACAAATAGACCTCATTCATACGAACATTTTGGTGTATCACACTTATATCCTATCAGTTTTTTGTGGAGTTGCTCCATGCAAATGTGATTCACCAATGGTGGTTAGTAAACAAAATTTGAATTCCTGGAATACCTAGACTAGTCGCCGTATTTCTAAATATGGACACAAATAGGCCTCATTCATACGAACATTTTGGTGTATCACACTTATATCCTATCAGTTTTTTTTGGAGTTGCTCCATGAAAATGCGATTCACCACTGGTGGTTAGTAAACAAAATCTGAATTTCTGGAATACCTAGACTAGTCGCCGCATTTCTAGGTATGTACACAAATAGACCTCATTCATACGAACATTTTGGTGTATAACACTTATATCCTATCAGTTTTTTGTGGAGTTGCTCCATGCAAATGTGATTCACCAATGGTGGTTAGTAAACAAAATCTGAATTTCTGGAATACCTAGACTAGTCGCCGCATTTCTAAATATTGACACAAATAGGCCTCATTCATACGAACATTTTGGTGTATCACACTTATATCCTATCAGTTTTTTTTGGAGTTGCTCCATGAAAATGCGATTCACCACTGGTGGTCAGTTATCAAAATTTGAAGTCCTGGAATACCTAGACTAGTCGCCGTATTTCTAAATATGGACGCAAATAGGCCTCATTCATACGAACATTTTGGTGTATCACACTTATATCCTATCAGTTTTTTTTTGGAGTTGCTCCATGAAAATATGATTCACCAATGGTGGTCAGTAAACAAAATCTGAATTTCTGGAATACCTAGACTAGTCGCCGCATTTCTAAATATGGACACAAATAGGCCTCATTCATACGAACATTTTGGTGTATCACACTCATATCCTATCAGTTTTTTTTTGGAGTTGCTCCATGAAAATGCGATTCACCACTGGTGGTCAGTTATCAAAATTTGAATTTCTGGAATACCTAGACTAGTCGCCGCATTTCTAAATATGAACGCAAATAGGCCTTATTTATACGAACATTTTGGTGTATCACACTTATATCCTATCAGTTTTTTTTGGAGTTGCTCCATGAAAATGCGATTCACCACTGGTGGTCAGATATCAAAATTTGCATTCCTGGAATACCTAGACTAGTCGCCGCATTTCTACGTATGTACATAAATAGACCTCATTCATACGAACATTTTGGTGTATCACACTTATATCCTACCAGTTTGTTTTGGAGTTGCTCCATGAAAATGCGATTCACCACTGGTGGTCAGTTATCAAAATTTGAATTCCTGGAATACCTAGACTAGTCGCCGCATTTCTAGGTATGTACACAAATAGACCTCATTCATACGAACATTTTGGTGTATCACACTTATATCCTATCAGTTTTTTTTGGAGTTGCTCCATGAAAATGCGATTCACCACTGGTGGTCAGTTATCAAAATTTGAAGTCCTGGAATACCTAGACTAGTCGCCGTATTTCTAAATATGGACACAAATAGGCCTCATTCATACGAACATTTTGGTGTATCACACTTATATCCAATCAGTTTTTTGTGGAGTTGCTCCATGCAAATGTGATTCACCAATGGTGGTTAGTAAACAAAATCTGAATTTCTGGAATACCTAGACTAGTCGCCGCATTTCTAAATATTGACACAAATAGGCCTCATTCATACGAACATTTTGGTGTATCACACTTATATCCTATCAGTTTTTTTTGGAGTTGCTCCATGAAAATGCGATTCACCACTGGTGGTCAGTTATCAAAATTTGAATTCCTGGAATACCTAGACTAGTCGCCGCATTTCTAAATATTGACACAAATAGGCCTCATTCATATGAACATTTTGGTGTATCACACTTATATCCTATCAGTTTTTTTTGGAGTTGCTCCATGAAAATGCGATTCACCACTGGTGGTCAGTTATCAAAATTTGAAGTCCTGGAATACCTAGACTAGTCGCCGTATTTCTAAATATGGACACAAATAGGCCTCATTCATACGAACATTTTGGTGTATCACACTTATATCCTATCAGTTTTTTGTGGAGTTGCTCCATGCAAATGTGATTCACCAATGGTGGTTAGTAAACAAAATCTGAATTTCTGGAATACCTAGACTAGTCGCCGCATTTCTAAATATGGACACAAATAGGCCTCATTCATACGAACATTTTGGTGTATCACACTTATATCCAATCAGTTTTTTTTGGAGTTGCTCCATGAAAATGCGATTCACCACTGGTGGTCAGTTATCAAAATTTGAATTCCTGGAATACCTAGACTAGTCGCCGTATTTCTAAATATGGACACAAATAGGCCTCATTCATACGAACATTTTGGTGTATCACACTTATATCCTATCAGTTTTTTTTGGAGTTGCTCCATGAAAATGCGATTCACCACTGGTGGTCAGTTATCAAAATTTGAATTCCTGGAATACCTAGACTAGTCGCCGTATTTCTAAATATGGACACAAATAGGCCTCATTCATACGAACATTTTGGTGTATCACACTTATATCCAATCAGTTTTTTTTGGCGTTGCTCCATGAAAATGCGATTCACCACTGGTGGTCAGTTATCTAAATTTGAATTCCTGGAATACCTAGACTAGTCGCCGCATTTCTAGGTATGTACACAAATAGACCTCATTCATACGAACATTTTGGTGTATCACACTTATATCCTATCAGTTTTTTGTGGAGTTGCTCCATGCAAATGTGATTCACCAATGGTGGTTAGTAAACAAAATCTGAATTTCTGGAATACCTAGACTAGTCGCCGCATTTCTAGGTATGTACACAAATAGACCTCATTCATACGAACATTTTGGTGTATAACACTTATATCCTATCAGTTTTTTGTGGAGTTGCTCCATGCAAATGTGATTCACCAATGGTGGTTAGTAAACAAAATCTGAATTTCTGGAATACCTAGACTAGTCGCCGCATTTCTAAATATGGACACAAATAGGCCTCATTCATACGAACATTCTGGTGTATCACACTTATATCCTATCAGTTTTTTTGGAGTTGCTCCATGAAAATGCGATTCACCACTGGTGGTCAGTTATCAAAATTTGAATTCCTGGAATACCTAGACTGGTCGCCGTTTTTCTAAATATGGACGCAAATAGGCCTCATTCATACGAACATTTTGGTGTATCACACTTATATCCTATCAGTTTTTTTTTGGAGTTGCTCCATGAAAATATGATTCACCAATGGTGGTCAGTAAACAAAATCTGAATTTCTGGAATACCTAGACTAGTCGCCGCATTTCTAAATATGGACACAAATAGGCCTCATTCATACGAACATTTTGGTGTATCACACTCATATCCTATCAGTTTTTTTTTGGAGTTGCTCCATGAAAATGCGATTCACCACTGGTGGTCAGTTATCAAAATTTGAATTTCTGGAATACCTAGACTAGTCGCCGCATTTCTAAATATGAACGCAAATAGGCCTTATTTATACGAACATTTTGGTGTATCACACTTATATCCTATCAGTTTTTTTTGGAGTTGCTCCATGAAAATGCGATTCACCACTGGTGGTCAGATATCAAAATTTGCATTCCTGGAATACCTAGACTAGTCGCCGCATTTCTACGTATGTACATAAATAGACCTCATTCATACGAACATTTTAGTGTATCACACTTATATCCTACCAGTTTGTTTTGGAGTTGCTCCATGAAAATGCGATTCACCACTGGTGGTCAGTTATCAAAATTTGAATTCCTGGAATACCTAGACTAGTCGCCGCATTTCTAGGTATGTACACAAATAGACCTCATTCATACGAACATTTTGGTGTATCACACTTATATCCTATCAGGTTTTTGTGGAGTTGCTCCATGCAAATGTGATTCACCAATGGTGGTTAGTAAACAAAATCTGAATTCCTGGAATACCTAGACTAGTCGCCGTATTTCTAAATATGGACACAAATAGGCCTCATTCATACGAACATTTTGGTGTATCACACTTATATCCAATCAGTTTTTTTTGGAGTTGCTCCATGAAAATGCGATTCACCACCGGTGGTCAGTTATCAAAATTTGAATTCCTGGAATACCTAGACTAGTCGCCGCATTTCTAAGTATGTACACAAATAGGCCTCATTCATACGAATATTTTGGTGTATCACACTTATAAACTGATAGGAGTTTTTTGTGGAGTTGCTCCATGCAAATGTGATTCACCAATGGTGGTTAGTAAACAAAATCTGAATTTCTGGAATACATAGACTAGTCGCCGCATTTCTAAATATGAACACTAATAGATTTTATCCATACGAACAGTTTGGTGTATTTCAGTTATATCCTGTCAGTATTTTGTTGAGTGCTACCTAGCCGATGCTACCAGTAGTACAAAAATCAATTCACTGGTAGACCAATGATTTTATAAAAATGCTGACGCTTCGTTAAAAAAAGGTTTGTAGTCAGAAGGTTCGGAGTTCAAATCCGGTTGCAAGGAAAAAATTTTTTTTTGATTTTTTTTAATTTAAAATTTTGTTTGTTTTATCAATTTTTTTGTTTGTGGAAAGCTCCTTCAAGACCAACTTCTTTTTGCTCTCCCAACACTGGCATATTAGTTACAAAAAATTTTTGCCAGTACTAGCATTTTGGCACAGCCAGTAATTGTCTAGCTGTTATCACTCAGTTATGTATTATATTTGTCGTTAGCTCAGTGGGTAGAGCAATCGTCTGCCAATCTGACGGCCTGGGTTCAAATCGCGGCAGGACCAAAAAAATACATATGAACTTTTTTTAAATTTTATTTTGGAAAACATATTTTGAGACCACCTATTTATTGGTTTTGCCAGCGTTTTGCCAACGTTCAAAAATTTTGTTCCTCCAGTGCTTTTCCGGCGGTTTTTGAACAGCCGGTCCTTTTGTCTAATGATGTTATCATTTTGGGAATGGGAAAGCACTTCCTGCTAGTACCTGTACCACCTGTTAAAGTGCTTTGCCACCGCTTTCCCGTTTTTATTTTTCTGACTGGATTATCACTGGCTCTAAATATAATTTTTCGATAATCTAGAGACAAAATCGCTAAATTTTTATGCTGTTTTTTGATGTGGTGATTTTTTACCGATATTTGGTTCTGATCTAGTTGCTTTTTTTTAAGTTTGCACACGCCTAACAAAAATACTCTACGGGAAATTTTAACAAACTGTCACCGAACTGGCCCCTTTATATGAAATAGGCTGGTCACTTTTACATGGCGTTGTCATAGGAGGGGGAAATTGACCCCTTGTGACATATCACAAGACAAATCCCAGGACAGGTCCCTGAACTTTGTTTTTTATGAGAGTTCAGTAACCTGTCCTGGGATTTGTCTTGTGACATGTCACAAGGGGTCAATTTCCCCCTCCTATGACAACGCCATGTAAAAGTGACCAGCCTATTTCATATAAAGGGGCCAGTTCGGTGACAGTTTGTTAAAATTTCCCGTAGGGTAACTACAGCTGACGCCAAAGTATACTCGTAGGTTGTAAAAAGAATTTATTTGGTAATAAAAGTTTATGTTGGGTAACAACTTCTAGCAGATCTAAAAACATATATCGCACTTGATCAACAAGAGGATATGAACTCAAAATTTAAAATTTTCAGTAGAGGTGAAAAACTGTTTGTGGTTACATTTCAAGAGAATTTGAAAACCCGATTACAGCATATTAAGCAAATTCCATTTGAAAATATGTTTACATTAGGCCTTTTTTTCAATCACTGGATTTATTTTTCGATTTATTTTATTTTGTTAAAAAATCCATATTTTGTTTTTTAATTTTCAAAATTTATAATTTTTATCAAAATCTTATACTTATTCGCCAATAAAATGTTCAAGAAAATCATTAAATTTTGTAAAAATGTGGCCACAGGAATTGAAAAAGCTAAATCAAAAATCGATTTACAATATAAATAAATCCGTTTTGGATTTAGCTTAATTTAATTCCAGAAATTGCATTTTCGCAAAATTTAAATATTTTTATTTCACATTATATTAGGGAATAACTGTTAGATTTAGATAAAAATTTAAAATTTTTGAAAATTAAAAAACAATATATGGATTTTTTAACAAAATTAAATAAATTCAAAAATAAATCCTATGATTAAAAAAATGCCTTATTGTTTTACTTTTAAATGTTTGCAATTATTGCAAAAAAATCTATTTTTTGAGTTAACCCTTTGACGACCATAGGCAAGTATGCTTGCCCAAGGGTTTTTCGCATTTATAATTGCCCAGACAAAAGATAAAGTAAATATTCCCAAAGGTGACTTGTAAAGGAGAAATGGGGGAACAAAAATGTAGCAAATCCCTACCCAGTCCCGTTTTCTCCTTGCGAGCCCACGAAGTTGGTTATTAATAATTCTTCATTTAAGGGGTAAAAAGCATAAACTTTGACAAGCTAAATGAAAGGCAAGCAAGGAGTCTGTGAGGTCAATTTTTTGTAACAAAGCCATAATTTAGTACTAGAGCACGAAAATAATAATAAATATCGCTTCGTCCGAAACGGCAGGGTCGTCAAATGGCAAATATTTTTGTCAAGCGAAATGAGGGGTAAGGAGGGGTTTTACGGAGCCAATTTTTCTTGGCATAACTATTATTAGGTCAGAGATTATGAAAATCGCAAAATTTTCAAAAATGTATGGTCCTCAAAGGGTTAAAACCATTTTTCTAAAACTTTTTGTTCATATAAAGGTAGCCACTACACTATCACGAAAATTATCTCAAATGTGGTTTTCGAGATGAAAGAGTAATCGGAATACGTTGAAATTTTTACAGTAGATAGATATTGATGTTGATAGTTGATTTCTTGCAAAAAGTGAAATTTTAAAAATTTTAAATTAATACCCTCTTGTTGATCCATTGCGATATCTTAAACTATTTATAAAATATTTTAATACCATTTACTTACTACAAATAAAACTATGCGCACATTTTGAAAAGTAGTTATTTTCACATTTAATATGTAAAATACTTTAGCGGAAATAACTTCAGATATGAAAATGAAATTAAAGCTTTTACCATGACCATATTAACAAACATATGAACTATGTAATGGCTGTGGCTTTGAGTATATGTATGTGTGAACTGTAAACAATGGGAGGGGGAAAGAAGAAAAAAAAATGAGAAGATTTACAAATTCTATTATGGCTTTTTGCTTATACTAAAATTCTGGGGAAAAATAATTTCATAATTTATTATCACACATGCTTAAGAACCAAACAAAAAAAAAATTAACATGAAAAACATAACCAAAGCCTTATTTTATAAAAGCTAACAGACTTATAGACGGACAAACAAACAATTAATTGTCTGGGTAGATAAAGTGGGTTGGCCTATGAAAAATTATTACAACTAAAAAGTAGCAATTTCTGAATAGACAAGGGGGAGGTTTCTGGTTTTTTTCTGTTTTTTTCTAACATGATTGTTTGGACTTTTGGCTTTTGTGGTGTGATTTATTAGAAAGCCGAAAACAAAACGAGATTCTAAAATTTTTCTTCATCATATTTTTTTGTTGTTTTGCAAGTTATAGAAAAAAAAATATCCTGCTACTTTCATTTAACTAACAAAGAAGTTATACCGATGGGTATAGGGGGAAAATAATAAAAGATAAGTTTTTCAGCGGCTTAGTCTAACGTTTTTGGGGTAAAAAGCGGGATTTTTTTTTTTTTTGTTAAGATGTCTTCAATTTATTTAAGAAATTAGGTAAAATTTGTTATAAAGTGAAAGGTATTTCAAGTATCTTTCCAGTGCTATACATTAAAAATCAAACATAAACAACATTAAATGATAGAGAAACAGCTTTGTAATCAAACCAAGTTGGTTTTCTTTTTAATTTAAATATGTTTCCAAAATCTAAAATGTCTACATATTAATTTAAATATGAAAAAGTTTATTTTAAATATTATCATATTTACTTAATTTACAAATGTGTTATAATTTTTGATTTAACTACGATTTTTCCTCTATGCATATATATGAGAATGGACCCCTAAACAAAATACCCATTCATTTATTTTCTGTCCTCTATCACACAAAAAAAATTCTACAAAATCGATTGGTGACCCCGTACATACCTTCGTTGTAAGATGAAAAATATGCATAAATGCTTTTTGTTCAAAACCACATTTACCATGATTAAGTGATTTTAACGCCATTGTTGTTTAGGCTGTTTATATTATTTATATATTCTAAAGTTTATTCAAAGTAATAGAGCGCGACACTTTGTGGTTACTTGAAACATATTACAAGACATTAAAACTTACATTTGTAATTTGTTTAAGTATGAGTATAACAATGATATTTTTCTTTCTTCTTTGACCAGAGTTGTTGGTATTATTTATTTTGTAGAAAAATTCAAATAATTCATTGCTGCTGTTCTTTTTTATCTCACTTTTTTTTGTGATAAATGTTATTATTTTTTATGTTCGTGATAATTTCTACAATATTTGTTATAAATTTTATGCTTTTTATGAATTACATGGCAAGTTATAGGAGGTATACACTAGAGTGTTATTGGGTTTGTAACTTATTGAAATATTGGACCTCATGGCAAAATTGGAAAAAAAAACTACTGTTCTTTTGCATTATAAAAATATGTTTCAATAAAAAATTTTTTTTTTCAATTACAAAAAGTTTACGAGTAATAACCTAATCCGAATTAATATTTGAAGGAAAAATCGAAACAATTCTTCAGTTATTAGGATTTTATTTTTGAGTACTCGACACTACTATGTCAATATTTTTTCATACAAGCTTTTCCCGAAAGAGTTTTACTAGGCAGAGTTGTATTATTGTAGGTTATTTCCATGACAAAATTATTTGGGAAAATACAAAATTGAGACTATTGAGTAGTTACTTTTGGCTATTTGAGTAGTCAGTATGCAAATACTCAATATTTTTCCAACTCCAAAAAAGTAATGAAGTAAATTTTTTTATTTTTGTATGCAAAATTTGCTGTATATCTCAGATAGGAAACAAGATATCGAAAAACGTGTTTGGGAATCAGAAAGGAGGTACTTACAATATGATTAGTCCATGCCTAACTCGATTTTTTTCAATAATGGTCAGTGAGTCAAACCAATAAAACCGCTGACGATAAGTTGCTCTGAGAAGGAAGTGTTTACTTTAGTAAAGGCATGTAGCACTTTATGAATTAGTGCGGTTCAGAGACTATTAATTATAGAGATACGATATCAGAATATGCGCCACTGACCGGTAGTGGCCGGTAAAATTTTTTATTACTATCAGTTTAAACACAATTTACACTACAAGCAAAAATTATTAGTTTTTAAAAACTTTTGAATTTTGAAATTTGAAAGTGGGTTTTGATTTTTTTTTTTTTTGGTATTTTGTTTGCTATTATTTAAATATAAATAACAAAAAAAAAAGTAGTGATAACGATTTCGTTATAATATATATTTTCGGTAATACCATAGTCCTTGTACGGTTTATCCATTTTATAAAGTAAATCATCAGTCTGTGCCAGTAATGAGGTTGCAAAATCGAAGCCGGTACTACCACTTATAATTACTATTGACTTGCCTTGTGAAGTGTGTTACAGATTCGTTTCGGCCGTTTTTCAATGTTTTTACAAAATTTTATTTTTATTTATTGGGTTTTTTCACAATCGTTAAAAATATTTGTTCACTAAATTACTTTTAAACGACTTTTACTTTAAATTATTGGTAATTTTTTTTCATATGTGAGGCTTTCCATACCAACTAGCCGGCTAAAAAAAAGTGTAACATATCAGTGTCAAACTTATTGTATTTACTATTCCATAGGATACGAATAAAACATGGAACGACTTTTTCTAATTGTTTTAAAAAGTATACTAAATAATACAATTTACCTTGATTAAAATTGTCAAAGCTTCTTTGATTTTTTTTTATTTTGAAACACTGTTTTCTATCAATTCAGAAAGTTTTAGGGTGCTACTCATTTTCATTTTAAACTCTGTACGTTAGAGCGTACCACCTTACAGGCAAAAAAAAAGTGCGCCGTACACCCTCCAATATGAAGTATTCTCCAAGGAGGTTGCAAAAAAAAATTTTTCCCGAACGTAGGGGTCGCCATTTTACATTTTTCATTATATCTTTGGCATTTACAGTCGGATCTTAAAGTATGATACATCGATGTTTTTCTCTCGAGGAGACCAGTATTTTGCTCTAAGGGTCATTGACCTCAAGTATCCCGTTTTAGTAGTACCCACCAGATCTCAGTTGCTACATCCTATTGTACTACCCTAATGTCAGAAAATTAAAGCTCGCAAAAATCATTAAACTTTTGCTAAGGAAATTTTTCGATAAATCCAGTAGAAATTTCTTTTATATATTGGTTGCCGAACGTAGGGGTCGCCTTTTAAAATTTTTTTCATTGGATTTTTCCTTTATAGCAAAACACTGGTGTCTTCGAGGCAAAAAAATCTATATATCACACTTTAAAATCCGACTTTAAATGCTAAAGCTATAACGAAAAATTGAAAAAGGCGACCCCTACGTTCGGCAAAAAAAATTTTTTTGAAGTCGCCTTCCAAAAATACTTCATATTGGAGGGTGTACGGCGAACTTTTTTTTGAGGTACGGTCTACTGTACGTATACTTAATATTATTATGCCCTACATCACAATGGGGACAGGGTATAATAAGTTTGTGCTGATGTTTGTAACACCTAAAAATATTGTTCCTAGACATAGTTGCCAGCTTACCAAATGACGACAAATAGGTCCCGAAATGACGATTTTTCTAATTACGAGTAAAAGGAAAAACAAATCTTGTATTTTAGTAAAATTTTTGTATGCCTAGAAATGTTGTTTCTTTAGCTGAAATTTGTTCAATATAAATTACATATGAATGTCTCGCTCGAATCCAATTTTTTCAAAACCCATTTGAGTTGTAGCTATATATGCAGATTTATGTATCCATGAATGGAAAAACATTCATATTTATGATAATGCTGTAATATACACTAAACACGCATGAATCCATATATGTAGATTTTTATCCGGATATGCCTATCTTTTTATGAAAACTAAAAAAGTTCTTCTACGATTTATTATAAATTAATCTGATATACTTTTTCTTATAGCTGGGAAGTTGCTATGGAAAGTCTCATATACGATCTTTTTTGTTAGTTTTGCCAGAGCAATTTGTGGCAGTTTATCATTTAATACCGAGAAAAAATATACATATAAAAAAATATTTTCTGACAGATTTATTGCATGAAGTTTTTAGGTTATTAGTATCTAGCATACACGACAATAAGCCTTTTTTGTGCGACAAATACTGGCGGAAAACACTGCACATAAAACAAAAGCCTTTTTTATATGATTTAAGTTGAAAAATTGGAGTTAAATATTTACAATAATTGTGAAGAGAAAAAACAAAACTAGGGTTTTAGATAGAACTTAAATTAAACTCAAGAAGAAAACTAAATTTTTATGCAAAATATAGAGCAATACTTGAAAAAGGCTGCTGAAATTTAACAGGCTGCTTTTGTAAATGCAATTTGAAATGGTTAATATAGAGCTTGGATTTTCATAAAAGGTTTTTTTTGTTTTATTCTCGTTAGTCATTTTATATAAAAAAAAATTTCATTCGTTTAGTTTGACATTCTTGATTGTTCTCTTCTTATTATAAAAACCAAATATTTGAGAGATTTTCTTTCATTTCTTCTTACAAAGACGGAAATCAATATTCGTTTTTTATTTTGACGAAACGAATAAGAAATTCGCTTCAAAAAAACATTGGGTATTTTTTTACAAAATGTTATAAAAAAACTTTTTTAATTTAAAAATTTTTATTTAATACCTACACAATTAACCACTGGTGGTAATAAAGAAGCTGATATAGCAACACCTATTAAAGGACCAACTGAACCCTGCAACAAAGCCACCGCAACACCAGTGCCAGAAGTTAAAGCCCACAAAATACCCATCCACAAAGAGCGTGCATTGCCTCTGAAAAATAAAAATAAAAACAAAATTATTAAAAAAAGCAGCCTAAATTTACAAACATATAAATTTAATTTATACCTATGTAAATATAAAAGAAAAAAAAAATTAAATTTATATCTACCTTGTCATCAAAAATTATGTTTACAAGGCATTAATAAAGTTGACATATCTCAAAAAAAAAAAAATCCACCAAAATATGTGTTTCCTGATAACCTTTGAATCTGTTTTTTTACATAAATTTTCTTAGACCAAACACTGCAAGGTTTATTTAATATAGAACCATACATTGAAAGAAATTTTAAAAATGTTAACATAAAATTTCATTATTGTCGCTTGACAGCCAACATTTCCATATGAAGTTGTATAGAGGTATAAGGGTGGCAATGAAAATTCAACTGTAAATTTTGTTTCTTGAGAATTAGAGCAAAAATACATTACTTTAAGGCATGCATCTTTAGAGTAGAAACACAATAAAATATACTGGTTATTGGCGAATAATTAAGCTAAAAGATAGTGATGGTAATTGTTAAACCAACGAGGTACCTGCCATTTAAAAGCAGCCCCTGTATTTTGAATTATCGAATTTTTTCAATTTTTATACTCTTTTATTTACTTGTATGATATCAATTCATTCATTTACAATTTTTATTTTATATGTTGCAACCCTAAAAACGAATATGTAATGGGAGTAAATGAGAGAATTGTGAAATTTTCGTCATGAACATTAGAGCACCCATGTGTGCAAAAGTGTTAATTTCAAAGCTCTCCGCACATTTTCCATAGGTTGAGATTAAAAAATAAGATCTATGCAAAAATTAGGTGTCTGCGGTGTAAACCGGCCAATCCGTTTACATATATGTCCTCAAAATTACCCTAAAAAATTTTCATGGATTTATCCATCTATAACTCTTAAACTATCAGCTTCTGGCGATTAAGTCACATAGCTGTTGTTTAGAACATGAAAAGGAAATCTGTAAATACGTATACTCTTCATCATATAATAGGAAATTTAACGTGGATTAAAAGCAAAATAAGCTTTTTTTAAATATTTCGTCCATTCCATAAAAGAAAGCCCAAAAACTGATTCTGAGTTATATATAATATAATAGATTTATTACATATGTGCACAAGGAAACCATGTGAATCTTCCATTTTAGGTATAGAATGGGTTCAGCGAACTTATGTAACACACTACGAGGTACATTTTTGTGGAACTATTTAACCCTCTAACTCTGCACTTAAAGGGACTTTTTTTGGCCCCGTTTTAAAAAGGGAGAAAAAGACCCTTAAGTTGTAGAACTAGAGGGTTAAAATATTCCACAGAAATGTTCTCCGTAGTATTTTACATAAGTTCCCTGAAAACATCTTATGGAAGATTCGCATGGTTTCCTCCTAAAATCCAGGTTTGTGGGACATTTGAGCGCTAATTCTGAATAAGTACGAAATTAACCCTTAAACACATATCAAGTTTTGACTTATTTCTGGCATTGAAGTTAAATTTGCAACTTTGATGTCTTCAGAGACTTATGTAGAATTTCATGACAAATATTTTTGTGGAAAAATTTAACTCTCTAACTCTTCAATTAAAGGGACTTTATGGCCCCTTTTTAAAATGGGACATAAACGACCCGTAAGTTGAAGAGTTATAGGGTTAAACTGTTCTGCAAAAATATTTGTCCTGAAATTGTATTATAAGCCACTGAAGACATCAAAGTTTTAAATTTAGGTTAAATGCTACACTCCAATTAAATTCTGTTGAAATTTACCCAACTTATAGTAGGAAACTGAACTCCTACTATAAATTGGGTAAATTTACTCTATGTGCGTAATTGAAAAAAAATACGCACATTGTGTTTCAGTTTGTGCACAAATAATTTGTAATTTTACATTGAAAGTGCATAAAAGTTAAATGAAATTTTTAAATTAGTGTGTTAATTTCCTAAATTTGTGTAAAAAAGAACGTTTCACGTGTAAATGTACGCATAAAATGCGTAAAAATCCACAAAAAATGCGCAAAAATCCACAGAAAGTGCGTAAAAATCCAATAAAATGCGTACATTTACAACAGTTGTGCTAACTCTAAGCACCACCCAAAAATTTTTTTAAAATAAAATAACAAATTAGTTTTTGGTACGTATTTTATTAATAATAATATCCGAGTCCTTCTCTCATAATCGTTTATGTCCCAATTAGTCGTTTTGGGATCTTAAGGCATTTGTATAAAATTCATATAAAAATTTGTTATAACTATTGAATGGGTGCGATGACTCCTGCTCAACAAAATGCCTTCTTTGAAAGGGGGGCAGTAACCGTCAGCATTAATGGGAGAAAATTCCTTAAGAGAGATATGGCCTACGCAGGAACAACTGAGTGCAATGACTCCTGCTCAACAAAATGCTTTCTTTGCAAGTTAGGCAGTACTCAATGAATACTGACTTTGTTGAGCAGGAGTCATTGCATCCAGTTGTTTTGCCTAGGCCGTATCTCTCTTACGGCGTTTTCTCCCGTTATTGTTGACGGTTGTTGGTTGACTGCCTCCCTTGCAAAGAAGGCATTTTGTTGAGCAGGAGTCATTGCACCCAGTTGTTCCTGCGTAGGCCGTATCTCTCTTTCGGCGTTTTCAATTTTGAAATGAGGTTTAGACTACCACATGCGTTAACAATAATTACCAAAAACAATTTCATGCTTATTTATAGACTCTAATGTGTTTGTGGAAATGTTTTTATTCACAAAAAATAATCCGTTTTCCCTTTTTCTTTTTATTATTTATAATTTTTTTTTCAATTTTTCCAATTTGAAATGTCAGAGTATTTATTACTATTATAGGATAGTATATTGTGCGTAAAAATTTTATTTAACAAAAGAACAGTAATTTTAGGCACATTGTCTTTATTTATAAACACATAATGTCTAAAAATACTTTGTGTGTGTATTATTGTGTATGGAAGTGTGTATGAAAGAAGCTTACGCATTTTTTGTTTATATTTACCGAATTTTGGTAAAATGAAACAAAATTTTAACCATTTTATAGTAGTAGATTTACAATCATTTTTTAGAGTGTAGAAATAAGTCAAAACTTAAAATGAGTTTAAGAGTTAATTTTGTGCTTATTTAGCACCTGTGCAAAAGTATTATTTTTCACCTTTCCGCACACTTTCCGGTAGATTGGGTGTAAAATATAATATGTTCGCAAAAATTTATCCTCTCGGATTAAAATAGGCCAGTCACCCTCGGCTTTTAGCCCTAAAAATGGACTAAAATTAGATAAAAGTTTTCTTCTCCTAAAGTAAAAGTTTTACAGAAAAATATTATATGGGCATATCTAGAGGCAATAATGTGGCTAGCATTTTTCTCATACACACTTTTGTCGTATCAATTACGCGTCATGATGATATAAGTGGTTAAATTACTGAGATATTTTTGCGTTTCATTTCTTTACATTTTGAACCCCTAGACATGCGATCTTACATAATTTTTTCTTTCTCATATGTAAGCTAAATTCATCAAATTCAGAGAGTGAATTACATTCTTTTTAAATTCGAAATGTAAAACTTTTACCACGAAAAGCAATCCCTTTGTTGGGTTAAAATGAAATTTGGTTTTCACAGCGTCAACACCTCTTATATTCACTCATTAACACACACTCTGCAGGCAGGTGAATGTTAGTTACATAATTTCTACAGCAAACATAACTTTGTGTTAGTGTGTCTGTCTATTACAGTGTGAGCCCCTTAATGTGTATATGAGTATTTATTGTCTGTTAACGTGTTGTGTTGGTCTTGCACTTGTCGTTTGATTCTTCTCCTCTTATTATACTTCCTTTGCGTGTGTTTTTTTAACACTTTTAATCTTTGTCAAGTGTCAGTGTTTGTTTGTTATCACCAAACGCCACATTGCTCTTTTTTTAGCGGTTTTCCTTGTTAAGGCTTTTCTCAGTTTTACCTTTTTAGCACTCGGTTAAATATGCTACTTTTGTTTGGAAGTATATACGTTTGAGTATAAGAGGATGGTGCTTTTGTAAAAAGAAAAAAAAAACATTTGAGAGGCCTAAATAATTTAGCAGACGGTAAGGTGGTGTACCAGATTTTTGAGAGTATCAAGGGGGGTACAAGAAAAACATTGTTGTGTTAGTGAATTTCAAATGATTATAAAATTTGCATATTGTTTAATGTATGTTATTATAAAGTGAAGTTTATAAAATGTTTACCATTAAATAGCTAATGAAAATTTAAACAGTTAAGAACACTTCTAAGATTAAAGATTATAAAGGAAAAGTTTTATATTGCATCAATTTGTATATTAAGTCTTTCGAGAAAAGAATGGCTTTACTGAATAAGCACAAAGTTAATTTGGAAAATTTGAAATTAAAAACTATGTATAAATTTTTTTTTAATCAAAATTGCAATTTGCCAAATATTGTTCTTGTTTTTTGTTTTTTAATAAGTAGTAAGCTGCAATCATATTTTAGAATTGATTTCCAAACATTTTTATCAGCAACTCAGGAACGTTATCTAAAATAAATTCCCGTCTATACTAGAACTGATTCCATTGGAATCGATTGATTGCACAGATTCGTGCTTACAACCGAATTTGTTGCCAATCGAATGGTTCGATTGCCGCGACCGAATTTTTCAATTGCGGCAACGGAATACCAATAGAGTAAATAGTCATTTGATAAAGGCAACAGAATTTCTATTGCCTCAACAATATTTCGGTAGTCACAACTGAAAAATTCTGTAGTCACAACCGAAGCATTCGATTGGCAATAAATTCGGTTGTAAGTACGAATCTGTTTTCTGGGTGTGGTAATAACCTAGGAACAACCCTTGCTTGTTTGAAATAAAATAAATGATTTCTTGAAACAATTTTTTTGAAATAAAATAAGTTGTTCAATAACCGCTTATTTGATACATACACTCAAAATAATATGTCTGTTGGCAGAACCGAAAAATTTGTTGCTTTAACAAAATCTAGTCCTCTGTTTTGGCTTAAAATAAAATTTGTTCATTTCTGTTTGTTTGTTAAATTTCACAAATCTAAATTTAAGTAAAAAATTATTAAAAATAGTTATTTGTAATAATACTCAATTGTAAGATCTGTTTAAATTTAGTGTGTGGGGACCCTCTTCAAACCTAGTCCATATCATCTAAGGGCATGTAAATATACTACGTAGGAATAAACATTTTGTACGTTTTGCTCTATCTCGCTTAGTTTTCGATATAAGGGATATTTTGTGAATTCGAATCTTTTATTAAAAATTTTCGAGGGTCCAAGGCAATACCAAGGTCCCTTTTTGCATAGAGATAACCTTTTCAACTGTTAGGGATTGTCGAAATTTTTATCCATTTTACTCTATCTCTCTTAGTTTTCGACATATGGTCCATTTTAGAAGATCCGGAAGGGAAAAATGGCGCCATATTTAAAACTTGGGATACATTGGTATCGCCATCTACCGGGTAATAGCATAAACATGAAAATTTTATATTTTATTAATAAATTCTGTAAAATATAAAAAATGGGTTCTTAAAAATTAGTTATAAATAATTTTGAAAAGAATCAAAATTAGTTAAAGCACTGAGTAAAAAGTATAGTGTTAAATGAAGATAACTAAAAGCTTTGTTCAAATCAGTATTTGAAGTCAAATTTTGTTAAAAATTAGTCAACCCGATTTGAAACCCGTTTGACCGATTTTTTTACTGCCCTGTTATTTTAAGTGTAAAAATTTCCTTAAAAATCTTGTAATAAATCAAAAAAACCTAAATTTATTTTTTTTATTTATTTTACGTAACATTTCTTTTATCGGCATTTAGAAATAAATCCTCTTATTTAAACAATTTTCTCAATTTTCTACTATTCATTCATATTTTTCTTTTAAATACTTAAAATCTTAAAGATTTCATATATATTTTTGTAAATATAAGACATAAGTATGACATAAAACAATTACAGTCCTTAGGCCTTTTTTACTTAATACATATTTGTCCATTTATGTTACTTTACAAAACATATAAATTATTGAAATTCTCATTAATACTTAAACATATTAATCCTTTTGTGAAATCTTCAACAATGCAGTGCCTGCATACTCCAACCTAACTATAAATTAAAGTAAATTGCTTCAATTTGCTAAGCAACACAAGGATTATAAGAATTATTTGTTAGTAATTTGTTAATATACATTATAAAACAAACAAAGAAAGATTATTTTTTCGAAAATAAATGCAAAAAAAACCTCTACACCATTTTCTTTTGCAATTCTGCGATGAATTAAGATTTGAAATGAATGTAATATTTATTTATATTACTTCAAGCGTGTACAACTATTACGAGACTCCCAAACAAATCACAAATCGACCTGTAGTGGCTATTACACCATGTCGAGGATTATGGAGGGTTAAAGAAAATGTATAAATAATTCCTGTTTTTTTTGTTTTAAATTGTTCGGTTTGAGTCCATATTTTCTTAAAATCTACCGCTTAATAAAAAAACGAAAGGGATAATTTTTGTAATGAAGGGAAAAACTGAAAAATGGAATAAACCAGCTTAATAGAAATGTACTGTTCAGTCCTATCTTCTGTAGGTACCTTTTGCTTTAAAAATTGAACTGCCTTATACGCGGAATTTTACTTTTCGCTTTACCGAAATCTGTTTCTAATAATGTAAAGCAAATATGAAACATCTCTCCGGAAATTTCGGTTTTTTTATTTCAAAATTTCTGACTTAAGTAAAATTTCAGAAAATAAATCCTTTTAAATTCTAACCATTAAACTGGCCCTTAAAATCTTAATGCTCTACTTAGTTGTCTGTCTGTCTAAATTTTTATTTGAAAAGTAGACAGACAGCCAATATGCCTGAATTAATAAAAGCATTCATTTACGAATTTTTTTCCAAATTGAACAATGCCATCGGATCTTGAACTATCAAAATGAACATTTTTTAATTGCATTAAAAGAATAATATATGCGAAAATCCCAAAACTTGTATAAAAAATTGTGAAAAATAATAAAAAAAGAAGGCCTTACTTAATTCTTGCCAAAGGAAATCGTTAGGGGACGACCTTTTAATTCTTGAAATAACTGAAAGGTTAAATTATAAACTCAATGAGAATTCCCTGTTCTCGTCCAGGAGAAACCAAACTCGTCAAAAAAGAAACCAAAAACAAGCACATTTAATTCCTTTAATGAACATTAGGGTGTCCCTTATAAAGTGTTTGGTCGATTTTCGACACGCATACCCCCAATTTTATTTACAAATGGTCCCAAATTAACAAAATCGATTTTTTTTTGAAAACGTTAACCCGTTCCGAGATGCGGCCGAAAATGGCCCATTTTGGAAAAAAATGTTTTATTATTAAAAATTCCCAAAATTCTAAATTTTTAAAACTTTAGTATTTTGTTTCATTTATTCATTTAATATAGTCCAGATGATTCAGATATGGAATTTTGACCTAATCGGATATCATTAACCCACTTTATCCTGGAATCCAAAATGACCCACGAATTTGATAAAAATACAAAAACGTGTTTTTTTTAAATTAATTTTAAAGATTTTTTAAAATGCCTAATTTGGAGAAGTTGATTGCTATTTGTACCACATAATAGCTGATTATAAAGGAAAAAAATTAAATTGGAAAAATGATAATTCGAGTTTGTGTTTGGAGCGACTGCTTCCCAGGACATTGTACAAAAATTGCTCATTTTATCAAAAATTTAACAAAATTTTAATGTTTTCATCAAATTTTACACAGTTTTCGGAAAAACATCACTTAAATTTGATTAGACTATAATTATCTTTATATCTGTTTAAAAAATAGTTAACCCTTATTGGCCTGGGGTCAGAAAAGACCCATGAAACTTAATATTAATTAAGACTACGAGATTGTAAAGCCATTAAATTGATAAAAAAAAAAACTCAACTGGATAAAAATAATTATTTTATGTAACGTGATTCATATGGTCAAAAACGACTCACTTGGAAATTTACAGAATAACACCTTTCATAATTTTCGGAAAAATATCACTTCCAATGGATCAAAAAAATCTTTCACTCACTTTTTGGCAAAAAAAAAGACCCACTAGGAAATTTACAGATAAATATAAAAAATAAATAATCCAACGTTTTTAAAAGGTAAAACCTTTAAACCAAATTTGTGTTGCCACAAACAAATATATCTAACGAAATCATTTGGTTAGCAACAAATTTGGCCATCACAATAAATATGTGTATTTGTAAAAAAAAATGTGTTTTTTCGAAAATGCCAATTGAAATGCAAAATTGGTGCTGGCAATTTAAGTAGCAGATTTTGATCTTAAATTTGTTTATTTATATTTTATATAATACATTTTTGGACAACTAACTAAATTAAAAAATTTATTATTTAAAAACCCTCAAACTTTTCACAAGAACTTACTTGTTAACTATAAAATTAAATTTTGTTTTTTATCAATTTTAATTAGACACGGTGTCTCTTCAACTGTTCACTAACAAAAGTATAACTTCGAAGTTAAATAAATAATCGATATTTTATTCTAAAATATATTTACTAGAATAAATAATTCTATTCCTCTTAATGTTCAAGGTTTTAAGGAGGAGTAAAGTGGTTTTGAAAATATTTTCGTTTAAAAAGTTTAGTTTTTTTTTATTTCAAACCATTAGTACTGAATTGTGTGTTTATTTTAAGGCGTAAAATGTATAATGCGGGTAATTAAATGTAATTAATTGCTAGAGATTGTTATTGTAATAGGCTTAATTAGAAATATGTATATATTTGTTTTGTGGGTGTGTGTGAGTGTTTTTGTTTTTTTATACGAGTTAAATAAAAGCCTTAATTGGTGTTAAAATTTATAACTAATTATAAAATCTTGATTTACTTTCACTTAATGGCAGTTGAGATTAATTAAAATAAATTCGAATCTTTTTTAATGTTCGACAAATTTCTTAAGGATTTTTATATTCAAATAAATATTTTTAAATACTTTTATATAGACAAAAAAAAATACTTTATACTGCTGGAGATATTTAATCAAATTTTAAATTAAGAATCACTTAAGATTTAAATCTAAATATTTATCTCTACCACAAATCCATGAATACTGCTGAATACTAGTAAAATAAAAGATTTGTCTTATATGACTTTGAGCAATAAATTATTTCCATCTTATGAAATAATGTATGTACTCTTTAAAGAATATATTTTTATTTTTAACTTGTCTTTATAACATCATTATTATTCCTTTTATATACATACAATATCATTTTGAAAAATAATTAAATTTCATTTTTTTTCCAAAGCAAATAAATCAAAAATCAGTTTATATACATTGTGACTATAATAAAAAGAATATCCATCCACTAGTACTCTATAATAAAACCACAATAATATGTTAAAATAATGAAGTTGACTTGAAAAATGAAAAATTATTGTTCTTAATAATGCAATTTAAATATGAGAAAAATTATGTTGTATACATTATGGCGTATATCTTAACCAATATATTCAAATAAACAAACACACACACACACACACAAAGATAAAATATATTTAACACAGTTACACAAAGAAATAACATTAAAGAGACCAAAGAGTCGAGGTTTTTATAATAAATGAACAAAACCTAATGAAAATGACATTTATTATGATTGTTTCTAATTTAGTTTTCAAAAATTTTACAAACATACACAGACATGGTTTATATTTATACGTTGAGTCAGTCTTTTATAGTAGAATTCTTCATTTATTCACTCATTTTTGTGTGTGTTATTTTGAGTCGGAGGGATATGCCATACATTTTAATTATATTATTGTATAATAAATGACAATGATATACAAATAAGCATTTTCTAGAAGTATTTTAAAATTAGATTAAAGAAGAGTTATTTTTTATTACACTGAAAATAATAATTATTATGGTAAAATTATTATTATCTAAATAAGCTTATTGAAGTTTTGTTGGATTATAATTTAATTATTTCAGTTGTTTAGAAAAATACTTAGTAAAGTAATCGATTTCTTGTACTTCATATCATGTGTGAGATACTTGTGCTTAACAATTGTATATGAATTAAAAAAAAATCACAATTTTCTCATTTACATATTTTTTGAACCATTCCATCTCTAATTTAATCCACTCTGCAGATACCACTGTCTTTATTCTACTGTTTACTAAAATATAATTTTAACAAAAATTCCTACTAACCCTTGACTGGTCCTAAATTTATTTAAATATTATTCATGTTTTTTGTGTTTCAAAAACATCTGTCAAATACTGACTATTAATTATGTTTATATTTTATTTTTTTTTTATTTAAAAATGATTATGTACGTTTGTGTTGTTTCAAGTAGATACATGTCTGTACAATATTACTATTTTCAATGTCATGTTTTTTCTGCTGCCGCTGATCCTGCTGTTTTTTGTTTTTTGCCTCTCTGTCGGTCCTTCTGTTTGTCTGAAGTGTTTTATTAAATAAAAATATTAAATTACTCATGTTGAAGTAACCAGAAATTTTATTTAATAGAAACATCATTAACTTAATTAATATTAATAAGTGAGTGTTTTTAATGATGTATAAGTGTTATTAAAGATATAAAAAATTAAAAATAATACGAAGGTGATGGAACCCTTAAATATTTAACATGAAATATTATAAAATTATTTTTAACAATTTCTTTTAACGAGTTTTGGCACTTTAGCACATTTAATTTTTTTAATGCAATTAATGTTTATCCCAATAAAAATAAATTTGAAATAATTAACATGCAAGTGCTTGGGCAAATTCAAGTCTAACTGATACACAGAGAAAAAAACTGTAGGTATTATTACCTAAAACTATACAGTGACATCACCTATTTTCAAAGGCAAAATAATATTTTCTATATTTTACGGCATATAACAATAAAAAATAGGTATTCCATTTCAATTTTATTTTCGAAAAATCACTTGCATCAGTTTTAGCGTACGCAAAATATTTAACTTTGATATTAGGTATTTTTTTAATTGAAAATAGCACAGCAAATAATACAATTTTTTATTTTATGAAATCTCAATTTATTTATTAAAAAATAGATAAGAAAAGATTTAAAATTAAGAAATGATTTATTTATTAATGCAAATTAATGAAAAATTACTATAATATTTGAAAAAACCTAAATGGTTTTCTATAAGAAAAAGTCCTCAAACTCTGTGGGCTTTCTTATGGAAATAATTCCTCATAATCGAAGAGTTTTCTGTAGAAAAATCTCATCAAATTTGAATGTTTATTCTTATTAGAAAAATTACCAATTCTGAGAGGGTTTTCTACAAGAAAACGTTCTCTGAATCTAAGGGATTTTCTATAGGTAAGGGTCCGCAAAAAAAAGTCTTGGGAATCTATGGATATTTCTGCACAAAAAAATCAAAGAAATGTAAAGGGTTTCTTACAAGGAAAAGTCCTCAGAAACAATGTGCTTTTCTTTATATGAAAATGTTTAAAAAATTTGAGTCCACAGATTCCGAGGGTTATTATATACGAAAAAGTCTTTAGATTTTGTATTTCTTCTATGGCAGAGTCCTCAGAATTTTAGGGCTTTCTCTAAAAAAAAAATCGTCAATAGCTGGGGGGTTTCCTACAGGAACAATAAGTTTACATAAACTGCGGGGGGTTTTTTTATAGAAAAGTCTTCAGAATCTGAGGAGTTTTTCTGTCGCCGGTTTCCTAAAAAAAAATGAGATTCTGAGGATTTTTTCCTACAGAACACCCCTGATATTGTGAGCAAGCTTTCCCTTAGAAAACCCCTCAGATTTTGTGGATGTTTTCTTAGAAAAAAAAAACCCTCTGATTCTCAGGTCTTTTTCATAGAGAAAAAATCTCAGACCATGAGGATTTTTTCATATAGGAAATTATCAGATTCTGATGATATTTTTTTAGGAAACCCTTAGATTGAGAGGACTTTTATTTATACAGAAAGACTTTCAAGTAATGGTAACTTTTTAGTAAGAAATGATTTAGATTCTAGGGACTTTTTCTTATAGAAGAAACCTCATATTCTGAAGACTATTTCCAATAGAAAATCACTTCGATTTAAAGTATTTTTTCATATCGAAAACGCTCAGATCACATTCTCAGTATTTACATGTTTTACATAGGAAATGACTATCAGAACTTGGGAGTTTCCACTGAAAAGTACAGCAGGTCATGCTTGTATAGAAAATATTCTCAGAAAAATTTTTAGGATCTATAATTTATGCGTTAAAAAAGTCCCCAGAATGTAAGAGTTTTTTAAGGAAAAGTTCTAAGTCTAGTAATTTTATAGGAAAAAGAATGAATCTGAAGGATTTTTCTATACAGCAGTTTTCGTATAAAACATTCTCAGATTTTAACGGACTTTCGCATACAAAGTTATGCTACTGTGGCCAACAATTTTCGTTCTCGATTTTTTTTCGTTGATGCCGCTCTTAAAGTCGTTATTTCTGAAAGAAAGAAATTGTTTTTAATTTGTTTTTAAAAAGAAAGTTTAAAACTAAACAGATTTTGGAAGGTTTTGAATTCATTCCTTGATTCCCAGTAGAAAGATAAATCCAAAGAACTGGTTAAAGAAAGCCTTATACTGCATTTTAGCATAGGTTCTAATTTATGTTCTACAACCGCTTCTTTTTATATGGAGTTTGAACTAAAAGAACTAGATTCAAGTCTTCAACACTAGAACAATTTGCTTTAGAGCCGGCTCTATAAAAAATAAAATTTTATGTAAAAACTACAATTTTGTTTTGAATTTTGTTCACAAAGTAAAAATTTTTAATAGGAAATACAAGTTTGTATGATAAAGAACATTTTCATAAAATATACAATTTCTTATGAAAAATAAAATTTTGTATGAATAATGAAATTTTGCATTAAAAATAAAATTTTGTGTGAAAAATAAAATGTTGTATGAGAAATAAAATTTTGTATGAGAAATAAAATTTTGTGTTAAAAATACAATTTTGTATTAAAAACATACGTTTTTTTTATAAGAGATGAAAATCTGTATACAAAATTCAATTTTGTATGAAAAATAAAATTTTACATGAGAAATACAATTTTGCATGGAAAATATAACTTTATATGAAAAACACAAATTTATATTAAAAATGCAGTTCTTTATGGAAAATTAAATTTTGTACGAAATGAAATTCTGTACAGAAAACTAGATTTTGTATGAAAAATAAAATTTTGTATGAAAAACACAACTTAACATGAAAAATGCAATTCTGTATGAAAAACACAACTTAACATGAAAAATTCAATTCTGTATGAAAAATAAAATTTTTTATTATATATACAATTTTCTATAAAAATTACAACTTTGTATAAAAACTACAGTTTTGTATGAAAATTAAAATTTTGTATGAAAATTAATAATTTTGTAAGAAAAAAATAAATTTTGTATGAAAAATATATTTAAGAATTATATAAAGAAAATGTATGAAAAAATCATTCTGTAAAAATATTTTATTTGCATGAAAAATAAATTTTTTAACAAATTTTAAGTTCCTGTGGACTATATCAAAACATTGTGTCTTATTTCTAAGCACCCAAAAACTTGGTCATATAATTAAAAATTATTTAAATTTACACGCATTTATACACAAAATTTATTCACCAATTCATTTTATAATTGAAAGTTACCAATTATTATTATTTTAGTTTTTGTTTATGACATCTTTGAGCAAAAAAAAAATCACAGAAAATTAAAGGCATCATCTAGCAAGTACAATATATGTATATAAAATATTAAAGTTGTCAACCACATACACAAACTAGTAATTGCAATATATATATATATGAGCCACTGTACGATAGTAACTAGTAAAATGCAGTCATGCATGCTTGGTTTTGTATAGTATACAAACAAAAGAGCCAAAACACTTTCACAACAAAAACCGACAACAATTCATACATAAAAGACATCATAATAGTGAACGTATAAAAAAACAAAGGGTAAATACAGTGAAATCATTGACAAAAGGACAAAATTATTAAGAAATGGAAAATTTTAACGAAAAAAGTACTGTAACATAAAACACAAGTTGCAACCCTGCATTTGACAGATATAAACAACATCTGGTTTGATTTCTTAAAATTTTTGTATTGTTTTTTATTGGTTAGATTTGATTATATGTTTATGTATATTGCAGTTTCATAAAATGTCACCAACATGCAGCAATAGCAAAACTGTTTCACCATAGAGTTCAAAAACAAAATTTATCCAAAAAAGAAAACAGATATAAAATAAAAGCAGCGCATTCAAAAACATACTTTTGCAAACACATCACTAAACTGGCAGACACCAAGATGGACCGCGTCAGCCAGGCAACTATGAATAAAAAAAAAAACAAAAGCCAACGACTTTAAATTAAGACTATAAAAAAATATGAGTTGCTTAAAAGGGGGAAAGACGTTACTTCATTGAATTTGATGAACCAGTATAGTTAGAATAAGTGTGCAGTCACATACATATACTTGGGAGATCCTGAAACATCCTGATAAGGTATTGTGCCGTCTAAACACAAATACATCGAAGGCCGTGGCACACCCTGGAGATGCTGGATCATCCTCTAAGGTCTGGTGCACAACCGCCCTACCTTTTTCAAATTCTTACTCAATATGATGGGCACTAGAGACCTGAAACTTACTCTTTTTTAATAACAAAATGCTGATTACATTTTAAACTTTTAATGACATGTTTTCGTACAACAACAACAACAACAAGTCGAAAATATTTTGGATTTTCGACTTTCTTATACAAATACAAGACAGTTGAAGGTGCATACTTTTATAGCCGCTCCTGTTACTGACAGCTATAGCGACATCTGCGTATACATATATAGTATTTTATACTTATGAATATGTAATATTTTTTATTTAAATATATATTTGTATTTTTATAAACTGTTATAAATATGCAAATAACTGCACACAAACTTTATGAATATTTTGGAACAAATTAAATTTTGTGGTCAATCGCCAAAAAAAAATAAATTGTTTTGTTTTCTTATTTGATTTAACAGATTTGTGTGTTTTAATTGAGTACAAACAAATTTTATTAAATGAAAATTGTATTAAAAAATAATACTTTACATTTAGGGCCCGTTTATCTATTACGAAAATAGTCTAAACGAAAGAAATTGACAATTACTTTCGTCAAAAATGCTTGGAAAACAAAAACAAATTTTCGTTACTTTGCTTTCGTTTAGAGTATATTCGAAATACATAAACCAGGGCTTAATTTGGGTTTTTGTTCTATTTGTTAGTTTTTGGTTATCTAATATTAATTTTAAAAAACTGTTTGTATATTCCGTTTTGTATGTCAGTCATATTTTAAACTAAATGTTTTTTTTAGAAAAACCCAAAGAGAAATTTGGTAACAATTAAGGGAATTTAAAATATTTTATAAACTGGTAAAATTAATTTGTACCAAAACAATTCAATACTCATTAGCTGAGATTTTTTTTCTGTAGGAAGTAAAGAGTTATTAAAGGGCTCTTATTTTCTTGTTTTCTCAATTATTCTTCAAAGTTTTTTGCTGGGTTTTTGATTTTTTTTTTTTACATTTAATATATATTTTTTTGGCTTGCGTTTTTGCATTTATCTCATTAGCAACATAACACAATTTTGTTAGCCAGATTTATTTTTTCGCTTATTTGGGTTTGCATTTATGTTTTAAATTTATTTGGTTTTGTTTTTCTTGTTTATCTGTGGGTTTTATTGTAACATATTATTGTGTAAATAAAAAGTTTTTGGAAACAACTGTTTTGTGTGCATATTTCTATTAAAAGTGGGTCAAATATTATGTGACAGCAATTTGTATATGAGGCGTATGAGTGCTATTGAATTATCCGTTCACAAAGCGAATGAGTTATATTTAGTTTAATGAATTTAATATAACTCATACGTTGAGCATGCCAACTGTGTTTTTCGCTTTAATTTAAATCTTAGTTTTATACGAAACGAAGAAAAATGAATCTAACATTGAATAAATCAGTTGGAAATCGACTGCCTTTATTTTACTTGCATAATCAACTTTTTATCAGTATGGAATAAAAATAATTATGAATCTTGCATTTTAGGCATAGGGTGTATTCAGCGAACTTATGTAAAACAGTATGAGGAACATTTTTGTTGGAAATTTTAATATTCTGCCTCTTCAAGTTGAGGGTATTTTTTGTCCCAAATGGGCCAAAAAAATTCGCCTCGTAGTGTTTACATGAGTTCGCTGAAGACATCCTATACCTAGAATTTACGACTCACATGGTTTCCCTCTGAAATCCATGTTTGTGGGAAATTTGAGTGCCAATTCTGAATAAGTACGAAATTAACCCTTGAACACATTTTATTATTTCTGGAATTGAAGTTAAATTTTATATTACAGGAGAATTTCATTGTAAATATTTTTGGCTCTTCAACTTACAAGTCCTTATTCTCTCCTTTTAAAAATGGGCCAAAAAGTCCCTTTAATTGAAGTGTTAGAGGATTAAAATATTCCACAAAAATGTTCCCCGTAGTATTTCACAACAGTTCGCTGAACACATTCTGTACCGAAAATGGAAGATTCACATAGTTTCTAGTACTTTAAAACGCCGATACACGTCTATTTTTTTTTTGTCCCTTCTGCCAGAATTGGTTGTTAAAACCTTGTTATTTTGGAAAATATTTGATTTTGTTGTACAGTGTTATTCGTTGCAACCAACGAAACAATTTTTGGAAAATTTCAATTTACGTTTCCTGCCAAATCCCACATTTAAGAAGAAAGAGCTAATGAGGTTGAAAAAAATTCGACCAGTGATTTATTCTATAAATAATTCTTAATGTTCTGAAGACTTTCCTCATAATTTAGGGACATTTACTTATACAAAAAATGGATTCTGGGGGTCATGTAGACTCTTTCCGAGATTATTATTATCTTTTATTTATAGCGAAACCATGCGATTTCTGGAAACCTTTTTCCAATAGAAAAAAATCTCTAGAATCTGATTTTTTCTTAGAGCTTTTCTATAGGAAAAAACCTCAGCATTTGAGGGAATTTTCATAAAAACGTTCTTAAAATCTAATCATTTTTCTATAGAAGAAATTCTCAGAATCTGGGTTTTTCTGTAGAAAAAAGCCTTTAGAATATTAATGTTTTGAAAAAGTTATGAGAATCTTAGCGGTTTTCTCAGAATCTGAAAATTTTTCTGCAGGAGTTTAATCTGAAAAATTTATTAGAATATGAAGGTATTTCTGAGGAAAAAGGCTTCAGAATATAATGGTTTCTCCATTCGAAAAAGTTCGCAGAGTCTTATTGCTTTTCTATAGGAAGAAGTCTTCAAATTCGGGAAGATTTTCTTTAGGAAATAGTGAGAGGTTTTTTTTATAGATAAAGCCTTGGAATATGATGTTTTCATAGGAAAAGTCCTGAGAATCCCTCAGATTCTATTGACGTTTTTCTATAGGAAAATTCATCAGGAACTCAAGATTTTTCTATAGGTAAAAAACCATTAGAATCTGAAGATTTTCTATACGAAGAAGTCCATAGAATTGGAGGTCTTTTTATTAAAAAAAAGTCCTCCGAATATGGAGGTTTTTCAATATAGAAAAGTCTTTCGAATTTTATGATTCTCTGAAACTGATGATTTTTCTGTAAGGAACTGTCCTCAAAATCTAACCGTTTTCCATAAGAATCTAACGGTGGGTCTCGTACTGCAGGTTTAACTTTAACTTAACTCTAAACAAAAGAAAATGTCAAAAAAATGTACACAAAACAACAACAACACCGTAAAAGCTTAGGAAACATCCATAGAATAAATTTCTCTTGGGAAAAAGCACTCTGAATATTGGGTATTTTCTATGGAATATAAATCTAAATCTGAAATGTTTTTTTGAAGAAAAATTTATCAGGAAAAATGTATAAATAATTACCATTTATATGTATCTTATTTAATCATTTAAGAAGTATATTATTATTTTTTTTTGTTATTTATTTTGAATGTTTGAATAAAAAATCGTTTAAAAGCATTGAAACAGTGTTTTACTTAATTTTAGAATCAATTCGGTTGATCTACTAAATATATCATTCGGTTAGGTTCAACAAATAAATTCCAAAAGCCATAATAATATTACAAAAATGTATAATAATTTAATATAAAAATTTATAATAATTTTAAAGTTCAAAACCAGTTAAATTACTAAATAAATGGTCAAATCATTAAAATTGTACATCAAACATTTATCCAAAGCTAAAATTTATACAATTTTCAATATTCATACTTAAAAGAACCACTTACCTGCCTCTCATTTCCTCAGTCGGCCAATCACCAGCACCCCAAGGCATTTCAGTTGTACCCAATATTAGACCAAATATAAAGCCAAACAGACAAGATATAAACATGCCCACAGCCAAAGTTATGAAACCCACACGCTGTAAAGAAAAATCAAAATTATGATAGAGAAAAGTTACTCAACATAAATATCGTCTAAAAATTAAAATCAAACCTAGTGGGCCTTAAATTGCTTATGCATAATATTATAGGCAACGCATTATTTTTTATTTTAAAATAATGGAAAACGAAACTAATTATTAGTAACTCATTATTATGTTTTAAAATAATGCAGAAAGTAAGTCGGTATCATTACTGGTAGTCCAAAAAATAATGACATGTCACTACCGTTTCTAAACTGGGCTGTTCTATGGAACCGGCGGTAAGGCACCAGCTTCAGAATAGATTCAGAGGTAACCAGTTCTAAAGACTTTTGCTGGGAAATTTCAGTAAAAAAATTGCTGAAAATTAGTATACTTGATATACAAGAGGTTTTACTATTTTTTCAACTAACTTTTTTTTTGAGTGTATATTTTACTAATTTTTCTACTATCTTATTTTTTGAGTGTACATTTTAATAACTTGTTAAAAGTATTATTGCTTTTTAAGTTTCAGGGAGCTCGAAATCGCAAATAAATTTTGAGTGCGTTATGGTGTAATTATTGTAACACTATAGATTGCGGTTTCGAGACCCAGCCATGACAACATCAATTTACAACAAAATTATATATATATAAGTTTCCTATTCCTAATACCATAGCACTTAATGCTACAGAAGTAAAATAATTTAACAGGACTTTGAAGTAGAAATCTTCAGCAAATTTAACAACTTTTCATCATATGACGCACAACAACAATCCATCAATTACAGTGTTGCCATATTTGAAGATCTTCTTTAGCCACCGCCTTTCTTTCTCTTCTAGTTAACCACTTTCTAAATGAAGCAACACATTAATTAATGGGAAGAATTGCTAATAACGCCTAAATTATGATAAAATCATCATAAGTGATCATAATATTATCACTAGAATCATGCTGTATCATGTTGAACTATAGTTTTCCCTTCGTGTACCAGTCTAAAAAAATCCATTTTCGAAAAGTTTGATTTTATGTCCCAATTCAATTAAGATATTCAATATTAAAACCTTTTTATATTTTTGTAATATTTTTAAAAAGTAGAAGAATTCTTTTCACAACAGCCATTTTTAAATAATGAATTTATAACATCCTTTTACTAAAAGAAACATATTGTTAAAATGTATTTTTAATTTTACCTACATACAGATGTAGTATAAACTCAGTTATAAATAATCTCTTCAAGTTTGCTGACATACTTTGTAGTTTATTCACTTTTGTGAAAATTACAAGGTAGTCAGTCTAGTCTACAGTGTTTTTAATACTCTACAATATCGAAAGTAGTGAAGAGTAGAAGAATTATTTGTAACTTTCTAAATAACACAAAATATGAGGAAAGGTTCCCAGGTAGAAAATTACAAAGGGGCCAGCACTGGTAAAGCACCGAAATGGGTGGTATGAGTGCTTGTTAACAGCGCTTTCCCAACGCCCAAATGATAACACCGTTCCACGGTGGTGCCAATGCTTTACCAAGCCCTGGGAAAGCACCCATAAACATAAAAATCAAATGCTTTGCCAACGCTCAAATAAAAAAATTAAAGTGCTTTCCTGACACCCGATCTATTTAATGCTTTGCAAAGTATTGAGATAGCACCAAGAAACATAAAAATCAAGTGTTTTCCCTGCTACCAAATTATGAGCCCTCATCACTGAAGAATTTTAAATTACTCTAAAAATAGACGATTCTTGGAGTTATTGTATTGTGGAGTCAAAAATTATTTAAATATTCACTCTCTTGGAGTTTCTTTTTCAAAAACAAAAATGTTATAGGAAAACAAGTGCTGAGAATTCACCCTTTTAAAGCGTTGGGAAGGCGTCCAAATTTAGTGCTTTGACAGTACTTCTTTTTGAAAGACCGCGGTCTACTTGCGCTTTGCCAGTGCTTCTTTTTTGTTACCACACATAATTTCCACCTGGGTTTTTGCAATACCAATAGTTCTATATGGAAATATGTATTTGTTGATATATTGAGACCCTGTGCGAGATGACAAAATAATACTAATTGACGAAATAGTTTAAAATTTCTTTGAAAAATCATTAAAAACTTTTTCAAATTTTATATAAATTTTGACACCTGAATTTAGGTTAAATTTTATGAAGGCAGTTTGCACTCACCCTAAATATTATTTGATATATCATATAACCGAAGAGTACTTTTTTTGTTAACAGTGATATTGTAGGTTACCACATAGTCGCTGATGATCAATTATTTGTTCAAATTCTTGAATACATACTCAATTAAAAACAACTTATGTGTTAGTTAAAGGTAAGAATTTACCCCCATTCACCACAATTTTTTTCTATAGCAGTCTTTGTGTGTGTGTTGTTATTCCCCATAACTACATTTTTTGCTGAAGAGTTTCAATTAAAATTTAATTGAAACATCATCATTACTATCAACAACATAAACAAAAACAAGCACATATATTTATCTACATTATTGCAGCAACTCCTCAAATGTTAGCCATTATACACTAATGCGTGGGTATATTGATAAGTAGCTAAATTAAAAATGCTTGTTATTTGGGAACTTAACGAAAACTTATATAATTCAAAGTAAAATTTGTTTAAAATTACTTAATGCTCAAAAGAGGAATTTTTATCCGCAACCACTTCAAGTTTTTAAAAATGAGCTTTCTAAAAACGTCGTCCCCTGACGATTTCCTTAGGCAAGAATGAAATCCGGATAGGGACATGCCTACAATGGATTATTTTTTTTTAACAAAAGCAATTGGAAGACACGAAATAAAAAAAATATGATATTTACGATATTGCAATTTTTGTGTAAAAAATACGATAAGAGAAAAATCTTGCAAAATTTAACAGAAAATCAACAAACTTCTAAAAACAATGTACAATATATTTTAGATGTACGCACGTTTAAGTAGTATTTTTTGGAATTTCTTAAAAAAGAACTTAACTGACCAGTAAAAAGGCACACCCAGAAAACAGATTCGGTGCTGACAACCCCATTTGTTGCCAATCGAATGGTTTAGTTGCATCAAATGAATTTTTCGGTTGTGGCTACCGAATTATTCTTGATACAACTGAAATTCCGTTGCCATAGTCAAATTAGTCCTGTCTCAATTGGTTTTCTGTTGCCACAACTGAAAAATTCGGCTACCACAACCGAATTGGCTACAAATGCAGTTACCAGAACTGAATCTGTTTTCTGGGTGCAGAAATATGATACAAGAAAAAGTCCCCATAAAATGCTATTGTGAACTTACGAAACTAAAATAAGTTCAGACGAATTTTTTACTCTTTTTGCATCTTATTTATTTTACACAATGTTGGGCAAAACAATTAAAACTTTAAATGACCATATAACTTGATGTCAAATCCTTTAAGAGTTTAACTATACTGAGCTAGTAAATTCATCTGGCAAAGGATTCATCGACGCCCGAATAAAGTATTGCATAGTGTTATTTGAGTTTACAGTAACATGCGTTTTTAGTTCATTATCAATGAATCTCCATTTAACACATAGGTACACTCATATAAATCTTGTTAAAACTTTTTTTTGTTGGTTTACTTTAAGAAAAAAGTTTTGCCAAATTCTGGTATACACAATATTTTGAAGTATAATTGTTATATAAATTGTCTACAGTGTATATTTTTTTATCATTATATTTTTTTTAAGTTTTTCTTTTAAAATAAATAGTTACAAAAATCGTTTGCTGGGTATTAGAGAATATTATAAAAATTAAAAAAGAAATCTACTTAACCTAAATAGAAATCAACAGATTTGAGTATGATTTTTGTTAAAAATTAATTGATATTTAATATAATTTTACAGATTCTTTCAAGAATGATGAAAATTTGTAATTTAAATACTTTAAATACTGAACGTATGAGTTATTTCTATTTATACAAATGAATTCAATATAAATCATACGTACGTGGTCTTCTACTTAAGGGTAAACCACTCTCTTTAAAAATTAATAAAAACAGCAATATTTATATATAAGTGTACTATTAAAAAAAAATTCTTTTTATGGTTGAAAATTAAAATTTTAAATTCCGACAACCATAGCAACCCTGCCGGCCCATTTCGTTGCAGAATTTTTTTTAGGCAAAATAGAGTGGCACCATGCAGCAATGAGTTATCATCAGAAAATAAAAAGAGAAGAATTTTTTTACCGATGATTAAACTCTTTAGCCCTGATGTGGCTGGATTTTAAAATTTATGATTTGTGTAAAACTGGTACGAGTGTAAATTCAATAGTTGAAAAAAAACAACAAAAAATATCATGGTTTTTTATTTTTCGAAAAAAAGTTCACTTTAAAAATGATTGTAAATTTACTACTATAAAGTATTTTGTTTAATTTTAATTTAATTAATTTAATTTAAATTTCGGGACAAATTCAAACAAAAATAATCGGTTTTAGAATCGACAGTAGAAGCGGTTGTATGTGAAAAGTAGCTATTCTTAACTTTTTCAATAGTTAAGAAAAAGTCTAGGGTCCAATAAAAGATTATCAACTTCTAACGATTTTTTCAATAGAGTGCGTCTGAGATATTAAAGAGCCTTTCCTATACAAAAAATGTCAGAGTAAAAGTATATTTTGCTTCCAGATTTTAAAGAATTTTTCTTATAGAAAAGGTCTCAATTTTCTTTTTTTGCAATATAATTTTTTTTTTCAAATTGGAAAAGGTCCTTATAATCTGTGACTTTTCTATAGGAAAATATTTTCAGATTCTAAACATTTAAAATCTTAACTTCTTCCATTGCAAAAGAGCCTTTCTCACAGATAAATTCCGCAGGACTTGAGGCTTTTCCATAGTAAAAAGGCACAGAAATTTTAACATCGCCTAAAGAAAAAGTTCTCATGATATCAGGTTTCATAAATTTAAAATTTTTCTGTAGTAAGTCTTCCATATCATTATTATTAGTCTTATTAATGTTATATAATTTTTTATTAATAAAATATTTAAAAATTATTTTATTAATTCAAAAGTTTTACACACAAAATAGGTAAAAATACCCTTAATTTCTGTAAATTATTCAATGAATCCATTATCAATGGATTCATACCCATTTCTTTTGTAATTGACTTATGCATAATGTGTGTAATTATTTACACACTCTGTAGTAAATTTACCCAATTTACTGTAGTATTAAAGTTGTCTACTATAAGTTGGGTAAATTTACACAAAAATTAATTAGAATGTAGGCAAACATTTTAAAATGTATCCACGTCAGAAACTTCATTTTTTAGTCCGCTAATATCCAAAAAAGACAGGTCGAAAATCGGTGTACCCCTTAAACCTGCACAGTGAACAGTCGATTTTTGATATGTTGTTTCAAAAAAATTCCATTTAACGTCTAAAGAGAAGTTTACTACTACAAAACGGATAAAAATTTCCAAACTTTGTAGTAGTTGAAATTAATATTAATTATCTACTTTAATTGCCTAAAATTCTGCAAGAATCGGTTCTGCTGTTTTGAAGATATTTGGCTTATAATGGTTTAGTAGTTGCATAAATGAAAAAAAATTTCAATCCCCGGTCATGGCTATACACAAAAAGTTTTTCATATAGAGACAAATTAATAATTAAAAATTACTTTGATCAGTTGACACATAAACTAACCACTGACGAGTCTTTGGATGAGACGAAACTGCGGCAGTCTGGTTAAATTTCCCTTGTGTCTGTTAAATTTTTCAATAAATATGTTTTCTTCTTCCTATAAATCAGCTCTAGTAAAAATTCTTTAGTAATTAATTCTAATATTAATAACGATTGTCCTAACCGACGGTTACAAACAATTAACTAAAAAAATTTAATTTAATTTTTAAAAAATTCGTTTATTTTATTTAAAAATATCTAAAAACTGACCTGAAATTAAAGAAATTCATTAAAAATGTTTTGTAAAAATTACAAATTTTACTAAAAATTAGGAAAAAAATGCCAGCTAAAATTGTTTTACTAACATTTTTTAGTGTATTAAGGAAAATTTTCGATTAATAAGTTAGTGTATTAGTGACTCACTCACACAAAAATTGACGTCTCTCATTCATTTTTAAAGTTGTTTTGTATACTGAATATATTTTCATACACATTGCAATAAATAATGATAAATTATGGCATTATGAGTTTGTTTATCCAAATTTTTACAGAATATAGAAAATATATCAAACTTTTTAAATATGAGACAGTAAATAAAAAATCTAAACAGACCAAACCCCTTAAAGTGTTTTTATTAACGTTTCATAAGTATTTATTTATTTCCTTTTTTTACTGACAATAATTTTAATGCACCAATTAAATCAGAATCTTGCATTACACCGAAGAATTTATACTTGAACGTATGAGTGATATTTAAATAAGCATATGAATTAAATATCACTCATACGACATGTGATCCATTTTAAAAGAAGTATTTAAGTAAACAAACGAAATTTTAAAAACGAAATATGAATAATATGCAAAAATACAATTAATTGGAAATAGTTGTTATTTCCAATTTCCAATTAAGAATATTTAAAAATACTAATATTTTTTCGTGATTATAATAAGATTTATATGGAATTGTGTTGCATCGTTTGTTTTATTTTTAAAACAAATTAAAATTTTCTACGAAAATTTGATAACACAATTTTTTTAATCTAAATTTAAATTCAAAAATTTTCTTGTGACTGAAAACACAATTAAAATTTACGGTTTGTATTTGGTACCACTTACAACATTTATACCGCCCTCAACATTTCAACATATGATAACTCATTTAAATGAAAAGTCATTTATTTGTTTTATGTTTTTCTCTGCACTTTTATTTGCCACATATACAGATTTTTACAAATAATATTAGTTTTTGTGATTTTAAAACCATTTAAAAAAAGAGGTTGATATTTTTCTGCTATCCATCATAGTGGTTTGGGGAAAAAAATACAGCTGTACATATTTTAAAATACATATAGCAACAATAATGAATTGTATTTTTTGGCTAAACTATTTGTGAAAACAATTTTCTAAAATGGTCAATCAATTTTGAAATGTTCACTATATAAATTTTATAGAGGATAATTCATTTGTGAAAAGTTTTTCATTTATTGTTTTAGTGTTTCTCCTTTTTGACAAATTGGTTTATATAAAATACATTTGAAATTGCAATTATCACAATATTTTAAAAGAACAGTGGGTGAAAAAACAACGAAATTGAAGTGCTTTTCTAAATCAATAATTTTAAAAATCTACTTAATTGTATTAGTGATTCAATACCAAAATAAGACATTATATTTTAGTTGTTGCAATTTCAAATGTTTTCGTAATAAAATTCTGAATTAATTGACTGAGAATTTAAATAGACACATGTGATTTAAATCTATTAATCATTGAAAATTTTATTTTGAGTAAATTTACGGTGGCATTAACAAAAAAAATGGATTACACTACATGAGAGCCTAAAAATACCTCTTGCAACAATATATTTTCCAATAAACTTTAGTGCTCCAATATTTTTTAGGGACCATTGCAGTTTATATATTTTTGGTAGATACTAAAGGGCTGCAATTAATGTTTCACAATTCATTCTTTTGAATGCGGTGATGCCAGATTTAAGTATTTTTAATACTAAAAATAAAAAAATAGACAATTTTGCTTATTTATACTTCTTTACAGGATATTAAAATTTATATCATTACGAAAAAAAAAAATCTTGGGGTTATATAAGAGAATGTTTTGCAAATGCTTTGCAAGACATTTATGCGACTGTTTAGTATGTAGATACCAAATATTTTAAAAATTTTTACTTATTTTTAGCCTTTCATTTCATGCAATATGGACAAATTTTGCTGATGAAAAAATATTTTATGGGCCGATTGGACTTCATCTGTAGTGTCAAATTTAAGGAAAAGTCCGAAGATAAGCAACAAATTCACTGTTCGGCCACCGAACTTTCTTTCTTTAACTTTACAGCAAAACTACGGGGTGTTCCTTAAATTTGAGACTCAAAATCGCTTTAAATCGGGAAACCAACCATTTTCCCCGTATCAAGATTTCTCAATAATGCCTTTAAATATTTAAAAAAAACAAGCCAAATATCGCTTTTTGGCCGAAATATTCGGTCGGACACTAAATTTTAGCGTAAAAGTTCAATACTTATATAAAAAGTAAAATAATAAAATTATTGCAATTGAATAAGTAGTTAAATGGCAAAAAATATATTTTTTGACTTTTTCTTTTAGTCATTCAATAAAAAAAATGCACAAAATACGGACTTTCGGTATAAGTTAAAATATTCGGTCAAAATTTTATTGTCGGCTTGCCTGCAAGTAGTGCTATGTGTTTTTTAATAGATTTTCAAGAGACCGAAAAAACTGTTAAAAAATAATAAGCTGTTTTTATATATAGGCAGCTTATTATTAGTTTGACCAGGCCTTATGCAAGCCACTCAATTTCTGTCAACCGCTCTCTCCCTGGCTCTGTCTAAAATTTCAAGAAGTTAAATTTCAGTTAAGGGATTCAGCTTTTGTGTTTTGTTTACTATATTTTGTGTATTTCTTAGAACAATTTTTAATATTTATTAAAATTCTACAATAAAACTTAACCCATCCACCCCCACAAAAGCTTCTTGAAATGCTGGCCAGAGCCAGCTAACGGAATTTGTGATGCACATCTACTCTTGAGATTATACGCTCTTTAGTTTAAATTACTCGCCATTTATTAAATAATTTAGCTAGGAATGGGTTACATACAGTTGATGTAAGTCAAACTCGGACAACAAATATTAACTTCTTTGAGGAAACATATTATGTACACATAATTAAAAAATTAAATATTTATTTATGGTAAAGATTGGTATTTTTAGTGTCTTTCTATTTGCGAACATTTTAGTTTTTATTCAATATAGAAGAATGCAAAAATAAGCATTTACCAAATAAACACAAGATTTTATTAACAAGCCTAACTCGGACACTTTTCATATTTTCAAAAAAAACTTAGTGGTTTTGGTTTTCTTGACAATTTTTTTTCTAAAAATAATTTGTATGTGTCAGAAATTTTAAAAACCAATTAAATTGAATTTGACTGCGAATAAAATACGTTGTAATGGGACGCCAACGAGGCCAAACTTGTATTGAAGTGCGCGAACTTATCATTAACCACCATAAAAGTGGAAAAACTGTCCAGCAAATACAAGATCTTGTAAATAGAAGTCACTCCACCATCCACGATATAATAAAGCGGTATAAAAAATATAAAGATGTACACAATAGATCAAAAACTGCTACCAACAAAATCTTTTCCGCTTCTAATGTTCAGTTTTTGGTAAGAAAAATCAAACAGAATCCATTTCTAAGCGCACCAAAACTAGCGGAGATTGCAGAAAAAGAATTGGAAACGAAGCCCAGTGACCCAACAATAAGAAATGTTCTGCGTGGTCAACATTATGGAGGAAGAAGATGCCGGAAGAAGCCGTATATAAGCAAGGTAAATCAAAACAAGCGGTTACATTTCGCAAAAGACCACAAAAACCATGACTTTTCCTTCTGGAAAACCGTAATGTTTACTGATGAGAGTAAATTTAATCTCTTTGGGTCAGATGGGAAACCATTCGTGTGGAGAAAGGCAAACGAGGAGCTGTTACCCAAAAATTTAAAACCTACTATTAAACATGGTGGTGGTAGCGTGATGGTATGGGGGTCGTTTTCAGCGGAAGGTCCTGAAGTTCTACATTTTATTGATGGGATAATGGACCAGCATGTTTATCTAAGTCTTTTGAAAGAAAATGTACCTACTTCAGTGAAGAAACTTAACTTAGGGAATCATTGGTCGTTTTACCAAGACAATGATCCTAAGCATAAAGCCCATAACATACGGTCCTGGCTATTGTATAAATGTCCACATGTAATAGAAAAGCCTCCCCAGAACCCTGACCTTAACCCTATAGAAAATCTATGGGATCATTTAGGGCAAAAGATTCGAAACCACACCATTTCCAACAAAAATGATTTAAGAAGAGTTTTACGTGAAGAATGTGACCAAATAAGCCCTGAGTATTGCAAAAAACTTATAGAATCCATGCCAAAACGCCTGGAGATGGTTATTAAAAATAAAGGAATGCATACAAAATATTAATAACAGCTTACAATACGCGGTTTTGTATATTTCAATACACTGTCCGAGTTTGACTTGCTGATATTTTTTTTGAATTATTTCTTGTTTAACTTTTTCTTGTATTTTTTGTAAATGAATTGATTCTTGAATTATACCAATAAAATGATGCTTAGGTACCCTATTTCTCACAACAATAAAAATCGTGGTTTTAATTTTTATTCCCTTGTTTTTGTTTACATGAAAATATATGTGTATAGTGTCCGAGTTTGACTTGCACCCACTGATAATTTAAATATCCTCTTCCTGATTTCGAAACCCGTTCCTCGATATATCGTATCATATTTGAGATCTCCAGTATCAAGTCTGATGTAAATACCTGCCAATATATTGAATACAAAAATCAAAAAATGTAAAACTTTTTTATCCTTTTTGGCATATGTGCCAAACAAATTATAAGTTGACGATATTTATTCTTATTGGATATTTTACTTCCAAAAATAAAATTTTAAATAATATATAAATATCAATGACAATGTTTCTCGTGTTAACTATTTTATTTTTCTGTTTATTTATTTATTTACTTTTTTTTCTTTATTGGTTTTTGAACCTATGCATAATGTATATTTGTCATATGTCCACTATTGACAAAATATTTTTATATTATACAAAAAGTACTATTCTGTAGTTGCAAATTTATTATACATATTTTAATTTTAATTCAGTTTTCCTGTTTGTTTTATTTTTATAATTGTAGTAAGTAATACTTTGTTATATTCATTTAATATTTGGCATATTTTTAACAGCTCATATGGCATTTTCACATAATAAATATTTAAAAAATAGTTAGTTTTTGCACAAAAAATTTGGAAAAAAAACTATTATTGTTTTAATTTAAATGTATTGATGTTATACGTAAACAAATTTTATACAGTTTTGGGAGAAACAAAAAAATAGGTCAATTTATGCAATTAGTGTTTTTATGGATTGGATGGTCTTTTATTTAGTCATACAATGAAAATACTGATTGGTAAAGATCAAAGCGGGTTAAAAAATGAAATAAATAACAACAATATAGTATACAATTTTTTAGTAAAACAACTTTTCTTTGGCAGCCTATCAAAATGTTCACATTCAGAATCCAAAAAACTTTATTTTAGTATATTCCTTGATCTTGCATCTTTCTACGACATTTGAAGAAAAATTCTTTGGTTTAAGTTTCCTTTATTATTCTTTATTATAAATTGCAACTTACTGACTCCTTATGATGTTACAAAAATTCTATAGAATTCTACTTGCACGTATATATATGAAGTACGACATGTTAACCTAGATTAACACTTTACATTTGTAGGTACAAATGTCTTTTGCATTCTGTATTGTATGATGTAAGTATGGTAAGTGCATCCTTTAAGTCGCTTTTCATTCAAACATTTTTCTTTTCACCAAAAATGTTTATAAGAAGTTGTAGTAATTATTTGTTTTTAGGTGAAACTTAAGAGTAGCATAATAAGTTGAATTTTTTCAAAAGAAGTTTTTAATATCATCTAATTACGGAATATTTTTGGATATTTTTTTTATATTAAACTTACAATTAAATGTACAGAGAATGTACGTGTGTGGGGTTTTTAAAATAGTATGCACTAAATAACAATTAGGGTGGATCAACATCAAATTTTGTTCTCATTTCGATAACAAGAGACTGAAGATCTTGAGCATAGATATAAACAAAAACGAGTAAAAAGGTTAAAGTCGGGCATGCCGACTATACAACACCCTACACCAGTCTGGTTAAAAGCCAACTAATGTTTGGATCCGAAATTCGAATGGGTTAAAATGGGACTTGTGTCAAAATTTTCTATAATGTGAGTCTGCGAACCAAATTTCATTAAAATATTTTAATATTTGCGACCTGCAGTTTGTAACCAACCCAATATTGGGGGGACCCTTATATGGGCATTAGGTCTAAACATGGACCGGTGTTAACCAAAATCAATAGGCTTCGTCCTTGGGCTGACATAGGTCGGTGTACCAAATTTCATCAAAATATCTTAATATCTGCGACCTGCAGCGTATAAACAATATAATTTTGGTGCGACCCTTATATGGGCACTAGGTCTAAACATGGACCGGTGTTAACCAAAATCAATAGACTTCGTCCTTGGGCTGACATAGGTCGGTGTACCAAATTTCATCAAAATATCTTAATATCTGCGACCTGCAGCGTATAAACAATATAATTTTGGTGCGACCCTTATATGGGCACTAGGTCTAAACATGGACCGATGTTCACCAAAATCAACAGGCTTCGTCCTTGGGTCAACATATGTCTGTGTACCAAATTTCATCAAAATATTATAATATTTACGACCTGCAGCGTATAAACAATATAATTTAGGGGGGACCCTTATATGGGCACTAGGTCTAAACATGGACCGGTGTTAACCAAAATTAATAGACTTCGTCCTTGGTCTGACATAAGTCGGTGTACGAAGTTTCATAAAAATATCTTAATATTTTCGACCTGTAGAGTGCGCACAAGAATGCATGGACAGACAGACAGACAGACAGACAGACAGACAGACAGACAGACAGACAGACAGACAGACCGACGGACGGACGAACGGACAGACGGACATCGTTAAATCGAAACAAAAAAAATTCTGAGCAGATCGGTATACTATAAGGTGGGTCTAGGACCAATATTTTTTGGTGTTACAAACATCAGCACAAACTTGTAATACCCTGACCACATAGTGGTGTAGGGTATAAAAATCATTTTCGAGGCGTCCAAATTTAAATTTTTTACAATTTTCTAATTAATGCTAGATTAGCGCCATCTTGCGGTGTCTTTTTGAAACAACTAATGAAGTTGTAAACAATACAACATTACACCCTTTCTAGAAAGGTATTACTTATGAAAATCGGATAAAAAATCTGGCAACTAGAGGTAAAAGTATATAAGTAAAATTATTTTCTGCTTGATGATGAAATGATGATGATGATGATGTTGATCAAAACAAGCAGAAAATAATTTTACTTATACACTTTTACCTCTAGTTGCCACATTTTTTATCCGATTTTCATAAGTAATACCTTTCTGGAAACGGTGTAATGTTGTATTGTTTACAACTTCATTCGTTGTTTTAAAAAGCCACCGCAAGATGGCGCTATTCTAGCATTTATTAGAAAACTGGGCGCCTCGAAGATGATTTTTATACCCTACACCACTATGTGGTCAGGGTATTATAAGTTTGTGCTGATGTTTGTAAAACCAAAAAATATTGGTCGTAGACCCACCTTATAGTATACCGATCGGTTCAGAATTTTTTTTTATTTCGATTTAACGATGTCCGTCTGTCCGTCCGTCTGTCCGTCCGTCCGTCCGTCCGTCTGTTTGTCTGTCCATGCAATCTTGTGCGCACTCTACAGGTCGCAAATATTAAGATATTTTGATGAAATTTGGTACGCAGACCTATGTTGGCGCAAGAACGAACAAGTTTTAATTTGGTGAACATCGGTCCATGTTTAGACCTAGTGCCCATATAAGGGTCCTACCAAAATTATATTGTTTATACGCTGCAGGTCGTAAATATTAAGATACTTCGATGAAATTTGGTACACAGACCTACATTGGCCCAATAACGTAGCCTATTGATTTTGGTGAACATCGGTCCATGTTTAGACCTAGTGCCCATATAAGGGTCCCACCAAAATTATATTGTTTATACGCTGCAGGTCGCAAATATTAAGATATTTTGATGAAATTTGGTACACCGACCTATGTCAGCCCAAGGACGAAGCCTATTGATTTTGGTTAACACCGGTCCATGTTTAGACCTAGTGCCCATATAAGGGTCTCACCAAAATTATATTGTTTATACGCTACAGGTCGCAGATATTAAGATATTTTGATGAAATTTGGTACACCGACCTATGTCAGCCCAAGGACGAAGCCTATTGATTTTGGTTAACACCGGTCCATGTTTAGACCTAATGCCCATATAAGGGTCCCCCAATATTGGGTTGGTTACAAACTGCAGGTCGCAAATATTAAAATATTTTAATGAAATTTGGTTCGCAGACTCACATTATAGAAAATTTTGACACAAGTCCCATTTTAACACATTCGAATTTCGGATCCAAACATTAGTTGGCTTTTAACCAGACTGGTGTAGGGTGTTGTATAGTCGGCATGCCCGACTTTAACCTTTTTACTCGTTTTTGTTTATATCTATGCTCAAGATCCTATGTTAGCCCAATAACGCAGCCTATTGATTTTGGTGAACATCGGTCCATGTTTAGAACTAGTGCCCATTTAAGGGTCGCACCAAAATTATATTGTTTATACGCTGCAGGTCGCAAATATTAAGATATTTTGATGAAATTTGGTACACAGACCTATGTTGGCCCAAGGACGAAGCCTATTGATTTTGGTGAACATCGGTCCATGTTTAGAACTAGTGCCCATATAAGGGTCGCACCAAAATTATATTGTTTATACGCTACAGGTCGCAGATATTAAGATATTTTGATGAAATTTGGTACACCGACCTATGTCAGCCCAAGGACGAAGCCTATTGATTTTGGTTAACACCGGTCCATGTTTAGACCTAATGCCCATATAAGGGTCCCCCCAATATTGGGTTGGTTACAAACTGCAGGTCGCAAATATTAAAATATTTTAATGAAATTTGGTTCGCAGACTCACATTATAGAAAATTTTGACACAAGTCCCATTTTAACCCATTCGAATTTCGGATCCAAACATTAGTTGGCTTTTAACCAGACTGGTGTAGGGTGTTGTATAGTCGGCATGCCCGACTTTAACCTTTTTACTCGTTTTTGTTTATATCTATGCTCAAGATCCTATGTTAGCCCAATAACGCAGCCTATTGATTTTGGTGAACATCGGTCCATGTTTAGAACTAGTGCCCATTTAAGGGTCGCACCAAAATTATATTGTTTATACGCTGCAGGTCGCAAATATTAAGATATTTTGATGAAATTTGGTACACAGACCTATGTTGGCCCAAGGACGAAGCCTATTGATTTTGGTGAACATCGGTCCATGTTTAGAACTAGTGCCCATATAAGGGTCGCACCAAAATTATATTGTTTATACGCTACAGGTCGCAGATATTAAGATATTTTGATGAAATTTGGTACACCGACCTATGTCAGCCCAAGGACGAAGCCTATTGATTTTGGTTAACACCGGTCCATGTTTAGACCTAATGCCCATATAAGGGTCCCCCCAATATTGGGTTGGTTACAAACTGCAGGTCGCAAATATTAAAATATTTTAATGAAATTTGGTTCGCAGACTCACATTATAGAAAATTTTGACACAAGTCCCATTTTAACCCATTCGAATTTCGGATCCAAACAATACACCAGACTGGTGTAGGGTATTGTATAGTCGGCATGCCCGACTTTAACCTTTTTACTCGTTTTGATATGTCGTAGTGAAACTTTTTTTTCCTCATGCTAAAAGCTATCGAAAAATCGATGGCACAATATCGATTGCTAAATCAACCCACCCTAGTGTACACTAGACCGTACCTTAAAAAAAAAAGTTCGCCGTACACCCTCCAATATGAAGTATTTTTGCAAGGCAATTTAAAAAAAAAAAAAAAAAATTTTTGCCGAAATTTTTCAATTTTTCGTTATAGCTTTGGCATTTAAAATCGGATTTTAAAGTGTGATATATCAATTTTTTTGCCTCGAGGAGACCAGTGTTTTGATATATAGTAAAAATCCAATTAAAATAAATTTAAAAAGGCGACCTCTACGTTCGGCAACCAATATATAAAAAAAATTTATACTGGGTTTGCGAGCTTTAATTTTCTGACATTAGGGTTGTACATTTGGGTGGTAGCAACTGAGATCTGGTGGGTAAGTACTAGAACGGGATACTTGAGGTCAATGGCCCTTAGAACAAAACACTGACCTCCTCGAGAGAAAAAGATCAATGTATTATACTTTAAGGTACGACTGTAAATGCCAAAGATATAACGAAAAATGTAAAATGGCGACCCCTACGTTCGGTAAAAAAAATATTTTTTTTAAACCTCCTTGCAAAAATACTTCATATTGGAGGGTGTACGGCGCACGTTTTTTTTATACCCTCAAATTTCGCATCCAAATGTATATGGAAATATATGATGTATGGTCAAATACATCGAACTAGACACATATGAGCCAATGTATGATCATGTATGTTCATATATATTTCGATTTTCACATGGGTTATGAAATTTTATATATTCTTTTAAAAATGTGTAAAAAATCATGAAACATATTTGGTCCTATTTTATGTTGTTAAAAAAATCCAGTCGGACATATAATGCCAGGACATACCTCCCTTCTGAAGGATACTGGAATTAAACAAAAAAAATTCTGAGCTGATGAGTATTACATTTATACGAAAAAATAACATGGAATTGTTAAGACTCTCTCAAAATAGTACGGTAGTGAAAGGGTTAAGTATATGCATGTATTGGTGCTTAAATTAAATTTCGTATTGAATACAATAATACGAAGATTATATTAAAAATGTCTAATACTAATGATGTGGAAATAATATGGATAAACTCTCAAGAATAACGAAAAAAATAGAATTGTACAAAATCAACAATTTTTTTAGATTGTTTTTAATAAACTTAAGAAAAGACAATTTTGTTTTAAGTTGGTTCAGTCTGAGCAAAAAATGTAATTTAAACACTTTAAGTATATTATTAATATTGAATACAACATTCATTTTATATTTCTAAACACAGTATAAATATGTATATAAAATAATATTTATAATTTGTTTCCAAAAACTATATATATTTTAAATAATAATATAAATATATGTCTCACTCGCAACTTTTCAAGTTAAATAAATATAAAATATATACTTACAACTAATTCTCCGTCTGATATTATGGTACCAAATGTTATAGACATAACAGGACCCATTAAGGGGGATACCAACATGGCTGCTGTAATATTTGGTGCATTATTTTCCACTAAACCCAAAGCGGCTAAAGAGCTAAAATATACATAATAAAAACCAACAAATTCACAACATGTTAAAAATTTAATTATCAAAAATAGAGACGTTCAAAATATATGCAGACACAGGATAAATAGTTAAAAGCAACATCAGTTCTAGCAATTATAAATGTAACTTTCAAACGGATAAACATGAAAATCGTCTGTCATCTATAAACCACATGTACATGCAAATACTGGCACAAGTACAGACACACGCATACTAAAACACACATACATGTCTATAACCACTATTATATAAACATATATACCATCGTTGGTAAGTGGTTTTATATTGAAAGGTTTTATAACTAAATTTCATGCTCAAAATATAAACGTTTATGGTTTAGTGAACTTTGGTTTAAAATTTAGTGCGAAAAGGGTGTCAAAAAGGCTGTGGTAGGGACCACCATCATTATATTAAGTGCTAAAACTTACTCAGCTGTTACAATCAATAGCAGATAATCGAATGATAAAGAGCCGCCAGAACGTACACCATCGACCACTTGCTTAACTGTTAATTTTGATTTAATTGATTCAACAAAATTATTCCATTTAGATAATTCTTCACCATCCATAGAGTCACTAGAAAGGGAGACGAAAAACAATTGACAATACAAATTTTTACTAAGGAAATTGTAAAAAATTAAAATAAATTGTGTAAAAGATTGTGCAAAACTATTTTATATAGGAGATGAATTTATTATCGTATGTTAGTTTAGTAAAACCAATAAAGGGTAGGTGGAGCAGTATGGGCACAGTTAAATTTTATGAACACTATAAAAGTGCACAATCAGTATTAAAATGCATCTAAGCCAAATTCATATACCCACAGCCAAAAATTTCAAAGAACCATTCGTAGAACATTTTCATCTATCCAAACAACAATTCAACTTTCGACAGCCCAGAATCTTAGGAATTTAAAATGATGGTTGTCCAAGCTGTAACTTTTCTGATATGATACCAGATTAAGGGTGGTTGCGAACTGGCTAAATAAAATCTAAGCTAAATTCAGGTTTCAAAGTTTCTATGAAATTAAAAAGGTTTTAAAAAAAATTTCAAAAAAATTTAAAACCCTTTTATCGATTTGTATTTAGTTTAGAATTTATTTAGCCACTTCGCACAGAGACTAAATGCAATTTAATTGCTAGCTTATAAAAAATTGAATTGGAGCAATGAAAAATTATTACAAATATTATTGAAAAAATGAAAATTTTGTTCAAAATTTAGTTGAAATCTGTATTAAATCTAATTTATTTTAGTACAGTGTTGTTCTTCATATAGACCAGCTGCAATTAATATGCATTTTTATTAATTTTAATTTAATAGGTTTGAGGTTTAGAAGAAGAATAAAAATTTTTTTTTTTTTGCAAAATCAGACTAGATCTAGTTTCTGCCTTTTTTCTATGGACAGGCTTCATCAGTGATTTTCCATTAAAATATATTATTGTTTATATTTTATTGTCAGATTGTCTCTATATGATAATTTTTCAACAACCCGTCGCACAGTGCTTTGATCTTATATAACGATTGGACAAAAATAGAAGGAGGTGAAACAGAGTTTTGAAATTTTGGTACACTGGCATAGAACCCCTTAGTTAAGAAAAATTTTAATTTTTGGATATATCGGGCCAAGGACACGCCCACCTCCCATAGGTCCTGAAATTTAAAAATATTATTTTAGCTACATAAATGGACGTCAAATTACAAAAAGTATCCATTGAGATACACATAAAACTGGAAACGTTTGTGTCAATTTTTATCAAAATCGAAGCAAGGACTCTTAGTCGTGCCATATATCCATTATCTTAAAATCTTTATAAAGCCTGCAAAAATTATCCGATTGCCAGGAAATTTAGCATGTGAATTGATATAAGGTCAAGCCATATTTGTGCCAAATTTGGATTCATTAATAAAATAAATAATGCCTCTTATAAAACATGCGTTTTAAATGATTTTTCTAAAAAAAAAAAACTAAATAGGATTAAAATAGAAAACCATGTGAATCCTTCATTTTAGGTATGGGATATGTTCAGCGAACTTATGTAGAATACTACGAGTAATATTTTTGTGGAACATTTTAGCCTTCAATTAAAGATACTTCTTTTGGCCCATTTTCAAAACGGACAAAAACGACCCGTAAGTTGCAGAGTTAGAGGGTTAAAATGTTCCGCAAAAATATTTGTCATGAAATTCTACTATAAGTATTTTAAGACATCAGCATTGAAAATTTAACTTCAGTGCCAGTAATAAGTAAAAACTTAAAATGTGTTTAAGGATTAATTTCGTACTATTCAGAATTGGCGCTCAAATGTCCCACAAACCTGAATTTTAGGGAGAAACCATGGGAATCTTCCATTTTAGGTATAGGATGTATTCAGCGAACTTATGTAAAACACTACGAGAAACATTTTTTTGGAACATTTTAACACTCTAACTCTTCAACTTACGGGCCTTTTTTTGTACCTTTTTAAAAAGTGGCCAAAAAATTCCCTTTCATTGAAGAGTTAGAGGGTTAGAATGTTCCACAAAAATGTTCCTCGTAGTGTTTTTGCGGTTATGCTTCCCAAAGTTCAAAGATAGATTTTTTTTATCAGCTGGTAATTTAATTAAAAAATGTAGCTTTTATTACGTGAATGAGATATAAAAGTAGTCTTTAAAAAAATTCATTTCTTTTGATTTTTATAAAAAAATTGGTAGATATTTTTATATTTAAAAAAATAATAACTAGACTAGTTTGTTAGTCTAGTCCTAACAAAAAAAAATAATAATATGAACATCAATTAATATAATTTTTTTTAACATATTATCAAACTTTGGTGATTTTTAGGATTTTAACCAAAAATTAAGAATATTTAAAGATTTTTTAATGAAATAGAAAATGTGGTTTTGCCAAAGTTTATACTTTTTTTTTAAAATAATATTATCTTAGTTTTTCGAAGAAAAAGAATTAGACAATTTTATTAAAAACTATGAAAGTTGGAAACTTTTTCGTAACCCATAAAAGATGAAATTACAAAAATACATTTTTGACACTTGGAAAAAAAATTTTTTTTTTATTGTTAAATTAAGAAATTGGTGCTTTTCTTTATTTTTTCTTATACAAAATTATAAGAGTATGAGAAAAAAAATTAAAATTGTAAAATCAATTAACATAATTTTTTTTAAAGTTATATTTAACTTTTGATATTTTTAGGCTCCCAGCAAAAATATTGTAAAAATTCAAAAAATAATTTGAAATGTTAATTTCAGATTTTTTTACAATTTTATTATCTTTTATTGATTCAAATATATTCAAATATTTAAAAAAAAAAAATTTTAAAGATACCTCCAAAAATGAATTTTTATCAATTTTTTTTGTAAGATCCAAAAAATTCATATTTTGTTAAAAATTTAGCGACTTTAGCGACCTCTAGCGGAAACAGAATGAGTTATACCAGAAAGGATAATATTTAGAACATTAAGTAATTTTAGTATATATACAAAAAATACAAAAAAAAAAAAATTTCGTCGAATTTTTTTTTTATTTTTGTCTATGGGACAAAACACTGTGCGTCGGCTGCAGGAATCGAACCCATGCACTTCTACATTACAAAAGTAACTATACTAGAGTTCGATAGCTTAGTCATCTAACCCACGTAAAAAAATTTTTCGAATATTCAAATAATGTTTAAGGTTTCATAGTATGTTACTGAAACAACAAACTCACTCACAATTAAAGAACATGCCTGCTAACACTAAAAGATGTTCCAACACTTTCCCTTAACCCCATAATTTTATGACAAAATTTCTAAAGTAGCTGTTTGAAAATATCTTTATGCTAATTTTTTTTTCCATTTCAATAATTTACATAAAAAAGGAAAATAAAATTTTATAAAATAGAAATTTTTTTCTCACCACTAACACATTGTTGCTTTAACACTTTATTTAACATAATAAAAGTAATGTCAAATGTCGCCTTCAACAATGAAAACAGCAGCAGTAACAGACACAGAAACAATAATGACGACATACAACAATAGTAAATAACAAAAAAAAAAACTTATTGTGCTCTCGTTTACAAATACAGATCAAAGTTTTGCAAGGACATTATAAATATTGTATGGCACATTCACCCAATACTGTCTGTAAGTTGCTTGCTACCATCTATCTGTCTTTCTGTTGCCTTTTAACAATTTTACGTATTTTGTTAAAATATTTACATTTTTCAAATACCAACAATTGCCACGCCTTTTTGCCACAACTACTATTTCTGTACATTTTTCATTTGAAGTTGTAATGCGGTTGTATTGTATTCTGTTTGAACATTTGTAAACATGCAGAAAATCTTCGAATTTCTTTTTTTCTACTTCCGAACAATTTTAAGCAATTTTAATATAGATTTTTTTGAATATATTTTGAGGTTTTTTTTAGTTTTCGTTTTTCATCTTAAAAGGGATTTGAACAAATAAACTGCATTGAGCGATTTTTATTTTTGTTATTTGGTGTTTTATTGCATATACAAATTTATTGGATTTTTTGCTTTGGTGGTATGTATGTTATTTTTTCTAGATTAATTTATTTTACAGTTAAATAGTATTATAAGGTTCTTTAATTTCTCTACTTACCTATAATCTTCTGTAACTGTAAGAGCATCATAACTAACACTGCAGGGTAAAACACTGGAAAGCAGAGAGAAAAAAAATCGATTTTTTTATAAATAAAATTCTTTTTTCTTAAAATCTTAAATATATAAAATAAAAAATCTGCTGAGTGAAATATGGGAAGACCCCAAAATAATCACTTATTAACTTCCCAAATTTCCTGAAATTTTATTCTTTCCAATTTACTTCAATAAACTTTGTCTTAACATGTCATTAAATTTTCGTTTTTTACAATTTCTTACAACAAAATTTATTTTTTATGATGTCCTCCTTGTGTTTCAAACCTTTAACCTTAATAGCCATTAAAAATTGTAATTTTATAAAGCAACTCCTTTAACACAATTCACAACTTAACAAAATGATAAGAATGGCCACTTAAGAGCACCATATTAAAACTACAGTTTTGGGAAAACAAAAACAAGTAGAGTTAAATAAAATGAATGACTTGTGCTCATGTCTTTTGGCCTTATTGTTTGTTGCAGGAAGAGAAGGATTCTTTTTTGACTTAAGACACTTATAGTTTTTGCAAACAAAATTTATACAAAACAGTAAAAGCTAACAGCAAAAGACTTATCTTTTCATATAGAAAGTTTTTAAATTTGACTAAAAGTTTGGAGAAATTTTCTTGCAAAAGAAAAATTTCTGGAATTTAGGTGGAAAAAAACAATTTTTTTAGGTAAATTTTATTAAAGCTACTTTTTTATAAAAGCTCCGTTTTTAAAAAGCTTATTTTTTGCATAAGCTACTTTTCATAAAAGCTAATTTATAAAAACTATAAAACCCATGTGAAAATCGAAATATATATGAACGTACATGATCATACATGGACAAGTATATGATCATGCATGGGCATACATGATCATATACGTCCATGCATAGTTCAATGTATGAATAAATATATGACCATACATGTTCATATACGACCATATATGCTCACATATGATTCATGTATGCTCATATATGGCCATATACCCCCACATACCCTCAAATTTCGGATCCGATGATATATGGAAATATATGAGACGTATATTATCATGTATGACTATGCATGATCATATACTAGTCAATGTATGATCATGTATGTTCATATATATTTCGATTTTTACATGGGATGGGAGTTACTTTTTACAAAAGCTACTTTTTTAAAAAGCTACTTTTTACAACATTAAAGCTCATTTTTTATAAAAGCTTCTTTTTTTATAAAAGCTACTTTTTTTATAAAAGTTACTATTTTGTAAAAGGTAGTATTTACAAAAGCTACTTTCTTATAAAATCTTATATTTTTAAAAAAGCTTCTTTTTTACAAAAAAGCTATTTTTTATCAAAGATACTTTTTCCTATAAATTTTTAATTATCCCTTAACAAAAGCTTTTACTGTTATTACTTTTTTTATGTTTCATTTTATCTGCTTTCATTGTCTTTGTATTTTTTCGAATTTTATATTCTTTATCTTGACCGTGTTAAAGTTACAACAACTTACCTGACACTAGAATTCAATTTAGTACCAATACCCAATTCTGTCAAACAGTGCAAAGTAGTTTCACATGGTTCGCCAGATTGCAAAGGAAAAACAACATGATGAAAATAGCCTTTTTTGCTCGTAGTCCATGTTACATGTTCAATTTCAAGTTTTACCAAGAGTTCTTCAAGAACCTGTAAGAAAAGCAACAAAAGAAAAAGTGACAATAAAGAAGATTGCCAACAATAAATTAATAGATGGTTTTTGTAAAGAGGAAATCTTTTAAGAAAGTGTAATAAAATCAAACTTTCAATTTAACATATTAAGTTTGCTCCTATAGTGTTCACATATTTTCAATTTAATACATAAACCTGTCCTTGTTTATAAATATTCTCAATGACCCTGACCAATTTACAGTAGTTTTTCCATTTGCTAGGTAAGTATAGAAAAATCTGTTAGTTACATATTTTTTTTATATGTTAACAATTTTGCTAAACATTTTATCACGTAACTATACATAAAATTTCTCTTTTATCATCACTTTCATTTGTTAGTGTTCTGTTTTGCTCCTCTTCCCTCTTCCGAAGCTTTAACCAACATATTTAGTCTTAAAAATCACATTCTTGATAAAGGGACCAGTTTTATAGTCAAAACTTAGGGTCAGTTTTATATTAAAAACTAGATATGATTTTATCTAAAATTTTACTTAAATTCGAAATTTTCACATCAAATTTTAGACTAAAGTAATATTTTAGAAAAAAGTTGTTCTTAGTTCTGACTATAAAACCGGCTTTTAATATTAAATAATTTGCTTACCTTTTCCAAGGGCACTATGGCATTACCCTTTACGTCCATCATAGTATTAACAATATTTCCTCCAACACCACCACCACCTAGACCACCCATTATAGCACCTGGACGATTATGGGCACCCCTTGCACCACCTCTGCCACCACGACCAACACCTATGCCAGCTGCACGTCTGTATTTAGGTGCATTCTTGTCACGTAATTCAACTTCAAGTCTTAGTATTGCATTGTTATTTTCCGGAAGATTGATGTTTAGATTATTATTGCCACCGCCACCACCGCCACCCGGAACACCCACTCCTCCGCCAGCCGTCGAAGTAGTAGTAACTATTTTATTTGCTGCTAAGGTGGCAGACAAATCCTGATTATTACCTGTATTGAGTAAAAGTTGTTTATAAGTATGTGTGTATATTTGAAATCTTTATATGATACGAGCATTATATTGTGTCATTGTGTGTAAACTGTTGTCATGCAGATTTGTTCGCTTGTCGGTTTCATGCTGTTTATTCATAATTCTGGAAATAATACGATTAAGATTTTGCTATCTGTGACAAAATAATACTATAATTACAGATTTCTTAGTAAAATAAGCTATGCATAATTGTACGTATGTTTGTTTGTTATATCATTTGTTTTGTCTCTTGAAATAACTTGAGTGTAATGCATCTTATTAAAATAGTTTTATGGCAACACATAAAGTTGAATTCACCTTGAGTTAATTAGTACATGAAATTATGTTTGGAACCAAAATCTATAGTGGTCGTTCGAACTTTTTTTCTTTTTTATTTTTAAATATACTAATTTATTAGATCTCAGTTTCTTACAGTTTAAGCAACTGGGTGCGTATGATCAATATTTGTATATAATTTCATATAACTCATACGTGCACTCATAATAATCCATGCATAATAATACGAGTACGAGGGTCAAGTCAAACTAAGTATATTTTTGAGTTTAATTTATTGAATTTTGTTTTTTTTTTCTTTTTGTCTTAATTTTTCTTTAATGGATGCTCTTATTCAGGTAGAATGTATCTTACGTACCACCTTACAGTAAAAAAAAGTGTGCGGTACACTTTGGAATATAAAGTATTTTGAAAGGCAATTTCGGAAAAAATATTTTTTTGCCTCGAGGACACCAATGTTTTTCCATAAAGGAAAAATCCAATGAAAACAAATTTAAAAAGGCGACCCCTAATTTTTAAATTTTCTGTTGTAATTATCAAAAAACTTCCTTAGCAGAAGTTAGGGTGGTACATTGGGTTCGTAGGGACTGAGATCTGGTGGGTAAATACTGGAACGGGTTACTTGAGGTCAATGGCCCTTAGATATAAAATAAAAATCCAAAGCTTTTATCGCAATGCCGCTCTAATGGCCATATATACACATTTTTGACTCTAAATTTTAGTTCCACGTTGTTGAGGTAAAACTGTTGTTGTACAATAACGTACAATATTGTGTTCAGCGTGCCAAAAGTTATATGAAAAATATGAATTTTAATAGCATGTCCTTAATAATATTAAGATTTATCCGGTAGTGTTATTTTCGAAATCAGAATCCTAAAATTGTTATCATTAATTCAGAAGAATATATTGCACATAATTGCACTACTATCGATATCACTGCGATGAATTAATTATTCCACTTCATTAATTAATCATATGTACACTCACAACATTTTATCGTTAAAAAAAAAACCTAGAATACATATTAATTTAATTGGAAACACAACTAAAAAAAGTACTACTGATTTTTCATTATAATCAAACGATTTTGCTTTCCATTTTCAAACAATGTTTAAACAATCCATAACAGCAATAAAAATAATTAAAAAGTCTGTTAAAACAATCTTCAATTTTTCACTGACAAAGTGTTAGAAAAAAACGATTTTGTGGTTTGGTTTTTCATGTTTTTTTTTTTTAATTTCCAAAACACTGCACACACGTTGAGTAAAGAATTTCTTGTAATATGACTTGAAATAATTTTGTATATAAACTGTTTTACCAAAAAAAGCATGGATGGTAACCGAAACGATGCAGTTATCGGTAAGGGTAACGCTATTTTAGATTATTTCGGTAATGGTATTTTAAGGGTAACGCTATTTCATTTAATTCGGTATCGGTATTTTAAGGATAACGGTTTTTTAGTTATTTCGGTAACGGTATTTTAAGGATAACGGTATTTTGATTATTTCGGAAACGGTATTTTAAGCTTAGCGATATTTCAGTTATTTCGGTAACGGCATTTTAAGGGTATCGATATTTCATTTATTTCGGTATCGGTGTTTTAAGGATAACGGTATTGCAGTTAGTTCGGTAACGTATTTTAAGGATAACGGTATTTCGGTAACGGTCTTTTAGGGGTAACGGTAGCCAGTTGTAAGGGTTTTGAATCGATAATGGTATTTTAGCGGTATTGCCTGCCAACCCTGCAAAATGAAAACCGAAAATATTTGAATTTTTTGTTTTAAAACAGAAAACAATGAAATTATTTAAATTATTTTTTCTAAAAATAGAAAACTAAAAATAGAATATTTGACTGAAAATATCAACTCCTATAGACGATATGTATTTTTTTGTAGTTTGTTTTTTATTGACTTATACAAAAAGTTAAACAATTTGTTTCTATGTATTTTAATTGATTCTTCAATTGAAAACAAACTTTACCTATTACTTTTCAAATAAACCTCAATCGGTTTTGGAAAATATATTGTGAGTGCAGTCACAATTTCCTTAATATACCAAAAGATTCTTACACTAATAGAAATAAATCTCTAAAAGTAGTAGAAAAGTTAGTAAAAATTAGTTGAAAGTGATGCTGCAAAAAACTGCTGAAATTAGCAGATTTTTTTTACTAAATACTATTAAAATAAAAACAGCAAAATTAAAACTGCTAAATATACTTTATTTAAGTTACAATTGAGTTAAATTTTTGTTAATGGAAAATAGCAAATTAACCTGCTAAAGTCAGCAAAAAATTTTGCTAAATAAATTGTAGCCAAAAAAATCACAAAAAAATTGAAAATTTTCAAATTTTTTTTTCAATCTGGTTTAGCAAATATTTCTGCTAATTTTAGCAGTATATACTGCTATTTGCATTAAACTAAATTTAGCTTCAAAATAGCAAAAAATTTTGTAGATATAACAGTTTATTTTTGCTAGTTTAGTCTACTAATATTTAGAAAAGTTTTCTGCAGATTTTACAGTACAATTTGTTATTTCCAATTAACTAAAAGTTAACTTAAATATAACTAAAATTCTGTAAATTTAACAGTTTTAATTTTGCTGTTCTTATTTTACTAGTATTTGGGAAAAAAAAAATCTGCTAATTTCAGCAGTTTTTCTGCATCGTCATTTTTAGCTAATTTCTAGCAACTTTTTCTGCTATTTTTAAAGATTTATTTCAACAATATAAAAATTAAACTGTTAATTCATAAACGCATTATAAAGTTAAAGGAAGTTTACAAAACAAATTTTTCATAAAAAAAATTTGTTCCATAAACTTCCTATAACTCTACAAAGTGTTTATGAATTAGGGGGTAGATATCTATATAAATATTAGAGCTTCTAACAATAACATGAATAATGTTCTCCAACGTTTGACCATAATCTATCATCATTTTGTATAATGTTATGTTAAGATATGACATTTAACTTTATCACAATCAGTAATTGTTTATGTTGTATATTGTGCCACTGATTTATCTTTTATGATAATATTGGCAAAATTCGATATATAAACATATTTTTTGAATGAAAATCCAAAGCAGATTTGTAAATATATAATATATTGAAAATTTTTGCTTGCGATTTTCTTTAGTAAGATTTTATTTTTTAGTTGACAACAAATCTTTTTTAAAAGATTACACTGGTGCACATGACAAACGTGCTCATTTGGGGACTTTATTTTTGGTCGGTTTTAAGATCAAATATGACAACTTCCAAATAGAATTCACAATTTAATTTACAACAAATAGAGAAAAAAAAACTTAACTAGAACCAATGGTTAGCAATTAATGCATTTTCAAGTACTACCAAGCACTATCATCAGATTATCTTTATGGGGTTCTCGCTAGGTTATAATGTAGATTTAAGTTTTTGTATACATGTAACTCCCAAGTAAATAACGATTTGGGAAACAAATTCAAATAATTTTTTTACTAGTTATTTATGTATTACAACGAAAATCACATGTTTTCTACAAAGCTATTATTTTTCTCTATGTTATAGTTGTTGCTTTAACCAAAGTTTCTTCAGTAGTAAAGCAAACGTTTTTATGTTGTATTTAACACACAAGCTTTTGATTATATTTATAGTAAAAATTTTTACAACAATTATTTATTATTTTTGTATTTTTTTCTCTATTTATTGTAAAACAAAATTACTAATTTTCAGAATTTTAATTAACTTTTGTGGCCTTTTAAGTTTGAGTGAAATTTTTTGCGTGAAAAATATATTACGGTGCTTAAGCAATAAATTTTAGTTAGTTATTTCAAAAAGTTTGTTCACAAATAAAAATCAGAAAATTCTTTTTTATCTCCAATACATAAAAACGTTAGAACTATTAGAATTTTGACTTAAAATTTAGTTTCGTACGCAGTTATTACACGTATTTTTGTAATCCAAAAAAATAATTTTTTGGTTTTTATTAAGGGGGGTATAGACTCTAGGACAAATTTTGTTTTCGAAATTTTTTTATATTTTATTTGGATAGAGCATACTCTTCAGTATATGCTCCGAAAATATCAATAAAAAAGTCGAAGAAATAAAATTTTCACATGTTTTTTTTTGTACTTATTTGTATACAAAATTTTTTTGAAGCGTTTTTATTTCATTGTCCTTATTAGAAATCTTATTTCGCATAATACAGTAGAACAAAGAGAAAAAAATCTACATCCAAAGATGCAAGAATTGCACACATTCCCCAATTGTGGTCGAAGACACCTTATATGAGGCAGGTATTGATGGCTTTATATTATAAATATAAATTAAAAAATTTACAAAATTATAGCATTTTGATCAAAATGAAATGTATAATAATTTTGCTGCGATCGTTTTTAAGAATATTAGGGTTAGTATATAAACTACCCTTTAAACGCTTCGTCCCAAATTTGGGGCACATATAGAAAACTAAGAGATATAACTTTTCTTCATATACGATTTTTTTCTTAGCTTAAAATTAACTTTAGACTATAAACGCGTTTTTATCAGAGCCATGAGTTCAAAATCGGCTGCCACTGTACACCCAAGGTGGATTAACCGATATAGATCCGGCTTTTTTCTCTTGTAGTAGGAATTTCAGTCAAATAAATTTTATACTCCCAAGTAAAATTGTTTTTTCTTGCCTTTTAAGGAACTTTTAAATTTGTGTGGCAACTTTGTTAAAAAAAATATTTAAAAAATAAAAATCCGGCCACGATAAGGACTGGAGAATTTATCTGGTATTAAGAATCACTTTACATATTTATTTTACAATAATCCATGAAGGCTGCATAATGGCAACCGATTTTGCCTTTTTTAAAAAAGGCCAATAATGAAGTGGCAACCCTAGCGATTTTGGTCGGCAAAATTTAAAAAATACTACAATAATGTGTATTTTAAATAAAAGTATAATATGGTAAAAACATTATTATTTGAATTTTTGACAACCGTTTAAATATGTCCTATAAAATGCTGTTGTTACAGTATTTACCCCCTTAATTCCAGTTAATGTAGAAGTATACCTGGCAATTCAAGTGAATTAACAAATTCGGTTAGAAAGTTTACTGCATCGGTTTCTTCCACCACTTTATCAATAGATAAATTGCGAGCCTAATGCTTAATTCCGGCAGTTTTAAATATCGGAGTATATTGTTACGTTTATAACTTTTATCTCCTCTAGATAACCTGGGCTGGTGCCCTTAGCAAATAAAATAACTCTTACACTTTGTTTGATTGAGCTTATTCTCTTCTTTATTTACACTCTCTTTAATTATACACTGAAGTTTAACACTCACACAAACTCTAAGGACTTTAATACAACGATATACTAGAGATCTACTAACTAGGTAGGCAAACTCTAATATTATGGTTTCCTCGAAAACAACTTTTTTATAAATTTGTGCACTGGTGTTATTTATTCTTGAGGTATAGATGTTTTAAAAAAGTAAGACAAGTAGTTAAATAAAGATAAAAATATTGTATGATATATGATGTATTGTGTTGGTTTCTTTTTATATATATGAGTAAGGTGGTTTTGGTTATAAGCTGTAGATATATGACAAAGAAAATATATTTTGAATGCTTAAATTATAAAAAAAGAACAGCTTAAAAATTTGAGTAATGCTTTTCGGTATTCTTTTCCTATTATCTATATAACAAAAAACAAGAAAAATTATCTTAAGAAAACAGATTTTATGTAAAATTAAAAAAAATAATAATAAATTATTGTGAGTTCAAGGTTAAATGATAGCAAAAAATATATATGTACAATATAAACATGATATCAAAAATCTTTAAACAACTAACTCGTGCTACATTTTTCAGTATACTATAATTTAAAAAGGTGTTAACCAGCCTTTTTTGCAAATATTATTTTTTTTTTATATTAAATCAATGTTCCCAATCCTAAATGTATACTCTTTTTGTTATTTATTACATCCCCTAAAAGTATACTTCATTTTCGCAAACATTTCTAAAACCTCCTAAAAGTATACTTTACTTTATAATTTTTAGCTACATATGCACAAATTAAAACAAAATAAGTTTACTCCCATCATTATTTACACAATATTTTGAAATGTCATACATACCATAAATAAGCTCCCGTTCAAAATTAGCTGTTGGCACCACAATTAAAAATACCACACCCGGCATTGTCACTTCAATTTAATAAAATTTTTCGCTTTCACTTGAGTTGTTGGTACTTAATACTTTATTGTCGTATGTTGTATAAGTATATTTTCCTCCTACCAAAAGCCTTTGGGTTATATGTTACAAATTAAAAGCTGCAAAAAAGACAAAATATAGCATTTATTTGTTTAATGTTTGCAAAATTCATTTTCTGCTTTAATAACAGTAATTACATGCTGCTTTATTGTAGTATTATTGGATTTAATTAATGTTTAATTTTCCCTATAAAAAAAATTTTATGGTCTAATTTTACAACATATTAACTCATTTTGGACACATTGTCCCGTTTTTAACCCAGTACATTTAAATTGCTAAATTTTATTGACTGTATAAAAATAATTTAGTGATTTAAGAACCAGAAAATAGTCTAATATCTTGACGATAATGGTAAGCAAAAAAAAGGGTATAAAAATTTGATCTAGAATTGCCAGATATTTCTTTAAAAAAAATCCCCGTTTTTGGTCTTTCAAAAATTTTCAAAAATTATTTAGGAGTATAAAAACCACTAACATTTTATATCTTTGATCGATATGTTGATGAAATAAAATTAAACTTTATTCAGAGTTGCCTTATGATAATAAAATAATTTTTAAAAACCACCACATTTTTCCAAAAATCTTTTGTAATCGGTTTACTCAAAAAAGCAAAAATTCCTTATACTTCAAAATATATTTTTTAAATTTTTATTTTTAAATTTATTATTCTTGTTCCAGGCCAATTATTTACTTATTATGAAATAAATATAATAAGAACTTTTCTTAAAAACTCAGTTATTTTCCTTTGCCAGGATATTCTGCTAACAAATACTTCACAGAGTATTTCCTTTCAGAATATTCCACACCTTCAGGCATGAAAACACGATCGTTTCGAAAACTGAGTTTTTGAAAAAAGTACTTATTATTATTATTTTTATAACTTCCCAATTTCCTTGAGCTTAAGATTTGTTTTTTATATATAAAAAAAAGTTTTTTATTTTCCATAATTCGCTGCTCCATTGTGTAGCATCTTCCGAAAATAACAATAAAATTAAAAAAAAAAATATTGTTATTTGCTGAAGATGCTACACAATGGAGTAGCGAAATATTGAAAAAAAAGCTTTTTATATATAAAAAACAAACCTTAAGCTCAAGGAAATTGGGAAGTTAAAAATAGAAAAAGAAGGTTAAATAAACGACAAGAAATTATTATATTCATTTTATTATAAGGAAATAATTAGCCTCGAACCAAAATAAATAAATTTTTCATTGCATTTCGTATACTTTTTAATAAAGTTCTGTACATAAATGTATTAAAAAAATTTAATATGTAAAATATCTTTAACCGTCTAGGACTCATATCCTATCAAAACTTAAATTTTGGTTTGTTAATATTAGAGGGCGCTATAAAGAAAAAACAATTGCAGAAATTTTCTAATGAAGCTTTCGCCTCATTATCTGCAAAGTTTGGTTGAAAAATGTACAGCGGATCTATGATTTGTCCTTAATGAGTTAATAGAAAATTCAACAGAACTTTTCTGTAGTTGTATGTATGTTTTAATAATGATATTATTTGAGGATTATTAAAAAATAAATCTTTGGCATACAAAAAATTAATGAATTTTTTATGTGCTATAAACAGTATATTTACTTTTTTCTATAGGAAGCATTACAAAAAAAAAAAATTTGTTGCATAGCTTAGGGGATATTAGCAATGTGTTCCAAATTATAGCATATTTTTACGTATTAAACATAAAATGCATAAAATGTTATGAGCGAAAAAAAATATGTAGAGATTAAAGAGCTATTGTGGGAACATACATGGGACTAATTATATAAGTGGACTAATAGATTTATGATTTCGTAGCACTGATATCCATTATATCCTAATGGATTATAATTATATTAGAGTGAGTCGATTTAGCCATCGATATTGTGCTATCGATTTTTCAATAGCTTTTGCCATAAGAAAAAAAAAAGTTCCACTACAACATATCAAAAAAATCATTTTGAGGCGCCCAAATTTCGATTTTTTGCAATTTTCTAATAAATGCTAGATTAGCGCGATCTTGCGGTCGCTTTTTGCAACAACTAATACATTTGTAAACAATATAACATTACAACCTTTCCAAAAAGGTTTTACTTATGTAAATCGGATAAAAAATGTGACAACTAGAGGTAAAAGTAGATAAGTAAAATTATTTTCTGCTTCATGATGAAATGATGATAATGATGATGAAATGATGATGACGATGTTGATGAAAACAAGCAGAAAATAATTTTACTTATATATTTTTACCTCTAGTTGCCAAATTTTTATCCGATTTTCATAAGTAATACCTTTCTGGAAAGGTATGGAATGGAATGTTATATTGTTTATAACTTCATTAGTTGTTTCAAAAAGCCACCGCAAGATGGCGCTAATCTAGCATTTATTAGAAAATTGTAAAAAATTGAAATTTGGACGCCTCGAAAATGACTTTTTTGTTATGTCGTAGTGGAACTTTTTTTTCCTCATGGCAAGGCATGTTTGTGCATACAAATCTGCCGACTCTAATGTTCATGCTTTTATTTTAAATTAAATTTGAGCCCTAAAAATATATCAGTAACACCATATTTTGAATATCTACTAGTTAATCTCTTTAGAAGCTTTAGTGGATATTTAAAAAAAATCCGCTGCATATCTTAAGGTCTGAAATTTTATTCATAAAATCATGAAAGTAACTATCCTGGTAATTAAATTGCAATAGTAATGGAAAATTCCCAAGTATGTATGGAAATAAATATAAATTATGGGATTTAACTTAATTAATTTAAACCAAATTGCCTTCTTTTAGGTGTTGCAATAAATATTTAACAATTTTAGCAGCCAAACGGAGGCAACATTTTTATACCCTACATCACCTTTATTGCTCTCCTGAAAACCTGTTAAAAACACATAGCACTACTTGCAGGCAAGCGGACGGCATAGCTTATCTACTTGGCTTCAAGAGAATGCTGGGAAAACACTATAGTAATCATAGTATGATATTGTAGGATTATAATATGATGATATTGGAATTACTTTGGAATCATAATTTGATAAATTACTTTTATTTTTAAGTTAAAATTCGTTAATTTAATTTTAAACACTGGCTTTATGAAAAGTATATTCTCCTTTATATCTTTGTATAATTAATTTTGGCTTAAAGGGTATGAGTTTGTTTTTTTCTTTAACTTTATTTAAATGTGTCATATTTTGTGAAAAATAACATAATAGTTTACATAACAAAAACTACAAAATGCTTGAGGTTAGTCGTTTTCTAATACTTTTCTTTTTTCTATAGCACCTCTTTTACTTTGACATTAAAACACTACTTGCCACTACTTGTCACTACTTTACAACTAAAAAGGAAAAAGAGAGAAGAATAAAACTAAACAAAACATTAAAGTTAAAAGCATAATTATTATAATTTAACCCAAACAAATTTCTATACATTATTTTGTTTGTTAGTTTATAATTTTTAAAAGTTTATATTTTCTAGTTAGAATTTTTATAAAGAACTTGCACTTAAACTTTCTGTTAAATAATGCTGCATAGTTTTAATTTGTTAAATGAAAGAAAGGTTAAACTAAATTGACGGTGACAAAGGTGTTAAACAGTTAGTGAAATATGGAAATGACAAATCTTTTATCATTTTTGCTAAAGAGAAAAAGTTGAAATTTAAAAAGAAAATTAATGTCAGTTTAAATGATGAATTACTCGTATTTAATATAGAAAAAATCTAAAAAGTGTGGTATACTCTTAAGCATGAACTTGCTAAAGAAAATAGAGGCTACTTTAAGAAAGAATATAATATTTTAGTATATGCGAGTATTAATTTAGTAAGTTTACATCTACCCTAACACTTAGAATTAAAATAATTTAGGTACATATTTGATACAACTATATTGTTACTAAGTATTTTTCAAAATTCAGCCGATAGTTAAATTCAAATTTTATATGGGAAACAACAAAAAATGTTTCAGTTAAGGTTCCAGTTAGTAGATAACTGGACATTCAGTAATCGGGATTAAGAAATCTTTTATATTTTTTAATTTGGTTATTTTTTATGGGATTTGAGTCATTTTGCATTTGTTTTTGATAAAAATTAACTTTTTTATATTTTGGATAATTTTTCATTTTATTTTTGGTCAGTTTTTCGTATCTTTTGGATGATCTTTCTCATTTTGCTTTTTGTGCTATTTTTATTATTATGGGCGATTTATTATTTTTGGGCAATTTTGCATTGGATGATTTCGCCTCCTGATTTATCAATATTGATTACAACAGTTGTATTAAACTTGTGAAGACTTTGTTGTTATTGCACACATTCAGTTAGCATTTGATATAGTACATTGCATTTGTAGGATCTAATATATTTAATTCAACTAGAAATTGTATGTCGTTTATTCTCACACTTGCGTATATATTATTATACAAAAACTTGCGTCAAAATTGTAGTTTAAATACCTAAAGCTTTTTTTTTTAAACCACACAAATTTTCCAAAACTATTTTCCAACATTTTAACCACAAGTGTCAGCCACATTAGCAGTATTATCTTACCAACATGAAAAAAAAAACTAAATACTATATACATTTATATCATATTCCAAAACATTAACACATCGTATAATTAACCCATTTTTCTCGACTGTAATGTATACGTAATAAGCACAATTCCAGAGTAATCGAAGTTAAAACTCAATTTAAAAATACGTAAATAGATGTCACTACATTACTAGTTCTGTCAAAACAACAGAGTAGTATTTTGGAAGATGACAAAGCAAATTGTGGTAAAAACTTTTTCTTGTTTTTGGTTTTTCTTTGATATTTTAAATGTTAAATGACGCTCCTAGATGAGAAGAAGAAATTCTCTTTGAGTTTGTGATTTAACCTAATAAATATTTCTAGAAATTCTAAAACGTCGTCCCCTGACGATTTCCTTAGGCAAGAATAAAATCCGGATAGGGACATGCCTTCACAATTTGCCAAATAAGTTTTGGGATTTCAGCACATTTAATTCATTTAATAAAAATTATTTAAGTTTATTTTTTTAAGTGCATCATATAACTGCTCATGAGAATTTTTTTTACCGAATAAATCTCTCAAATGCTGACAAATTTTTCCTAAAGGAAATACCTCGTAAATCTCAGGTTGTGGATAGTTTTTCTGTAGAAAAGCGCTAATATTCTAAGAATTTTTCTTAGCAAAAACTTTCTGATTCCTAAGATGCTGTGCTTTAGACTACTCTTCTCAAAGTTTAAGTATTTTTCTATAGAAAAAATTTATCAGAATCTAAAGCATTTTCAGCATGAAAAGATTCCCTAAATCATATGGTCCTTAGAAGCGAAGGGTATATCTACAGCAAAGAACCTCAGAATCTGAAAGTATTTTTTTTTTATCGAAAACATAAAATCTAATGAATTCTAAGGATACTTTATTATCGAAAAACCATAAGACTCTGAAGACTACGACCTCAGATTCTAAGCAATTTACACCTCAGATTTTAAAACAAAATGCCTCTTAGAGTCCGTGGGTATTTCTGTTTGAAAAGGGCCTCAGAATCCGATAGTTTTCCTATAGTGGAAAGTCCCAAGATTCTATAGGTTTTACTTTGAAAATCCCTACATAAGGTGGCGCAAAAGTTGCCACCCGATGTTTTTGACTGTAATTTTTTTAATAAATGAAAAACTTTAGTATTGCTTTAAGATTGTGTTTATTTGATGTTTTTTTTCATTAAGCACTTGATTTGAAGGTTTTCCTTAGGGAAAATTTCCTCTCAATCTGGGGGTTTTCTATGGGAAAAAATCACCAGGTTATAGGACTTTTTTAACAAATAATTGTCTTAAAATCAGAGGGTCTTTTTGGTAAAAAAAAATTCCTTAGAATCTTTAATTTCACAATTTTTTTTTTTGAGAGTAAGGTTTGTTTTTTATATATAAAAATTTTTTATTTTCAATATTTTGCTAATCCATTGTGTAGCATCTTCAGGAAATAACAAATTAACAAATTATAAACAATTTAAGAGTTTAAAAAAAAACTTTTTCAAATTTTCAAATTGTTTATAATTTGTTTAAAAAAAAACTTTTTCACACTTTCAAATTGTTTATAATTTTTTTATTTGTTCATTTGTTATTTCCTGAAGATGCTACACAATGGAGTAGCGAAATATCGAAAATAAAAAACTTTTTATATATAAAAAACAAACCTTACTCTCAAAAAAAAATTGTGAAATTAAAGATTCTAAGGAATTTTTTTTAACAAAAAAATCCTCTGATTTTAAGACAATTATCTGTTAAAAAAAAGTCCTATAATCTGGTGATTTTTTCCCATAGAAAACCCTCAGATTGAGAGGAAATTTTCTCTAAGGCAAACCTTCAAATCAAGTTAATATTTTCAGGTCTATAAAATACTTTTCCTATTGAAACTCTCTCTCTCTCTCTGTCTCTCTCTCTCTCTCTCTATCTCTCTCTCTCTCTCTCTCTCTCTCTCTCTCTCTCTCTCTCTCTCTCTCTCTCTCTTCATATGGAAATAACCCCATATCCTAATGGTGTCCTCTAATAGAAAACCCTCAGATTCTGAGGCCTGTTTTCTGAGGACATTTCTAAACGATTTCACTGAAATGAAAAGTCCACTTGAGTTGAAGATTTTCTTAAGGAAAATTTTCATAAGTTCTGAGAGGATTTTTTTGTTTTTAAAAAAAGCGCTCCCATTTTAAGAAAATTATTTGTTAAAAAAGTCATAGATTCTGGTGATTCTTTCTATAGAAACCATCAGATTGAGAGAATATTTTACCTGAAAAGATTCTTAGAACCTTTCTGAATCGGAGTTAATTTTAATATAGAAAACATCTTACAAAAAAGTCTTACACATCTAATGGTTTTCTATAGAAAAACCTTTAAACTTATTAAATTGTTTTCCTACAGAAAAACTATCCGATTCTAAGGCATATGGAAACACCCCCATATCATAAAGATTTTTTTTAATAGAAAACCTTTAGATTATGTGGGCTTTTTCTGAGAACTTTGCTATACGATTTCACTGAAATAAAACGTCCAATTGAATTGAAGATTTCCATAAGGAAAATTTCCTAAGAATCAGAGAGAATTATTTAAGGTAAAACTCCTCAGGATTGAAGTAAAAATCGTTAAAGAAAAAGTTCCCTAAATTTGTGGATATAAAATGGGTTGTCTACTTAAGTGGTTAAGAAGACATATTTAATATAAGAGACTAATTCAATAAATTGTGAATGTAGCAAATATTTTGTTAATACAAAATATTAATTGCATCAGTATAATTTAAATAGTGTGAAATAATATGTGGTGCTGTGAAAAGAATCTTGGTGGTTTTGATGGATTTCTAACTGATCCTTTTTCAGTAGGTACCCTACGGGAAATTTTAACAAACTGTCACCGAACTGGCCCCTTTATATGAAATAGACTGGTCACTTTTGCATGGCGTTGTCATAGAAGGGGGAAATTGACCCCTTGTGACATGTCACAAGACAAATCCTAGGACAGGTCCCTGAAATTTGATTTTTATGAGAGTTCAGTAACCTGTCCTAGGATTTGTCTTGTGACATGTCACATGGGGTCAATTTCCCCCTCCTATGACAACGCCATGTAAAAGTGACCAGTCTATTTCATATAAAGGGGCCAGTTCGGTGACAGTTTGTTAAAATTTGCCGTAGGGTAGTAATATAAATAACCCACATATCAAATATTTAATTGAATCGTATACAATTTTTAGTAATTAATATTATCATTTGAGTGATAGGTGCAAAATCAATTAAAATTTTATTTAATATAAACAATTTCGTAATTAAAACTTGTTTTTCGTTTTTTCTTTGTAATTGCATCAGTTTACTAAAACTGCACTAAAAAAGTACATAAATTTTAGAACTCGATTTTTTAAATTTACATATTTGGTTTGTATTTCTAATAGAATCTACAACATACAATTTCACACCCTCATCTATTCTAGAATGCCATCGACCTTAATGGGTTAATGAAGCAAATGTTATAAAAGAATTAAGAATTAAATAATAAAAATGAAAACTATGCCAACATACTGGAAGTAAAACAAAAGTTACGAATTTTTACTAATGTGGTTACTGAAAAATACTTAAGGAAAGTTAAGATTGCCAAGGTCGACTTTTTAAAACTGTGTAATTCAGTATGGTTTGAATTCACATAAATAATGTAAGGAAATATGATAATTGCTAAAGCAGTGAAAAAAACATCTACAATTATTAAATTTTACTTTTCAAATTTGTGGCTGTATACTTTTACGCTATAAAAAATTTCAGTCAGTTACAATTTTAGATTTTTAATAATTACTTTAATCCACCAACCGATTTTAATCATTTTTACCAATAAACAACTAAAAACAATTTGCAAATATTTTTGCAAAATTTAAGTAAAACATTTATTTGTAAATTATTTTTAACTGTCTAACAAATTCAAAACACCCTCAAAAATTCATCAAATGTTTTTTCTGTATATAAACTATCAGTTAAATGCATTTAAAATGTTTCCATTTCAACAATTTATGCAAAATATATTTAGATTTTTTCTTTTTTTGTTTTTTTTGCAACTTGTAACTAGTATGTGTATATTACACTGTACTTGACAACAAGTTTAAGAAGTTATCATTTTAACATTTCATAAGAAAAGTTGTATAGTTTCAAAACTGTTTATGTTGTATCCTTGAGTTTTTGTTTAGTAATATTTTTTATTTTTAAAATTTCAAGTTTTTAAGTTGTCATTTAAATATGTATAAACACAATATAAAATAGAATTTAACCGACTAGTAATAAGAGTAAAATACTAAAAATAGAATTCTTTCTTTAGTTATAAAACTATTTTGCATGCTTAGGTTAACTTGTTTTTGTGCTAAATAAGTAAGTCTAGTAGTGTAAATTATATGGTTGTGAAATGTTTGAGTGAAAGACTTAAAATAGCTAAACAATTTTAGATTTTTTGTTTGTTTTTAGTTTAGTTAAAGTTTGGCAGTAAGTTGTTGGATGGGCCAACAAAAAACAATGATGCAGAAAAACAAAAAAAAAAAAGAAACTAGTAAAGAATTTGGGTTAAATTTTAAAGCAAAGCAATAACTGCATGTATGGGACTAATTAATTGAATAGACAAATTTATTGATGAATTCCTTAGTATTGTATTGATAATCCCAGAAAACAGATTCGGTGCTGACAACCGTATTTGTAGCCAATTGAAAAGACGACATCATTAAATCGAAACAAAAAGTGATTCTGAGTCGATCGGTATACCAAAAGGTGGTATGTGGCCAAGTTATAATAAGTTTGTGTTGATGTTTGTAACACCAAAAAATATAGGACCTAGGCCCTTTTTCTTAGAATCTGGGCACTTTTTCCTAAAAAAAAAAAATAAGGTTAAGTGGAAAAACCCGCTTTTTCATATGAAATATCTTAGATTCCTTCAACTATTGAAATTTTAATGTCAATGAAAAAATCCCAAATATGGATGGGTGTAATGTTAGAAAATATAATACGGTACATTTTATAACAAAAGTGCTTATAAAACAAAAAATATAGTATTGAGAAAGTTTTTGATTATAATTTTGGCCAAATGAAATTCAGCATAAAAATAGGCTGTAAGTTTACCCTATTGCATTATAGGCCAGGATCTAATGTTTTGGCCAAAAATAGAACACTTACTAAAAAAAATTTTTTTAATTATAACATAATTGTAAAAAAGGACCAGTTGTTCAAAAAGCGATGAAAAAGCACTGGGGAAATAAATATTTCAATGTTGGAAAAACGCTGCAAAAACGTTGGTCTGGAAATAGATTTTCCAAAATAAAATTGTAAAAAGTTCATATGTATTAATTTTTATTCCTTTTTCCTGTCGTGATTTAAACGCAGGCCGTCAGTTTGGCAAACTGACCATCCCACTGAGCTAAAGAGACATAAAGACTGCGCCATTAAAAAATGTAACACAGAGAAGTTTTTGTCGTTATTTGGCATCAACGTCATTCTTAGCATTTCTGCCTGGAACTTTCTGAACTTTAAATATTTTAAGCCCAACGTTAGCTTTAACTCTGCGCACAAAATTTGCCAAACATTGTACTCGTCGTGTGGGCACAGTAAAGCGCCAAAAATAGCATAACAATAATTCTCAGTCTTAAGTCCATGTTTTCAAAAAGTTTCATTAGAAACTCAAATTGTTAATAAAATTCATTAATTTTTTTCATGAAACAAAGAAATAAGCTGAATTTACAAAACATTAGCAAAAAAAACTTTTTAAGTAAAATTTATAATTAATCAATTAAAAAGTTAGAAAAAAAAACCATTTTTATTTTTTAAATAAAAATTAAAAACCAACATTTTTTAAAATTTCTTTACTAAAATTAGTTATTGAGTATATTACGACTCACTGTCACAAAAGTACCGCAACTTGCATTCATTATTAAAGTTGTTTTATATTTATATATTTTCAATATACATTGCTACAAAATCCAATCTAAACCCCTTAATAGCACAACATAAAGAGATCCACGCGCCCAATAACACTTTTACGATATACAAAATTGTTGAATTGTGGTAATTAACTGCTAAGTTTGTGGGGCATGCCTTGCAAAATAAGATATTGTAAGAATAGAAACAAACAGCTTCAAAATCGTTCAACATCATCAAGGACAGTTGTTTATTAGCACAAAAAAAAACGTTAAATTTACCTGCTTAAAATTTGAAATTTTTTTTTCAAATTTTAGTTTTTATAATTTTCTACAGCATTTTGTTTATAAAATCCTTAAATATTTATCACTCTTATGTTCTATATACTAAACACTTAAAAGCTCACTAAATGCTCCAATTTAAAAAAATTAAATCAGAACTTGCCATACTTGAATAGTTAGATATGATGAAAAAAAAAGCAGAAAACTGCCAACAAACAATATTGACATGCTAATTAAAACATGTTAATTATACTTATGTGAATTTGCAATAGTAAAGACTGCTTATGTATTTAGACTAGAACTATAGTTTTCTATGTCATACTTGCAGTGAGTGAAATAAGGTGGAGTTTAGAAAAATATATTTAATAATCAGAAAATTGTCTTAAAACATTTTAAAACGAAAATTAGCATACAAAATTATATACTTACTGAGTTTTAATTTAAATTATAATCTCCAAATACATAATAGCTTTGAGAGCTTTATAAGAGATTTTAAATTTGCTTTTTATCACAAGGGCTTCACAACTATTATGCACATAAGGGTATTCAAATATTAAATACTTTAGCTTTGTAAATATTTTATGTCGAAAAAAAATTTTAAATTTTAAATACCACCCTACTATGTATTTGGAACTTTTTATTAATGAACTTTTGCTAATTAAAATGTGCTAACAATAAGACAGTACAAACAACATCAATAAAAAATAACAAAAAAAAAATAGAATTTCCAATATAGGCTTAATCCTTTACTGCATGGTGTTATGAAAATGTAACGAAATTTTAACTGTGAGCACCTCCTAATATAGATAGCCGATTAACATTTATTAAATAATATACATGTGTGGTCCCGAGCACCGTGAACAATTTGCAAAATTCTAGGCACTCAATGATGATGTGCTTGTAATCTTTTATGAGTTTGAAAAATTATCATTCATTTTAAAACAGCTTTTTAGATTGTTAGAAAAACTTTTCGGATTTTTTTTCTGAGGGTCCATATTCTCCTCCAAAAAAGGGTATATTTTCAAGACATTTACAATTTTTATGAGTTATTTTAAAATCTTATTTATGAGCGCTCCGAAATTGCTGGCTGGGTACATATATTGCCCTGTTTAGAACATTGTGTATTTAATGAATACTATTCATTACACACACAAAAATTAAAAATCGGTTGAAAAATGTCCAACTTACTACAGACTATAAAATTCAAGGACAATACTAAGAAGTTTCGAAAAAAAATCCTAGCAGAAGTTCAAAAAGTGTAAAATGGAACTGAATTTTTTATTTAATATTAAAAAAAATCTCTACAAATTTGTGTTAATAATATAAAGAAAGTATATACATATATTTGGAAAAACCAGGCAAATTTCTTCTAAATACCGAATAACGAATAAATCGCCAACCGGTTTTGACAAGTCTCCTTAAAAGCTTTTTTTATATGCATTGGGATCAAAAGGATGATTAATATATAAAACTGAAATACTAAAGTACCCCATGTGCATTTAAGACTTAATTTTGATGTTTAGTTTCTTTTTTAATTCATTATTTTACTAAGATCTAGAGTTTTTTTTCCGGTCGTAGGGGTCGCCATTTTACATTTTTCGTTATAACTTTGGCATTTACATTCAGATTTTAAAGTATTATGATACATCGATGTTTTTGTCTCGAGGGGACCAAGGACCATTTGCTCTAAGGGCCATTGACCTCAGTTCCCAGTTCTAGTATTTACCCACCAGATCTCAGTTTCTACCACCCTAATGCACAATTCTAATATCAGAAAATTAAAGCTCGCAAAAAATCATTAAATCATTAAAAAAGGCGACCCCTACGTTCGGTAAAAATGTTTTTTTTTTTTTTGAAATGCCTTGCTCACTTTTTTTTGTCTGTAAGGTGGTACGGTTGTACATGGTTTTGACTTTGACAGATTTTTTTTTGGGGGCTTTTTTCACATAATTCAATGTAGATTATATATTAACCCATTCGACCCCAACTTAAAATGGCTGGGAATTTTCCGAACAAATTTTGTGTAAATGTAGACCTGTGCCAAAAAAATATTTTTCTATTACTTTTATGGCTTTGCAGCACCCCCTAGCGAAGATTTTTGGAATTTCAAATATTAACATGCTGCAGGTGCCGAACGGGTTAAAATTTTTTTTTAATTTTAGTTTCATATTTTTTCCATTAATAAACTCTACATAAAAATTTTGGATTTTTTGAATTTTACTCATCACAAAATTTTTGAGATTAATTTAAACAAAAATTTTATTTTTTCTTAAATTTTGATTGTGAGAAAAAATGTGTGTGGACTAGGGAAGCCGAACGGGACTGGTTTTTACAAATCCCGGGATTCGGGATATTTCGGGGTTTTTGAATTTTCTTGTTTCATCATATTTTTAATTTTAAAAATAAATAGCTGAAATAAATCCTACAAATTAAAATAATTTATTGCAAATCAACTTAATATTTCTTGTAGTATGAAGAAATAAAAAAATTAAGCCGGATTCACAATACTGGTCTACTCCACACTGCAGAGTTTAGTGTGTAAAATGGAGATAGCATGATACAAAAAATATGGAACAAAAAAAAGAAAGGAACAAAATCCACTCAGAGTGGAGGACTACAGTATTGTGAATCTGGCTTTAAACAGAAATTAGACTCATAGAAATAAGTATGTAAAAATAGCAGAAAAAGCTACTAAAAATTAGCAAAAACGGCTCCTCGATTAAAACTATTGAAATCAGCAGAACTTGTTTGCTAAATAATTGTTAAATTTCCGAAATATGTGATATACACTTAAGAGTTAAATTTAAAGAAATTGCAAATTACAATTTACCTCTGAAGAAACTTTTTAACTAAAAAACACTGCTATATCTATAAAATTTTAGTTATATTTGGCTTAAATTAATTGAATGCAAATATAAACTACTCTGCTGAAATCATCAGAAATATTTAGTGACTATTAGTGTTTTTAAATCAACTAACAAAAAATATTAAGCACACACCTCTGCTGATTTCAGAAAGGCAAATTGTTAGATTTTTTTAATTTAACAAAAATTTTCTGCTTTTAGTTGACAAAATTATTTTGCATGAAGTTATGATTTTAGCAAATAAAAATAAATAAAAACATGTCCGTTAAATTACGATTTTCAAAAGTTTCACAGCTTTAAAAAACAAATTTTAAATTATTAAGATTTTTATTCAGAATTAATCTATTATTTATGAATGGGAAAAATTATTTCTTTAATAACATTTAATAAGATATTAGATTTATGTGATTTAGGTCAAATAGAACAATGAAAACAAACAAAAAAAGAGATAAAATATGCCAAATAATGAAATTGGAAATCCCGGGATTTTTTCAAGGCCAATCCCGCGATTTCGGGATTTCTAAATCCCGGGATTTTCGGGATCGGTATCCCTAGTACGAAGCAGACGAGTGCGTATACGAAGCGCTTGTTTAGAAATTTCTAGTGAAAGAATATGAGAAGAACATATTTTCTCTTGTCTTAGTCATAAAACAACGCTCAAGAGTGAAGACGCGTAATATGGAAAAGGTTATATATTTTATTAAACCATTAAAATAATAAGGTAAGTTTTATAATATAAAATATAAATTTATTTACGGGAATATTAAAAAATATTGTATTTACTTTCTTTCAGTTCTTTTATATATTCATCCCTTTCTAATTGGAAAAAAAAATAAAGGCAAACAATAATTTCATCCCTCACAGACGTAGATATCCGTATCAATTTCTTAATAGTGAACAGCAAAAGTGATATTAAAGGTGCTTTCACAATGGCAGAGTGACTCTACTCTACAGCACAGATTAAAATGTTAACTGTTCAAAATGCAGAGTAGAGTTACTTCAAAACTTATTTGACATTTTAGTACTTACTCCATATTTTCGCGACTCTTTTGCCATAATTTTTATCGATTTTAATTTAAATATTTTTTGTATTTCAAATTATACCGAAAACACCATAAATTTTATATTTATTTAATATATTCTGATATTATTTTTTTTAATTTGTTGACACTTAGAGATGTGAACAAATTAGTGATGTGTTTTTTGGGTATATGTTAAACAGTTAACAGACCAATGTTAACTCTAGACTGTAGCAAATCTGTACTCCAGAGTCAAACAAGTTTTACTCTGGAGTGGAATAACAAGAGATAGCACAATACAAAAATGTGTTAGTATGAAAGAGAAATAAACAAAATTTGCTACAGATTGGAGTACTCCGTCATTGTAAATGTAAATTTGAATTTCTCAATTCTAAATTTATTATAGAATAAAAATAAGTAAAGAGTATGTACATAAATTTGTTTTTATTAAATTAACAAATTTTAAAATAATTTTAATTTATGTTATTTTAACTACATTTGCAGTTGTTTGTACAGTTTTTCAATAATTTTCATGTATGTTGTTTTAATTGCATTTGTAGTTGTATTTACTACATTTGTCAGTTGATTTTTAACAGTTAAAAATAACTTCACATTGCAGTTGCTATAAATGCAAATGTAATCTACACCTTTTTAACTGCAAATGCAGTTATTTAAACTGTCATTTGTAGTTGATTTTATCTACATAATTCCCTGAGTGTAAAAGTTTTAGCTATCTTCAGATCACTGATTTGTTTTTTTCAAAAGTCCTAAATTACAGTTTTTTAATGTTTTCCTAATATGTTTAACATACTTTCCTATTCATTTTTTTGCTTACTTTTTCAGACCAAAAAAATATGTAGTTTAATGTACTCTAGTGATTTTCATGGTTATCGTTTACCATTTAATGGTTATAACAGTAACAAAAAAACAAACTAAAAACCTAGCATAACATTCAATCCCTTAGTTTAAAAAAATTTATGTTTATCTTACTAACTATTACTGTATTTTTTCAGGTTAGTTCTTGTTTTTATATCCTCTATCAAAATAAACATATTAAATATTTATAATTTTTGTAAAAGATTTTTGTGTTAAAACTAAATATTATGATATTATGTAGCAAAGTAACAAGTACATGCATAAACTAAAACAAAGATATCTAATATCCCTGAAGAGGTATTTGCAAAAAAGAAAAGTATATATACAATATATTTACTATAATGATTTTGCTACCGTGACTTAAGAATATCATCATTAAAATAGATTTTAGGTAAAGAAGTAAAATCACGAATATGTTGGAGTAGGATTTGCTAACTAATTAAAGAATAACCAAATTTTAGTGCTTAACCATAATAATTAATGTTAAATTTATATGAAAATGTATGTGGTTAATTTTTAATGCTTATTATTAGGGTGGGGCGATTTAAACATCTTAATGGGCGCTTCGCGTTTCTGATTCTTGGGATTGTACTGAGCAAAAAATTCCACTACGACATATCAAAAAAATCATTTTCGAGGCTCCCAAATTTCAATTTTTTGCAATTTTTAAATAAATGCTAGATTAGCGCCATCTTGCATTAGCTTTTTGAAACAACTAATGAAATTATAAAGAATATAACATTACAACCTTTCCAGAAAGGTATTCCTTATGAAAATCGGATAAAAAATGTGGCAACTAGAGATAAAAGTATATAAGTAAAATTATTTTCTGCTTGATGATGAAATGATGATAATGATTATGTAATGATGATAATGATGATGTTGATGAAAACAAGCAGAAAATAATTTTACTTATATACTTTTACCTCTAGTTGCCACATTTTTTATCCGATTTTCATAAGTAATACCTTTCTGGCAAGGTTGTAATATTATATTGTTTACAACTTCATTAGTTGTTTCAAAAAGCCACCGCAAGATGGCGCTAATCTAGCATTTATTAGAAAATTGCAAAAATTGAAATTCGGGCGCCTCGAAAATGATTTTTTTGATATGTCGTAATTGAATTTTTTTTTCCTCATGCCAAAAGCTATCGAAAAATCGATGGCACAATATCAAAAAAATTTTGTTCATACAAATCACCCCACTCTACTGATTATATTTACAATAAGTTACCCACCGAAATTTAACCTACATAAGTTACCTGAAATTTTACATAAACAGAAATATTTTGAGCTAGAATTAAGCATGCGCGGTTCCAGCAATTAATATAAGGGGAAAAATCATACGCCTCAGTGGCCAACTCAATGTATTTGTCTACTGTGGCGTATGATTTTTCCCCTTATATTAATTGCTGGAACCGCGCATGAATTAAGAGTACTGAAAAAAGAGGCCCTCGAAAAGTGCATTTCAACTTAACTAGTTTTTAATTTGTTCGCTTCATTACAAGAATTATCTTTTCCGTTTATTTGTTAAGTAGAGGGTAGTACGGATTATATTATAATAGCAAACTCAATTTTAAATATATTTATAAAAATTTGTGATTACAAAATGTGTATCTTTATTTTAATTTAACCAAAATTTCGATTTCAAATAAATACAATAATGTATTTCACACATAATTGCATTTCTAGTGACGATGTAAATATTTATGTATGCATAGCGCATGGTACGGGGACATTTTTCGATCAAGTGTTTAGTATGGAGACATTTGGTTAGTTTGGGGACTGTCCTCAAACTCTTACTAGGTCTAGCGCATAGTATCAAGACATTTCTGACTCATATACAGCATAGTTTGGGCACATTTTTGGCCATGTCTCCGAACTATGCGCACCACATACATATATAACTATATTTTCTCAACATGTTCTTTATGACTTTGAGTAAACATTGATTTTTCTTTTCAGCATTTCTTATGAATTTTTGGTTTATTTAAATAGCTTTTTTGTTTATAAGTCTATTTACAATAACATGTTAATAAGTTGACATAAATCAAAATATTATTTTATTCAAACAAATAAAAACATCAATTGAATTTATTAATTTTCAAATAAGAAAAGAAAAAATCAATTTATGACATAAACAAGAATAAAATATGTCAAGGATATTTTTGATATAAATTTATATGAAATCTATAATAACATGTTAAGAACATACATACATATATGTAGCTATTGATGGAATTTTTATAAATTTAAGAAGATTAAGAAATTTTGCACAAAACTATACGAATACTAATGATTTGTTGAATTGAAAAAATAGGGTATATTCATGAATTTGTTTTCTTTTACAAATATTTTAAACAAATGACAAATCGTTATGTGGTAAAAAGTTAAACACTGTTTTTGTAAAATGACATCCTAATTAATATTACTCATACGCACTAGTGGCAATTTATATGTACAAAAGCGGGAAATTTATATTGCGCTCGTAATCCAGTTTAAACGAGATTTCAAAAAAAAATTCACTACCTTGTGACAAGATTATATCTGTAATGTGAAAATCGAAATTCCGCAGAGAGAATGGATTATTATTGACATTTAAAATATATTTAAATTTATAAAAAAAAAATTATTGCGAAATACCTGAATTGCAAAATTTTGTTTTTTTTTCTTTTATTTACAGCTAATGCGCGTTTTACGTAATTTTAATATTACCAAAGTCAGTGATTTAGAATTAATATCAAATACTACCGATCGTCTGGATATAACGTTTCATTTCTTTGGCATTAAAGGAGACTCTAATCGTATAAGAGAAGCTATAACACGTATGGTAGAAAGAGGACGAATAGGCAATATAACTTTGGTATCCAATTATCATTTGTTTGATGAAAATCCTCCCTTAAATTTAATGGTAAGTTTTTTTAAAACCAAAGACGCAATTTTTTTTTTTTTTTTTTTTTGTAAAACCACCAGTAGCTTGATAGATTTACTAGAAATATTGGTCTCTCATGCATACTTACTTACGAAAATTTTTTAATTCAAACTCACTCATATTTGCATGAGTAAATTAAGGTTTTACTCAACCTCGCGTATGATTCATCTCCAAAATGTTTTTATTTTTATTAACAATTTTGCCACAATTAAATCAATTCATTATTATTTCTATAATTTTGTAATTTAGCTTTTCAAAAGATAAAGAGAATTTAATATATAAACGGCTACAGTTAAACACTATGGTTTTTACACTATGATTTCTGCCAAATGCGATCACCTATTCAATTTTAATATCGTTTTTTTGTTTAATTAATTGCCAAACAAATATATTGTGGATGGTTTTCATTTTTAGCAACCAAATTTTCTGTTACTTCAACTAAATTTCTAACTAACTAGTTGATTGACCAAATATTTGAAACTGATTTCTATACGCAAAAAAATCTATGATGGAAGCAAGCTTTTCTATTCATAATTAATTTTTAAAGTACCGAAAAAGGTCGTCAAACAGGGGTTGGGTGTATTATATATAATATCATTTTAAAATTATTGTATTTAAATTTTCTAATCACTTTTTTCTATTTCTCTTATTTCTTTTCAAGGACTTAAGTGTAAATCAAAAACAAATAATACGTGAAGAAAATGAATTTATATTATCATGTACAGCACAAGGATCGGCACGTATGCAATTTCAGTGGTATAAAGATGGTATTGTTGTTAATGCATCAAAGGCTACCAGGTATGTAGGAAAAGGAAATATCTATACTATTGTATTGTATAGAATATAAGTCAGGAATTTTGTGCTGAAAAGCGAAAACTTCCAAGATTGATTATTAACTGCATCTGTAAAATTGTTTAATATTTAAGATATAAGGGTACACACAGAAAATTAATTGGATGGAATTTTATAGGAATCAACCAAAAATTACTTAAAATTCATTATCGGGAAAGTTAAAAATATTCAAAATGCCTACCTGAAAAAATAAAAATTAACGCCTTAATTCATAAATGTAGTAGGTTTATTGAGCAAATTTTGTATGGAAATTTCGTTTTGCAACCTCCTATAATTTTACAAAGCGTTTATGAATTGAGGGGTTAATATTTAACCAAAATGAATTCAAGTCGAGTTCAGCCTAGAAGAAAAGCAATGGGCTAACAAACGGAACGTCGCCAGTTGTATCCTAGTTCGCGATATAAAATTTTTTTTAATTTTAAAATAATTTTTGTGGAACGTGTCACTCTATGGGTGTAGAACTCAAAAATGCGGGATTCACAACATATGGCGTATCTTTTACACATGGTTTGTGTCTTTAATAATTTATATGGTATTAGGATGAGTACGAATTTATGAATTTAGGGGTAAGGTTGTTATATTTGTATTGCCAACTCGCCTCTACAATGCCTTTAAGGCGCAGAGGCAACAAAATTGTAATGAATTATTTACTTCGAATGAATAAAGACTTAAATTAAAAAAAAAAAAAAAAAAAAAAAACATCTGTTATTTATTGGATTGGCCATTGGACAAATTTTTGCTTCGAAAATTTCGAATTTTGTGGCAACAAATCATCATTTGCGGGAAGTTTTACTTTACTTTTTCAATTTGAAAAAAGTGCAGCTTAAACACATCGATTGTCCATCGAAGCTTCTTCTGAATATGTTCCATCGATATCAATGAAGAAAAATACCGTCCAGGTCAGACAAAAAAGTTCGAGGATTAGGAATTGGAGATATTACTCTGAAAAAGGTTATAGCTAACGATGGCCAATACTTTGATTAAATTTTTATTTTACCAATGTTTTACAATAACTGTCCAAAATTTTTAAGTTATACACCCAATAACTTATAATTGTAATGAAAATAATAGAGATTGGCACTTGAAAAAATTCCAAAAAATTTTAAATATAAAATAAAATGTTCTAAAAACAAATTGTTTTATAATTGTTATGTTTTTGCCTTTTCAAATCATTGGTTTATTTCCTTTAAACAAACCGGGTTCTTTTCTATAGCAATCGAAATTACAAATTCCACTGCTGACACCAATTGTTACGTTTTGCCTTTAAAAAAGTAAGTTTCTATCTTTAAAATAAACCGGGTTGGTGCTCTTTGCAATTAAAATAACACACTTTCTTTCTTAGATTTGGAGCTTATATACTTATTTATTCAACACTTTATTACTTTACATACAACAATACAACACACAAACTATACACTCATAAAAAAAGCCCGTAAAAATAGTTCAAAATTCTGCTAAAATAACAGCAAATAGTACCTGAATTTGCGCCAGCAGAATTTTCAATGAAGTTAAAAATCATGGTCTGCTAAATATACGGACAATTTTAGTTTAATTATTCAGGAAATTGAAACTGAATTCAGTAGAAATTGTACCTGATTTAATTAAAAATTTCTATTAAAATGTCGCTTAAAATTTTGACTTCCGGAATCTGAGACTAGACGGGCCCATATTTATTATTGGGAGTATATGTATCTGATAAGGGTTACTTTATAGGTACAGAGTGACGAATTTTTGTCCATTTTGCTCTATCTCGCTTACTTAGTTTCCGAGATACAAACTATTTTACGATCTTGTGATAAAAAAATTAAAATATAGCGCCATCTCTATGTGATATTGATAGGAGAGACACAAAAATATAATAATTAGAAAATAACTGCGGTTCAAATTAGCTAAAAAATTTGTAAAGTTAAGAAACACAAATTACTAAAAATTAGCATGCAAAGTTAGTTCAAATATGGCTGAAAGTAATTGTAATGCTAAATTAGATTTACAAAAAATATTAGTTCAATCCTAATTTTAAGACAAAATAACAGGAAAATTAGTTCAATAGAATCAGAACGCGTTTAACAGACTTTTGTACTAACTTTTTTCATGAGTGTACAAACTGTATTGCGTAACTCATTATATACAATACTAATACACAATTAACAAACTATAGTACAGTCAAAAAAAGCCAGTAAAGTCAGCAAAAAATGTTGCTGTGTCAGCAAATTTTTAGTCAGGAGCGTGTTTGCAAAAAAGTTGGTAATTTCAGCAAAATGTGTTTGCTGAAAATCAGCGAGCTAAATTTCAGCAAAAGTTTTGCTGACACTTGGTCGATTGCAAATGAAAAAAATCCTTGCTAAAATCACTAAAGTTTTTGCTGAATATTAGTAGACTGAAGAAAACTCGAAAAATTTGTAGAGAAATTTTACTTTAGTTAATTTATTTGCTGAAAATTTAAATATAGAAATTGTGTAGAGTTGTTTTTTTTTATTATCATCTACGTTGTCTGTACTACTACATCCAGACAAGCTGCGACATCTTGTCTATCTGGTTGTCATCCACGCTATAAATGCCATTATCAGCACAACTTTGGTAGCTAAAAAAAATATAACTAAAACTTTTGCTGAAAACGAAATTTCAGCAAAAAAAAAAAAAAATGCTGAAAACTAGTATCCTTTATATAGAAGACGTTTTAATAATTTTTCTACTAAATTATTTTTTTGAGTGTATACAACTAACTTGGTTTTTCAACAAAAATTTTTAATAGCACAAATGGTGCTATCCAGCCTTTTATAATTTAATGGGTTCCCAAATCAAACAAATTATACTTCAATATAAACCAACACATATTTCAACATATTATTGAAAAAAAAAGCTGAATAAATACCATCTTATAACTTTTTCTTAAAATAATATTACACAAAATGTTTAAATTTTTATAAAATTAAAAAAAATGTGGATACTAAGGCGTATGATTGATATTAATTAAGGTGTGACTTGAAAAAACTTGTGTAACTTGTGCTGAAGATTATATGGCAAATTCATTTAAATTGAGCATCAAAGGTAATATTTCAAGTATATATTTCTCCTTGAAAATATAATTAGTTTAATTTTATCCTAAGGACCAATGAATATAAACAAATAGCTTTTGTCATTAAGTTTTTCTTTTCTCGGTATTATAGTATTTCATAATATTTATTAAAATTTTGTGTTAAATTCTGTCAATATAAATTTCTAAAACACTTATTACCAATTCTTATTATGGTTTTTGAATTATAATAGCAAAATACCAAAATATTGTTATCAATAAGTATTAAATAACAAAATTCTCATTAACAACCAATAACAAGATTATTAGCTTTGTTATTTTCTGTTTGCTTTTGTGTGTGTGAAAATTGCAAAAACATGTGTTATTAATGATTGCTGTGAATATTATGATGGCGTTAATAATAACAATATTATTGACTAAAACTTCAGTCAATGTGGTATTGTCACATCAAATAATAGCACAATCACAAATCCTTCTATTCGAAATATTATAACACAACCCTTACTGCTGCTTGAATAGTGCAACTACAGTTCTCAATTGACTCAGCATGAAAATGAAATTCAATAATTTCATCTTGTAAGAAATGATGAAATACACTCACAATATATGAACAGTTAACGCTTAATGTTTATTTAAAAATGAAATTAATCAAATTGTTTTTAATTAAATATATTTAACTTCACTATAACTGTTTGTTTTTTTTTAATATATATTGACTACTAAATGAAAAATCAATTGTTTTCATTGTTTTTATCAGTTAATTCATTAAAAATTAATAATAAATAACAAAATACAACTATTTTAAGCAAAAAGTATGTCTCTTTTAAGAATATTTTAATTAAAAAATATTGTGAGTGAACTAGTATAATATAGACGATATTTGGCGGTAAATGACAGTTTTATTAATAACTAAAAACTGCTACAACATTACTACTTTATTTTCAGTAGAAAAAATCTTTTTCTGTCTATTTAACTTTTATAATTTTTTATTTAAAACCCTTAAACTATTTTTTTATTTCTTTTATAAATTCTTTTTGTTTTTGTGGTTACTTTAAATTTTTCTTTTTCCTGCAATCTGTTTCCAGTCAATCTTTGTGTTTAATCAAGTATGAAGAAATTCAGTTATTTCCGCTTATTTAAACTTTTAGCGTATGGTTGGAATGTTAATGTTCTTTGCAATGTGCATTTTGTGTTTTTTCTTATATTTTTATTTTTACTTCATTCTTTTTTTTTTTTTTTTTTTGTTCTCAACAATATTTGGTCAGCTTTACATAACATATGCATGATTATGCATGCAAACATATTCGTTGTGTATATTATATAAAGTACTTAACGGGAATTGAGTCTTAAAAGTACAACTATAGTATAAGTAAGGGAGGATTATATAAAATATTCAACGGATAGGAAATTTGTACTAAAATGTTATTATAATATTAAATTTTTTTCAAGAAAACTCAATAAAAATGGTAATTCTAAATATGTTTTTATGTAACAAACAATAATATTCATTTTTACATAACATTAATAGTAAAATCGCTATTATCTTTAAAATGCTGAAAATCGATAATAAAGAAAAACAAAGAGGTAAAAAAATAAAAAGTATGCAGTTCCTTTAATTAGTGAGAAAAAATATGTAAAATGTTGCTGCAATTAGGAAATTGAAATTGTTTTCGCTCATTTTTTATAACAAAATGATATTTTTTAATGTTGCTGCTGACAGATTTTGTCATATTTATTATAACTTAAGCATACAATTTATCAATTTATCTTTGATTTTCCTTTAAACTATTCCATTTGCTGTTCGCATGCACAAACTTTTAAAATTGGGTGAGAAAATTATATAGCCATTGATAAAATCCAGCAAAAAAGAGATGAAAATGCAGTAGAAAAAGCACTCCAATTAGTGAACTAGATGTATTTCTTTTTTACTAGAAACACTAATCAGTTTAATATTGAGTTATAATAGGATAGTAATACTCTTACTTCTACATTTGTTCAGTACTTTTTTGAGCGAGTGTAAAGAAAACTCATTTTAGTCACATAAAAATTTTTTTTCCGCCACCGCGGTGCACCGGATGTCGAACTTGCGACCTCAAGATAGCTAGGCCAGCTTTCTACCGCTGAGCTACTTTTTGATAACTTTAACTGGCATAAAAATACCGCTTTGTCATTTCGATATATTGTGTCTTCCCTTTAATAAATGTACTTATTAAATAACTGCAATAGATGCTCTTTAATTCAGTAATTTTTTAATACTATTTTCACACAAAAGTACTAAATTAAAAAAATTCGTTATAAATACATACACCCAGAAAACAGATTCGGTGCTGACAACCCCATTTGTTGCCAATCGAATGGTTAAGTTGCATCAAATGAATTTTTCGATTGCAGCTACCGAATTATTCTTGATACAACTGAAATTCCGTTGCCACAGTCAAATTAGTCCTGTCTCAATTGGTTTTCTGTTGCCCCAACTGAAAAATTCGGCTACCACAACCGAACCATGCGATTGGCTACAAATGCGGTTATCAGAACTGAATCTGTTTTCTGGGTGTATAATTATAAATAGTTGAAAGTCGGACATGCCGACTATGTGATACCCTACGCCAGTCTGGTTAAACGCCAACTAATTTTTGAAATGGGTTGAAATGGACTTATGTCAAAATATGTCTATAAAATTATAAAAAAAATGAAATAACAATAAGAAATTTTGATTTTATCTAATATTAACAGAAAACCGGAAATATAATCCATTTGGGCGATAGATCCAAATATGGACCGATTGTATCTAAAATCAAAAGGCTTTGTCCCCGGGCACAGCATAGTTGGCTCACCAAATTTTATTAAAATATCTTCGTATTTGCGGCTTGTAGCGTGCGAAAAAGACAATTCTGGGGGACCTTCATATGGACACTGGGTCAAAAAATTACCCAATGTCCATGAGCTCATGTGAATCAGAGTACCAAATTTCATTAAAATACCTTCCTATTTGCCAACTGCAGCGTGCGAACAAGCCAATTTTGGGGGGACCTTCATGGGGATCCCGTCAACGGGATTCGTCCTTGAGCCGATATAAGTCGGTGTACCAAATTTTATCAAAATACATTAACAGTTGCTAAATGTAGCTTGCACAAAAGAATACATGGATAGACGGACGGAAGGACATCGTTAAATCGATCGTTAACGATCGGTATGCCAAAAAGTGGGTCTTACTCCAATATTTTTTGATCATAAAAATATCAGCACAAACTTATTTTACCCTGCCCACGTAGTGGTGTAAGGTAAAATATAAAAAAAAAATTTAATTAAAAAAAAATAATTTTAAATTAAAAAAAAAATTAAAAATTAAAAAAAAAAAGTTTTTTTAAATAAATGATTGACAATTAATGTATTTTCAAGTGCTACTAAGCACTATCATCAGATTATCTTTATGGGGTTCTCTCTAGATTGTAAAGTAAATTTTGGTTTTTATATTTACGTTAACTCCAAAGTGAAAAACATTTCCAAAAGTAAATTCAAAGACTTTTACTTCATTATTTTATGTATGGCAACGAAAATCGCATGTTTTCATTAAAGCTATTATTCATTTTTTTTTTTTTCTTCTCTATGTTATAGTTGTTGCTATAACAAAAGTTCCTTTAGTAGTAAAGCAACTGTTTGTATGTTGTGTTTTAACATTCAACATACAAAACTAAAATCTACATTATAACCTAGAGAGAACTACATAAAGACGATCCGATTATAGTGCGTGGTAACACTTGAAAATGCATTAATTGTCAATCATTGGTTCTAGGAAAGATTTTTCATAAGTTTTTTCTCTATTTGTTGTAAAATAAATTGTGAATTGAATTTGGAATTTGTCATATTTGATCTTAAAACCGAACAAAAATAATACTCATTGTACACTAATAGAAAAAAGTCCGTAAAAAATTTAGTTAAAACTACTAAAAATTAGTAAAAAATGATGCTACTGAAAAAAACTGCTAAATTAGCAGATTATTTTTGCTATATATTAGTAATATAGGAACAGCAAAAATAAAACTCTTAAATATACAGAATTTTAGTTATATTTCAGTTAAATTTTTGTAAATGGAAAATAGCACATTAACCTGCTAAAATCAGCAAAAAATTTTGCTAAATAATTAGTAGCCTAGAAAATCACCAAAAAATTTTAAATTTTAGAAGTTTTTCCATTTTTTTTTTTAAATGCAAATAAAAACCGAGGCTTTTGAAAACAGCAAGTTACAATTTTTTAGCAAATATTTCTGCTGATTTTAGCTATTTGCATTCAACTAAATTTAGCTTAAAAATAGCAAACATTTTGTAGATTTAACAGTTTATTTTTTCTATTTTTAATCTACAAATATTTAGCAAAATTTTCTGCATATTTTACAGTACAATTTGCTATTTTCAATTAACTAAAAGCTAGCCTAAATATAACTAAAATTCTATAAATTTAACAGTTTTAATTTTTCTGTTCCCATTTTTATAGTATTTAGTAAAAAAAATCTGCTAATTTGAGCAGTTTTTTCTGCAGCATAATTTTTAGTAACTTTTTCTGCTATTTTTACAGATTTATTTCTATGAGTGTACAAATCTTCAAATCCAATAAAATCTATGGTGAAATAATATAAAAATTTTAAAGATTAAAAAAAATTAAAAAGAAAATTCTACACTTGCGAACTTTTAAAATAAAACACATTTTATATTTTTTTTTTGTTGTTTTCTCTTTTTTTGATCGATCTCCTTTAATATCATTTCGAAATTGCTACTCAACACTTATATATTGAAAATGCTTTCTTTTTCTTAATATTTTTGTTAACATTTTTCTATAAACTAAATATAACATTTAACTAAACTAAATATTATTTATTTATTTTTAACGCTCTGTAAATTGTTTGTATTTATGATTTGATTTTATTGAACTAAAACTACGTACTTAAGTAAAATATGTTTTAAACCTTAAAACGAAAACATTTTTTTTTTTATTACTACTTTATTCAGAACGTTCTGAGAATATTTTTTAAACTAAAATTTTTTAACTCATTCTATATATATTGCAGCTACTTTTATGAAAGTTTAGTGTTTGCTAAGCCGCAACTAGCCAGTGCTTATTGTGGGAATTAAGAATTTATATTTTGCATTTTTGGAATTTTGTTTGAGTAGTAATTTCATTTTCTTTTTTTAGTTTGAAAAATTTTAAAAGAAATTTTATGGCTTTCCTTGGTTTCAGTAATTTTCATTTCTTTTCTTCCTCTACTTCCGCTTCTCCTTCTTCCAATTCTGTTTGTTCTTTATCTTCTAAGGCTTTGCTATCTTTATCTTTCACCGCTCCAAAATAGCAGTCAGTTGTTTGTATTTCAATTTCTCGTTCCACATCATCTAAAGCTGGAGGAGCTGGCACTATTACGGTTAATATGCCATCTTTGGATAGTGTAGCTTTAGCCAGTGTAGCATCATAATTACGAGGCAGTTTATATTTTCTTGTAAATGATTTACTTATACACAAAGCTGGTGTTTTCGAAGCTCTATTATCCTTATGTTGTCCTTCCAATATTAAGGTATCATTATTTTTTACTTTCAGCTTTAATTCATTGTCTCTAAAGTGGTGAACATCTATGATAACCTTATAAGTACCTTTGCCACAGGTATCCTCCTCTTCACCACTCTCTATAAAAACTCTACCCGTCAAACAAGATCTGTGACACCAGTCTGGTACTTTATGACAACAATCGAAATGATGAAAATCGTAATCAAAATCTGCTAGCGAAGACCAGAATCGTTTACGCAAAGGACATTTGTAATGATACAAATATGAGTCCCATGGTCTATGCCAAAAATGATCATGATGCCAGTCCCAATCCCAATGCATTTTTGTAGATCTTATACGTTTCTTAATACTTCTATTTCTATAATCTAAAATCGTTCGTTTAGCCAACGTTAACGTTTAGACAAACGAAACTTTTTTTGGTATAACAAACCAAAAAAATTGTTGTCACCGTACGCGGCTCTAGCTTAAATTATACTAATATTGTTTATTTCTATAGAGTTAATAAGAAAACCTTTGGCAATATGTTAAAACTTGGAGTTTATGTGAATGAAATGAAATTGATTAGCTTTCACTACACAAACTATGGCAGCCTTGACAACCAAATATGCACGAACCTTTTGAAATGCGAAATTCCTTTCATAGTGAATTGTTTGTTATTAGCATAAATTTCAAATGAATACTCAATAAAACTATAAATATGTTTATGAAAACAAATACTGCCATAACAAGTTTATACAAAAAACTTACAGGGAAAATAGGAAAATTAAAGAATTTTATATTTTTTTCTAAATCAAAGGATATGATTGATATTAATTTGATTTCTTATACAAAAGTCTTTTAATAATTTTTTTTTTTAATATTAACTCAAAATATATTACAAAAAAAATAAAACTGGCCATATTTTTATATAGAGATTTTAGTACACTAAGTTTATTCTTTAGTAAATATGGAGCTATAAATCCAACAAATTGAATGTAATTTTTTATTATTTTCACCAAGGTGTATGATTTATATTGATTTTATTAAAATTTAAGGAATTTCAATATTAATTTGCTGAAAATTGAAGAAATTTTATAACATTTTTTTATTATCATTTTTCAATTTAATATTTTTAAATAAATAGCATCATCTTTCGTATGACGAAACTTTTTCTTATACTAGGCGTATGATTAATATTAATTAAATATAAAATCAAGGAATTTCTTAATAACTTTTTTATTATTAAATATTTTTTAAGAATTCAAACAATTTTGAATAACTAACAAAATCAGTTATTTTCTAGTGGAGAATTCATTATAAATCGGTATAACTTTCTATTAGCTATAGCATTTCAAACCTGGCAACTCCTTTTTTCATTTTTCTATTATACTAAAAACCTAGTCTCATTTAATGTTTGATCAATAATTTTGCAAATACCAACAAGTACCAGTAAAACATAACCTTTTCAACTTGAAGTTAATACAAAATTCAACTACACAACTATGGAAAGTTTGTTTATATGTAGTGGTATTTGTGTGATAGTATGTGTTATAGTGAAAGTACATATACAGTAGGGTTATACTTATGTTTAGTCAAGTAGGCACTGAAAAACAGTGTTAAAAACCTCTAAGAATATTTAAGAATATATTTTTGTGCATTGTACCATATGCAAAATTATTAAATTAAAGTGTATTAAATGTAACCGAAATTGTGTAACAATTCAGTGATGGAAATGATTATATGGCTCAGTCCAAATTTAAAAAAATGGTTGGGCTAAAATGTTTGACTTGCTCAAACTTATGAGCGAATGAAAAGAAAAAATGTTGGGCTAATGCAATGGAATATGGAATGTTTCATTTCATTTAAATTCCAGTGTTAATGTTCTAATAATACATGTTCCTCATCCGATTTCTGTCTCTTTTCTGTGTTGTGTTCCAATTCAATTCCCTCCTTATTCCATCTTATACTTTGAATTTAATATTCTCAATTCCGTTCGTTACTCGTTTCATACCATAGAAATAAATCTATAAAAATAGCAGAAAAACTACTAAAAATTAGTTAAAAAATACCTTGCAGAAAAAAACTGCTTAAATGAGAAAAACAAATTTCTAAATACTAGTAATATAAGAATAGCAAATATAACAACGTTAAATTTACAGAATTTTAGTTATAATTGAGTTAACTTTTAGTTAATTGCAAATTACAAATTATATTATAAAATCTGTTATGTCTACAAAATCTTTGTTATTTTTAAGTTAAATTGAGTTGACTGCAAATAGTAGTCTACCCTGCTAACATCAGCAGAAATATTTGCTAAAAAACAGTACACTGCTGCCATAAGAAGTCCAGATTTTTATTTACCTTAAAAAATATCGAAAAAATTTTAAATTATTTCTGATTTTTTAGGCTAATAATTATTTAACAAAATTTTTTGCTGATTCTAGCAGTTTAAATTGTTATTTTCTATTAACAAAAATTTAACTCAAATGCAACTAGAATTCTGTATATTTAGTTTTTTTTGCTGTTCTTACCTTACTATTATTTAGCAAATATAATCTGCTAATTTCAGCAGTTTCTATTGCAAGTTAATTTTTTAAAAAGTCCGTAAAAAAATTAGTTAAAACGACTAAAAATTAGTTAAAAATGATGCTGCAGAAAAAAAACTGCTAAATTAGCAGATTATTTTTGCTATATATTAGTAATATAGGAACAGCAAAAATAAAACTGTTAAATATACAGAATTTTAGTTATATTTGAGCTAAATTTTTGTAAATGGAGAATAGCAAATTAACCTGCTAAAATCAGCAAAAAAAAATTTACTAAATAATTAGTTGCCTAAAAACATCACCAAAAAATTTAAAATTTTCGATTTTTTTTCCATTTTTTTTTTTTAAATCGAGCCTTTTGAAAACAGCAAGTTACAATTTTTTAGCAAATATTTCTGCTGATTTTAGCAGAATAGACTGCTATTTGCATTCAACTAAATTTAGCCTAAAAATAGCAAAAAATTTGTAGATTTAACAGTTTATTTTTGCTATTTTTAGTCTACAAATATTTAGCAAAATTATCTGCAGATTTTACAGTACAATTTGCTATTTTCAATTAAGTAAAAGTTAGCCCAAATATAACTAAAATTCTGTAAATTTAACAGTTTTAATTTTGCTGTTCTCATTTTACTAGTATTTAGTAAAAAAAATTTGATAATTTTAGCAGTTTTTTCTGCAGCATCATTTTTAGCTAATTTTTAGTAACTCTTTCTGCTATATTTACAGATTTATTTCTATGAGTGTAGTAGAATGAAATAACATTTAGTCGTTTATATCTGTCACTTTTTATATTGCATTTTTTTTATCAAAAAAGACTTTAGTTCTGAAAAACTTCTTTTATTTAAAGCTCTAGAATCTGAAACTTTTTCCAAAGAAAGATGTATTCACAAGCTAAAGAGCTCAAATTCTAACGCCTTTTCTATAGCAAAAGTGGTCAGAAAATGTGAATTTTCTATGAAATTTAGAAGAAAAAAAATTATCCCGCGGATTATAAACAGCTTCTACTATGGCAAAACTATTGCATTCTGAAAAAAAAATTTAAATCTTATATGCTGAGGTCTTTTTCTATTAAAAAATTATTTAAAAAAAAAAAAATTCTATCTTCTAAGGACTTTTGCCTAAAAAAAAACCTTCAGAATCTGAACACATTCGTACAGAAAGCTGTCAGATTCTGAAAAATTTCTTCCAAAAAATTTTGAAAACATTTACCTAACTGTTAGATGTTAAGGACTTTTTCCTTAATAAAATCCCTCAGATTTCGAAAAACTTTCCCAAAAGCAAAATCCCAAGTTCCAGAAAACTTTTCCTGTAAAATGCATACGATTCTAGGGTAGTTTTCCAATATAAACCCTCAGATTTCTGAGGTTTTTCTATGGAAAGTTACTACGGGGAGTCTCTCCTACAGAAATTTCATCTGATTCTCAGGACTTTTTCCTATAGAAAAACCATTCGATTCTGAGTCCTTTTTTAATAGAAAAATTCTTAGATTCTGGTTACTGCCTATAGAAAAACTCCCAGTTTTCTTGAGCTCTCATAATCCCAGTACTTTTTCCTACAGAATCCCCTTCAGCTTCTAAGCACTTTTTGCAATAGAAAAAGGCTTGCTGAATCTGAGACATTTCTATAATAAAAAATTCTCATAAAATTAGTTTTTTTCTTTGGCAAAAATTTTCTGATTCTGATGCTTTTTTCCTTAGATATTAGAAAATGAAAATGAAATAGAATGTAAAGGGAAAAGGTAATGAAAAGGAATTTAATGGGGAACGAAATGGAAATGGAATTTTTCAAATTTAGTATGAGACTCTACTCTTAACATAGACGCTCACTGATGATAATAATAGTATATAAAGGGTTCTTCAACAGGGACGCTACAAAAGTAGAAAGACAGGGACAGCAATCGACACCATATTTCTTGCCGCTCTTTTGACATTTATCTTCAGTAAGGTTTGCCATTTCATGATGGAAAGATATACGAGCCAACAACGAGTCGAAATTATTAAAATTTACTACCGAAATTCGGAGTCAGTGGCCTCAACGTTAAGAGCGCTACGTCCAATTTATGGTCGTCATAATGAATGGCTTCGTCAATAAACAAAATATGCGTTATTGGTCAGACAGGAATCCACACGTACTCCATGAGTCATCATTGCATTCCGAAAAAATTACAGTTTGGTGCAGTTTATGGGCCGGCGGCGTCATTGGGCCGTACTTCTTCCGTGATGATCAAGACCGGCACGTTACTGTGAATGGAAATCGCTACCGTTCAATGATAACCGAATAATTTTGGCCCCAATTGAATGATATGGACTTGGAGGACATGTGGTTCCAACAGGACGGCGCCACAAGCCACACAGCGAATGTCACAATCAATTTATTGCAAACCAAATTTGGAGAACGTGTTATCTCACGAAATGGTCCAGTCGATTGGCCGCCTCGGTTGTGCGATTTGATGCCGTTGGACTATTTCCTGTGGGGCTACGTCAAATCTATGGTCTATGCCAACAAGCCAGCGAGGATTGATGAACTTCGTACGAATATCGGCCGATTTATGCTTGAAAACCGTCGAAAATTGGGTTCAGCGTCTGGACTTCTGCAAGCGTGCCCGTGGTGGCCATGCAAAAGAGATCGATTTCCATACATAATGGCATCGAACGTACTTTCACAGGAATAAAGAATTTCATTGATATCCAAAACCGTTTTTGTTTTATTTAAAAAAACTTTTGTAGCGCTCTTATTAAAGAACCCTTTATACTTCAAATATTGTGTTCGTATAGACCGCTGTAAATGTAGTTTAAAACAAATGAAATTTCACTTGAAAACAGGACTGCTAACATTTCAATAAATTTAGCTTTTTCTTTTCGATCATTAATAAAATGAACCACAAATAAGTCAAAACAACTAACAAAATTTCCAGACATGTGTTAATAAAATTAGCAAAAAATACCACTGAGTTAAATTTCCCGTAATAACAGCAAAATTTTCAGTAGCCATTAAAGACTTTTTTGGTTGAGTGTAGAAGAGGGTTTATATTCTCTTACCTATTATCTGACAATGTCTTTTAAAAATATCTTGTCGTTATCCTATGTGGCCTTGGATCAAAATTTATTTTGAAAGGAAAGTTTTAAAATTTTGTAAATTGTTTTAAATATGGTTTTGCTGGTAGAAAATTTCATAGGAGGTACATTTTTTATTAGAAACCAAATTCTTACCTACCAGCGCTTTTTTTCGCCAATTGCATGTCTTCTGGATGCAAAGAATGCTATTGAAATTCTACTGATGATGGTTCAGAATAACGTAACACCATGATATAAATAAACAATTTAATTTTAATTTACCGAAGTAGTTATAGTATGTCATTAAGTAATATGTTTTTCAATAGAAAACTATTAGCTCAATTAATGGAAAATTTGAATATAATAACCCTCCTAATATTCAACATAACTAACTAGCTGAGTGAATATTTTTTTCCCCCATTTTTTTGTTTATATATTTTTCAGTTTATTTGCAAAACCAAAAATATTGTAAAACTCTATATATAATATTTACTATCCTATTGTTGTTGTTGTTGTTGTTGTTGCTTCATTTTATCGTATTGTATTACACGTTACGGAAGTATCAAAAGCGCTACAAACAACCGGGGAAAAAAGTAATGAAATTCGTGACCTTATGCCACTGTCGTTGCTGGTTGTCAACATAGTGTCAGCGTGTTCAGTACACAAAATATCAGAAAACAGTGAAAAATATTGAAAAACAAAATATTACAAAAAAATATGAATGTAAAATTACGCATTACTATGTAGTAAAATATGGTGGGAATGACAGTATACAAGATTAGCACAAACAACATTAAATATTAATAATGAAATAAAGTTGAAATATAAGAAAATATGGGTTATAAAGTATTTTTTTTTTTTCAAATAAAAATAAAAGGGACGATATTAAAAATAACAAAGCTGAATGAAGATTATAAAGAACATAACATAAAAACCAATTCTTTGAAAAAAAAAATTGTATAATTCAAATTAAGCTACTTTTTGTATTTAAAATTTATAGTAAAATTCTTGAAATAAATATCAAATAACATTGGACACAAAAAAAAAACAAAATTCATTAGTATTCAATTAAATATTCAAAAATAATCAAATTAGAATTGGAGATTTTATTGATTGGTTTACAAATCGTCAAATGAAATTAAAAAAGCCATAAGTTACAAAAAAATTAAAATCGACTTTTTGATTAATAATGATGCACCTACGAATAAAAACGATTTTATTAACAAAATTTAAAAAAATTTGTTTTCTTTTTCATTTTAGGAAGTTTTTTGCTTCTCCTGTAAAAAATTTTTAAATGTAACTTACGGCTTTTTAGATTTTATATTACGATATATTAACCCTTAAAGCATTATTACGAAATGCGATTAGTCTAGTATATAAAATTCTGGAATTTTAGAAGAGAATATCCCCAGAAACGGGATTTAATAAATCTATTGATCTGGCAGCACTAGATTTAAGTATAATATTAAGGGGTTGCCTGCTTTGCTATTAAAATAAATTAAAGTGCTATAATTTTAGTACTCTGGGTGTTTCCGGAACTTTCTACCACCACGGAAGATAAAATAAAAAAAGGCTGCCACTTGACGAGTAGAGTCAGTCTCGCATTCGCCTTTGTGTAGTCAGTTGCATATTAGCCTTTGTATAGTGAGTTGCGCACTAGCGTTTGTAAAGTTGTGTGTGTTATACTGTAGTATGTAAAGTAATAAAGTGATAAATAAATAAGTTCAATATAAAACAAGTGTGAGTTATTTTGATTGCAATAGAAAAGAACCCGGTTTATGGATGAATTAAACTTATAAAATATTTCAGAAACTTTCTGCTGATTAAGTTAACAAAAAAAATCTGATACAGGGAAATAGGTTCCACATATTTGTAAAATCGCTGTTTTAATATTTTTGTTCATTACCCCGTTGTTAAAAAAAATAAATTAACAAAAAGCTGTACAATAAGACCATAAGATCGAAAAAACAATTTTTGTATATTTAATGCAAAAATTAAAATAATTAGACAATTTTTAAAAACGTTCGCTAAAATTTTGTTAATGACAAATGTAGATTGCGAGAAAATTGTATTTGTTTTTTGCTGTTGTTACTGTTTATATTGATCTTCTTCTTGGAAAGAAGCAATAATTCAAATGTGCCCAAAATTGTCATTACTTAATATTCTATTAAACATATATTCATTTTATTCATTTCAAGTCAATTTAATTCAGGCAGAAAAAACACAAAATTGAAAAGAAAAATATCGAAAAATATAATGTAACTTAACTAAGCACAAACAATAAAATACAATCAAACATTGATAGGATTTTTCGAATAAATAAACGAAAATTTCTACAAACACATGATGATGACGATAATCATGATGTCAATGATATTTAATTTAAAAACATACCAGTAAGTGGATTTTATGTTTGCTTACACGACGCTTTTCATATCAGCTGCTACACACAGAGGAAAAATATTGTCAGTTTTTCACTGACACTTGGTTACTGTGGCAAAAATCGTTTGGTATACTGAATATGTGAATATGATTGTATTAGTTGAACCCTTTGGTTTTAGTAAACAAAATATACTTTACAGTTCGGCACATTGAACACCTGATGTTTTTTAGAAAAAAAAAATAAAAATAAATGGGTAATTTTAAAATAAATTGAGTTACTAAAAAATAGCCCGAAATCGAAATTTTGTTTTTTTTTTTTTGTTTTTTGATTTTTTTGTTTTAATTTTTTTGTTTGGATTTATTTTGAATTTCCATTGACAACTTGGTAATTTTTTCAAAAAATTTTAAAATACCTTACGAGAACTATCCCGAGACTAGGTAAAGCAAGACTTGTCACAGGCTTGGTATAATTTACTATTGCTGTGGGTTAAGCAGTGTCAGTTATTCTTAAATGACTAGTCTTGTGACTAGTGAAATGATGATATAACACTCAATTGCCCTCACGGTACCTATCCCGTGACTTGTCAAATCAGGACTTGTCACAGGACTGGCATAATTAACCATTGCTGTGATTTAAGCAGTGTCATTTATACTTTACGGGCAGTCCCCGTGACTGGTAATAGAAAACCCCAAAATTAAGACTAGTCCATATGGGACTTAGGCTAACAAATGGATCGACTCTTTGTACAGTTAATAGGATTTGTCCTTGGGCGGAAATAAAGGCTCCATTAGTCTCTGTGTTCCGTAACGTATCTGTAACGTGCCGTGCTGGATGGCTGTTTTGTGTAGTTTGTCTTTTCCGTAACAGCGTAACAGCTGTTTAATGTTATTTCTTTACATGTTTTTAAGAGAAATCTTAACAGAGATCTGCACCGACCAGATTAATAGGCTGCGGTGGCTGAATAAAAAAAATTACAGCTGCGGCTTAAAACTGGTTGTGAGCCAAAAGCTGATCGGTATAAGAATTAAAAAAAATTATTATTTTAAAATTTTTATCATGTAAAAAAAATTTTTTGACGGCATCGATTACAAAAATTGTACGGCTGTTCGACTCAGCCGGTTTAAGCCATTCGGCGCAAACTTAACGGAGAACAACAATTATGTTTTAAACAGGCTCATCCGGCACGGAACGTTACTTTACAGACAAACTAACGACTCAAATGCTTTTTCATAAAACAAAAACAAATCAACTGATTCGTCACTGAACGTTAAGTACAAACTAATTCTACCTTATGTCTGTGTACCAATTTTTATTAAAATAACTTTATAGGTAAGACCTCTAGCATGCCAACAATAACACTATGCGACAGTCAAAATCGGGATGGGATGAAACCAACGGGAAATGTTATATCGGTCAAAAACAAGTTATACGTGTCCCGGCGTTTCGCTGGGTCACCCCAGGAATCGAGATATATCTTTTTTTGACATAACTCGAGAACCACTAGTCCGATTTTGCTCAAATAATTTTAAAAAAATTACAATTCCTTTAATCTCTTCATTTAACGTTTTTCTATATACTCAACAGTTTTGACGGTAAAAATAAATGTTTGTTACCGCTACCATAAAAATCAATAACCTTTTGTTTATTACTTTTTTTTAATATTTTAGGCAAAAAATATTTTTTTCTTCATACATTTATTTTTACCGGCAAAACTGTTGAGTATATAGAAAAACGTTATATGAACAGATTAAAGGAATTGTAATTTTTAATTTTTTTAAAATTGTTTGAGCAAAATCGGACTAGTTGTTCTCGAGTTATGTCAAAAAAAAGACCACCAAAGGTCAAATCGATATATCTCGATTTCTAGGGGTGACCCAGCGAAACGGCGGGACACGTATAACTTCTTTTTTACCGATATAACTTTCCCCGGTAGTTTGAACCCTTCCCGATCACTGACCCCTACCATTTGTCTCACAGTGTAATAGGAGCTAATTTTTGGCGGACCTTTATATGGGCACTACGTCTTAATAGGGACCGATTATAACCAAAATCAAGAGGCTTTGCCCTTGAGAACATTTAAGTGGGTGCATTTAAATATCTTTCTATTTGCGACGTGTAGCGTGCTCACAATCATAAGACCCATTTTTGGAGGACCCTTAAATGATCCTCTTTTAGACCGACTTTAACCAAAATTAATAGACTCCATTCTTGGGCCAATGTTAGTGTACAAAATTTCATAAATATATCTTAATATTTGTGGCCTGTAGGGTGAGCACAGACACGCGGACGGACAGACGGAATGAAAGCTGGACGGACAGACAGACGGACAGATGGGCTTACATAAGGACATCGCTAAATTTAATCAAAAAGCGATTCTGAGTCGATCGGTATACTAACATCTGATCCTACGTCCAGTACTTTCGATGTAACAAACATCGACGCAAAATTATTATACCCTGTCCATTAGACCGTACCTCAAAAAAAAGTTTAAATTTAAAGTCAGATTTTAAAGTGTGATATATCGTTTTTTTTTGCCTCGAAGAGACCAGTGTTTTGCCATAAAGGAAAAATCCAACGAAAAAAAATTTAAAAAGGCGACCCCTACGTTTACTGGGTTTATCGAAAAACTTCCTTAGCAAAGGTTTAACGATTTTTTGCGAGCTTTAATTTTCTGATATTAGGGTCGTACATTAGGGTCGTAGCAACTGAGATCTGGTGGGTAACTACTAGAACAGGATACTTACCCAGCAAAAAACCTGCTTCGCTGGATGCAGCTTTGTAAGGGAATAAATAAAATTAATCCCTTACAAAGCTGCTTACGGAAGGCATGATTTTTCCATACAAAGGGCCCGTTTGGAAGCACGTTGTTTTGTGAGAAAAAGCGTATTATTCGCTGCTGAAAAATTGCAGTAAATTCATGTTTTTCGTAAGTGCATTTAACCGCAAATAAATTCATGCACTTTTTTTGGAAAAAGTGCTTTTTTTGCTGCTGAAAAGATGCAGCAAATTCATGATTTTCATTAAGCGCATTTAAACGCGACTTCTTATGAAAATAAATTAATTCATTTGCCGACTTCAAAATGCAGACTGACTCATGTTTACCTCTACTAAGGAGAGGTAAAACATGATTGAGATGACTCAGATTTCGTGCGCATTAATCTTTGGATAACTTACATTTTATTTTACTCCCTTACAACCTGCTTCGTCGTAAGGGAATAGCGTAGCACTATAATTTTTTAAATAAATTGCTTACGATTTGCTTCGTTTAAGACAGTTTTGCAGGGTATACAATCAAATTGTAAAATTTTTTGTGTATTGTATACGCATAAAGTGGCGCAACTCTGTAAAGCAGAATTTGTAGCGCGTTTTTAAGCGCTTCGTACTTTTACTGCTTCCAAAATACTAAAAAATTTTTGCTGGGTAAGGTCAATGGCGCTTAGAGCAAAACACTGGTCTCCTCCAGAGAAAAATATCGATGTATCATACTTTAAGATCCGACTGTAAATGCCAAAGATATAACGAAAAATGTAAATGGCGACCTCTACATTCGGCAAAAAAAAATTTTTTTTGAAACCTCCTTGCAAAAATATTTAAGGGTGTACGGGAGGGTTTTTTTGCCTGTAAGGTGGTACGCTCTACTGTCCATGTAGTTGTGTGGGGTATAAAAATAACTAATATGAAATTTAACAAATTTTGCTGAGGCATTTTACTAAACAACTACTTTCGGACATGGTGTAGTTAGTAGCTTATAAACAAATAAATGTAAAAATCTATAAAAATGTATATGTGACCTTCTCCGAGAAAAGGGACCTAGTGTGTCAAAAAACGGGTTTGGACATAAGAGTGGATTCTGGTACCTAAAAGGGTGTAGAATAAGATGAAATGAGTTAGATTTCTGATAAAAATGTATGTACCCCATAAAAACGTACAAAACGAACTGAAGGTGTGTTCAAAGTGATAGTGTTATGAAACTTTAAATGCGTTCTTCTCAAAACTTCATTTTCACACACTAGGTCCCTTTTCTCGGAGAAGGTCACATATATGTATTAGTTATATTTTGCATCATGTGTATGTTTTTGTATCTCTCTATGTATATGTTTTGAAAAGGTTGGTTTATTTGTAAATATCATGACAATTTCAATTATATTTAGTCTTTTTTTTCGTTTTTATCTTCCAGTTGCCCTTTTTTCTTATTTAATATTCTATGCTATTTAGGGAGCATAGTATAGGGGGGTTATTTGTTTGTAGTTTATTTTGAATAGTTCTAGTCCATTTGTGTTTCTAAATGTCTGGTAGTTTTTCTTTATAAATTGTACGGTAAACACCCACGTAATTTTCTATTTGCTTTTTGTATTGTTCATACAATTTTATATTAGAGGAGTCCAAAAAAATTTAATTTTTACAGTTTTAACTGATATGAAATTTTATTGCAACTGGATAAAGATAAAATCACGCCAAAAATCGATTTAAAGTCTAATTACGGTGGGTCTTATACTTTTGGTTTAAACTTTAGTTATTAGTTAACCCAAAAATTTTTTGTTGTTTTGTGTACATTTTTTGACATTTTCTTTTGTTTTTAGTTAAGTTAAAGTTAAACCTACAGTATGAGACCCACCGTTAGTGTTTATAAAGCGAAAAAATTACATTCATTTTTTTTACATAATTTGGTTTTACAGCTAAAATTTTTTACTGTTTTTGAGATTTAATAAAAAATATTATTTTCACCCATATCACAGCGATTATATTCTGATATTGTTATCAAAATAGGCCTATGTTATTCAAAACATATTTTGAAATATTTTTTTATTTCAGTTTTTGATTCAACTTAAATTTATTAGTCTACAAACTCTTAAATTTATTGCATTAAAGGAATTAAATATGCCAAAATCCCAAAACTTATTTAATAAATTGTAAAAAATAATCTGTTGAAGGCATGTCCCCATCCGGATTTCATTTTTGCCTAAGTAAATCGTCAGGGGACGACGTTTTTAGAATATTTGTTAATTTAAATTACAAACTCAATGAGAATTTCTTGTTCTCGTCTAGGAGCGTTATTAAGCATTTAAAATATCAAACAAAAAACAACAACAAGAAATTTAACACAATTTGCTTTGTCATCTTCCATTATAGGTACTACTCAGTTGTTTTGATAGATCCAGCAATGCAGTGACATTCATTCATGTATAAACAACAATAGAAAATAACATGTTTTCTTTTATATTTTATATATTTTTAAAGAAAAAAAAAACGAAATTAATTCTGGTGCCAAAATGACCCAAATATTAAAATAGACCTTTAGAAAAAAGTATTTGGTAAACTAAAACGTCTTCAAATTCTAAAATTTTAAGTACAAAACATCGAAATTATCCCTTCTATGCAATTGGCATCAAAATATCCAAACATGTTTAAAATTATATTTAATTTGGAACACATAAAATTTATTTTAAAAATTTTTCCTTCTATTCTGAACACCTCTATTATACATATGTATGTATGTACAATAGAGGTTTCCTAAAAATAGTTTTTTGGAATAGTACATAGTATTATTAGGTTTCCTTTTTTACCAGCTTAGTTATACAAGTTGTGCAATAAATTGCAATTTGAAATCCTTTGCTTTTTCTGTCTCTAAGTATGGTTTGCTCATACATATAAGAGTAAACGTTAAATAAAAGTTATCAAATGTACTAAAAAAAAAGAGTCGAAAAAAGTATCAAATGTTAGTTATTTTTAGGTTCATTTAACTAGTATTATATAAACAATAAAAAAAAGCAAAAGGACAAAAGTAATGATTCTTTTTTAGTAGAAATAGAAATTTCTTGTTTAGCTTATATTTGATGTATGTTTTCTAATTTTCTAAAATAACATAAAGGTTTCTTAATAAGGCTTACAAAATTTGCTTTAATTTAAGTTATTACATACATATGTCGAAAATATTATATTTCCAAAGTTATAAAATATTATTTAAAAATATATTAAATTAAAAAAGATTTATTTTTACAATGTCCAATTTAGCTACTAACTGGGAAATATTTGTTGTTGTTTCCCACATAAAATTTGAATTTTACTGTTGGCTAAATTTTAACTGGACATTCAGTAATCAGGCCTTATACGAACCGTATTAAAAATTGCTAGAGGGGAACTCTTTAACACTATTGCCTGAAGCACCAAATCCTATCAAAATTTATGTTTTTAGTAAATGAAAAATAAATGGATAACTGTGTTAATCTTTATCAATTGAGCCAGCGGACGTCCTTCAACCTTTACAAACTGTAACAAAAATTGCTGTGACCATTATCGCTGCAATTTTATATAAACACTTGAAATTTCACTTGAAATCAGGACTTTCAGTAATTTACAAAATTTAGATTATATTTTTATGTGTTTTTGAATGTTAATAAAATAAACCACAAATTGGTTAACAAAACAGCTAATAAAAATGACATCTTTATTTGGTTTAGTATAGTAAATAACTGTCGATAGGGCCCTCAAAACGTGTTCATTATCGCAGTAGTTTGTTATAATTATGTTCCCCTGTATCTAAATAACTTGTTGGTAGAACGCAATGACCTTTCAAAACTCATAAGCACAGTATCAATTATATATTTTTAATGAAAACTTTAAAATACAAAACAACCCAAAAAAAATAATATCAAAAAAACAACAGAAATGTTGTTTAAAACTTTAGTCTGGCGATCACAAACCCGTTGTATATTAGTATATAATATATGTATGATTTTATTTTAAAAAACATGAAAAATACATACAAAAACAAAATTCTGCAATAATATTTGAGTAGATGTGAATATGGCTGAACAAATATTGTTGTTGGTTTATGTTTGTGGTTTAAAAAATAATATACAACAACTCATAAAACGCACACAAAAGTACACAGTAGGGTACCATTATTTAAATACAACTTTTTCAATGAAATTTCACAAAATTTTTGTAAACACTTTATTCCTTAAAATACATACTCGTTCCTAGAGATTTTTGAACATTTTTGTAGCTAAATAATTCCACTCGTTCCCAAAACTTTTTTGATTAGAAAATCTATGGAATCTAAGCAAAATTTTAGGAAGTTTTGATTAATAAAACTAACAGAATTTAAAAAATATTTTCCTATTAAATTTAATTAGATTTCTAAAAAAAAAGTTTATTGTGAAAAATCCTAAGATTACAAAGAATCATTTAAAAATTGTAAAAACGAATTTATTTCAAATCAATGACTGAGAGTCAAAAGGCAGAGTTAAGTGTTTAAAAACCACTTTCTTTACTACTTTACTAAGTCAAATCCATTAATAAAGAGCCAAGTAATCAACAAAGATGAGATTACTTAATTTGCGGTTATGACCGACCCCCTTTGGAGGGCCGACCCACACCTGGGACCCCCCTGGGGGGTTCCCCATACAAACATTTCAAAAATTCACCATTTTTGGCACTTTACATGAAAAAATGTTTGTATGGGAACCCCCCAGGGGGGTTCCAGGGGGTTTTGCAACTAGCATGTGTGGGTCGGCCCTCCAAAATTAGTGGGGTTCGGTCATACATTTGGACTCGATTGGGGCACTATAAATGGATCATAGTGGGATTTTTCAAAATTTGGGACATCAAAAGTTGGGGATGCAGAATTCGTTTTAGAGGTATGTTTCCTCGGGCAAAGTTTCTTATTTTGATCCCCAGAATACGATGTTCCTTGTCACTTGGGCGATTTTTAAATCGCCCCGTCCTAGTATTGACATATTAATATAAATATGGCGATGATTATTTTAACAAGTATCACATGAAATATTTGATTTAATTGTTTTTTTTTTCTTCTCAGTGTATATAAATGTCACCTTAAAAAAAACACAAACAGAACTGTAACATTAAATATTCTTATTAGAATTGCAGCAATAAACCGGAAATAGCATCACAACACATACAAAATTATATAAAAACAAAAATATGGGAATAAAACCAAATACATTGGTGAAATCATAAAAACACTTACGAGTATAATATTTTTGGGAACTTATGTTTTTACAGTTTTCATATTGATAATCATAAATTGACAGCTCTAAACTGACAATATTTTATAATTTGTAAGACAAAAAACAAATGAATTTTGTATGATAGAAAAATCGTTAACACACAGAAAAATATTTTTATCAAGCAGAAACAATATTAAATTAAGTAGAAAACAGCTTTGAAATCAGACTAAGATGACTATTCCCACGAAAAGTCAGTTCTGACTATAGTCCCCTTGCCATATATTGTATTTACTTAAATTTTTGTTTGAAAATTTCAACAAAAAAATTAAGGCCTAGTATCGACACTATTATAATATCGACAAATAAAATTTTATTTTTTTTTTTAATTTCATTGTTGTTTTGTATGAAAAACGTTCAGTTTCAAAAATAGTCTTATGATAGTCACAAGAAAGAAAAGACAACTAAAGTTGTTTATTTTTACCTTAAATTTTGCGAAAATGTGACACGAGGGGATAAGAAGATAAACAAAAAATCTAAAATAGAATGTTTGTATGTATCTGTTTGATCACTTCTGAGAGTAAAAACAATACAGAAAGCTGAATAGAAAATAAAACTATGAATTAGCCACATTATAAGCAAGATGTTATGTGGGTGAGATGACTAAGCTGTCAAACTCTAGTATAGTTACGTTTGTAATGTAGGAGTGCATGGGTTAGATTCATACAGCCGGCGGGTTGTTGAAAAAATTATCATATAGAGACAATCTGACAATTAAATATAAACAATAATACAATTTAATGGAAAATCACTGATGAAGCCTGACCATAAAAAAAGGCAGAAACTAGATCTAGTCTGATTTGCAAATTAATGTGTTTACAACTTTTGAAAAAATGTTTATTCTTCTTCTTAACCTCAAACCTACTAAATATATTTGCATTTAATTATTTTCAAAAGTCAAAAACGAAATTTTATATGTTGAATTTTAACTTAAATACGAATATGTTTATTTTGACTAGAATCATATTTATTTTAACAAGATTCATAATTAATTTTTACATTGTACGTAACAAATAACATAAGGATTACCATATGATATTATATTTGATCTAACTAAAAATTTTCTCTAAAAAAATTGTATTAAAAAGTTAAGAAGTATCAATTTATGACCATTTTTACACATGTTTTTGTTTGACCACCAGTGTATTTGTCACTTGATGTTCAGTCTATGTGTTGATTTTATATGGTCATAAGGTACTTAACCTTATACAAAAAATTCTTTTGTTAACTTATAAATTTTTCTTTTATTTATGTTGATGCTATAAAAATGTAATAAGTTTAGGCCACTTTATGACTTTTAAAATAAGTTTGCTTCACATTAATATTAACTAGAATTTTTCGAGGTTTGTTGGCAGTTGATATAATGAAATTGCAGAAATCTATTGCTGTTATTAGATCTTTTGTCTTTTTAATAAAATTTTCATGTTTTGTTGCTTAAAAGCCCTGGGAATTTGTTATAACTTGGATATTTTCCATTTTTTTATTTGTACGACTAAATCGGGAAACTACTTTTCATTATTCTATGCAATATAAAGTGACATTTTATCCTAAACCTCAACAATTTAATGCTATTCATAGCTTGAAACAAACAATTATTACCATATTTCTATCAGGTACAAAAGGAATCACATAACAATTGCTTTAAGGCCTACAGCATGAAATTTGAACAAACAATTTGGATACCAAAAATTCAATTAACCACATTAACATTTCATTGATTTGTCGTAAATGAGAGAAAAAAAACAATAGTATTACTACTATCTCTGTGTTAATACAAGAATACTTGAATTTTGCCTCAAACAACAAATCGTATTTATAGTCTCTTTTCTCATTAGCTATAACGGAACATTAAAAACAATGGAAGAATATTGAACGAATGTAAACCGCTAATGGACTTTAGGCCACATCCACCACACACATACGACAACAAATATAGCAAATACCAACAATACTACTAACATCAAACTAAATTTTGTGAGTGAAAAGGTGGTAATTGAATTATTTTTTTAAATGCTCTCAAGTTGCAAAAATTCAGGTGGCACTTTTTTTTAGAGGAAAGAAATTTAATAAAAAAGAATTTAATCCTATTCGATTTAAAATTTATTCTTTATTATGGATTGATATAATAAAGCTCATATGACACTAGCTTTTTCTATACTTTTTCTTAAATTTTTTTTTAAGGTTTTTGTTTGATTTTTTTTTCTATTGCTTTTTAATTTTTCTTGTAAATATTGGAAAACTTTAACAAAAACCTAAAAAAAACTTAAGAAAAATATGTTTTAAAATAGCTTTTTCTTTCTTTTCTTTACCAGGGTATTCTCTCAATAATAAAATATGTAAAAATATGCATAAAAATATGCATTTATAGCAAAATATGCATTGATAGCAAATTATGCAAAAAAAATCGTCGCCACTTTATTGCAAATTTGTTAGTTCTCAAAGATATTTGGTTTACATTGCTAACAACAACAAACAAGTATTTACATGGAAATCCGACAAATCAAAATTTCTCACCTATGAAATATTTGACAGAAAATCGTTATTACATCCAAAACAAATACTCGCAGTGCCAGCAGTGTTTTACCGCAGTGCGACGTTTTGTCAATAATTCAAATTTTTTATTTTCTTTATTTCTCACTTTAATGAAATTAGAAAATTTTCTAAACAAACCAGAGCTGCTTTCATAATTCAATAACAAATTTGTCTAAATAGTAAATAGTTTTTGCGAAATTTAAGAAAGCAATTTTACAGAACTGTTGCTGTTTACTGGCACTTTGGGTATCTATTTTGAGCTTTAATTCTGACTATAAAACTGGCCCTGAGTCCAGCAAAAATTATAGACTTTTACAAAAATGTTATTAAAACTTCTAATTAAATGTGATCTTAATATTCGTATGTAACTTTAGAAGTCTATACACTAGGGTGGGTCGATTTGTAGGGAGGCAAAAAATGGCTCAAGTGACAACCCCCCTGGGGGATTCTCCATACAAACATTTCAAAAAATCACCATTTTTAGCACTTTCGTACTTATCCAGAATTGGTGCTCAAATGTCCCACAAATCAGAATTTTAGGGAGAAACCATGGGAATTTTCCATTTTAGGTATAGAATCTGTTCAGAGAACTTATGTAAAGCACTACGCGGAATATTTTTTTGGAACATTTTAACCCTCTAACTCTTCAACTGGCGGGTCTTTTTTGTCCCTTTTTAAAAAGGGGCCAAAAAATTCCCTTTCACTGAATAGTTGTTAGAGGGTTAGAATGTTCCACAAAAATGTTCCGCGTAGTGTTTTACATAAGTTCGCTGAACACATCCTATACCTAAAATGGAAGGTTCACAAAAAGAAAAAACAACCATTTCGCTGATTTTTTCATGTAAAGTGCCATAAATGGGGATTTTTTTAAATCTTTGTATGGGGAACTCCCCGGGGGTTCCAGGGGGTGTGCCACTGGCATGGGTGGATCGGCCCTCCAAAGTTAGTGGGGGTCGGTCATACATTTGGACTCGATTGGGGCACTCTAAATGGGTCAAAGTGGGATTTTTCAAAATTTGCCCCTACCCAGCAAAATCTTTCATTACCAAATAAGTGGTTATATAATAGAAATTCATAGCTCCGCACAACTTATTTTTTGGCGTCTAAGCTCATTATTTTTGTTTGGCGTGGTCGTTTTTATAAGTAGTCACGCTTACCCGCTCGCTTACGAAAAAATGAGAAATAAGTAGTTATGAGATTTTGAATAATAAGTGGTTACACACATGCTTACAAAAAGTTGAATTATAAGTGGTTATCCGATTGCTTACTTGATTCTTAAAAATAAGGAGTTAAGCAAATACTATTAGCTTAAGAAAATACATTCAGAAAAATTTAAGTTTTTTCTAATGTGTAATTTTAGGACTCGTCATAAAAATTTAAACATAAAACATATTTACATATAATAAATAAAAATGTATAAAATTTAACTGTGTAAAAAGTATTTATTTAAAATATTACGAGTAAGTCATTATTTTATATTTAGAAACAATGAATACAATATGCCGTTATTAGGAAGTCATTATTTTATATTATAAAATAATGTAGAAGGTAATGATATATCATTTTTGGTAATGCTGATAGTAATGAGGTGTCATTACTAATATTTTGCTGGGTACGGGTCAAAAGTTGGGACATCAGAATTTGTTTTAGAGGTATGGTTCCTCGGGCAAAGTATCTTATTTTGATCCCTAGAATACGATTTTCCTTGTCACTTGGGCGATTTTTAAATCGACCCGCCCTATATGTGTGGAAAGTAAAAATCATAGCAAATGTTTGACATAATAAACAACACAGTTATACATAAGCATACATGCACATATGCAAACCACAGGCACACTATGCGTCTATATTGCGTGAATTCATTTTAAATATTATACGTAACACACGTGAACATTACACGTCAGATCAACGCATACATCCACACATTTACTTTCAATAACATTACTACAACAACTTGCAATCAACTGGGCCCGTTTTATATTTGCGTTTTGGTGCACTTTGAAGGTTAGCTACATAATGCAATTAGACTGTACTTATAGCTAGAGTGAAGTATAGTACCTATTACAAAGAAGAGCTAATGAAAATTTTGTAATGTTATAGGAAAGATTTTTCAATAACACCAAGAGCTACAACAGCAGTAATAACTAAATTTACCTACAATAGTTCCGAAAAGAAAACACAATAGAAAATTGTGTATTGTCAACAATGACTTTGGGTTATTCCAAAAATTTTACACAACAGAAATAAAAGAATTGAATTTTTTGTTGTAGAGGCAATATATACAGACTAGTGGTCACAAAAAGAAAACAGGGCAACAATTAGTATAAATATCAGGGTTAAGATTTTATGTTGAGGTGCAAACATTTTCTAAAAAAGCTCACACATACATAACATATTTGAAAATTAAGGATATGTTCAAGGAAAACTTAGTATAGAAAAATCTATATAAAAATGATTAAAAAATTTAAAGTCGGGCATGCCGAATAGATGCTACTTCAGTATTAAATTACCATAATTACCGACATAAATTATTTTACGCCATACAGTTTTGTATTATTATATGAATAATATTTTACACATTTAAAATTTTTTTTAATTATCTTTATTATAAACTTTGTAATGAAATAGTATACCCTGTTTCAAGTTGATGATGATAATAAAGATACTGATGATAATGTTTTTTGTTTCACATTAGCTAGAGTTGATGAACAACAAGATGCAATAGTGCATACAGGGACAGTAATGTTAGTGTTTGCTCAAAATTGTTTAAAAATTTTTTTAATAACAGTTTAAGTGCTAAAGTTAGCACGTTGTAAAATGGCATGATTTTTGAAGTTTAATCCATAGAAATTTTCCAAAGTTACGATAAATGCTAATTTACTACATAAAATAGTACGAACGTGAATTCCACCACGCTAACTTATCTCAAAATAACCAGAGCTTAGTGTTTGCGATTAATTAGGAATGCCAAATTTGTGTGTAGTTAATACTGGATAATACTAAGCATTGGTAATGATTTAGATAAATTACTCATACTTATTAAAATAAAAAATATTTAATTTAGTAGTCGGTTTAAAATTAAAAATGTGTAATTCAAAAATCGCTAAATAAATAATTTTTTTTTGTTAGTAATGTTGAGGTTTGGAAGAAGAATAAACATTTTTCTCTAAAAAAAAATTAAAAACACATTCATTTTCAAATCTGACTAGATATAGTTTCTGCCTTTTTCTATGGACAGGCTTCATTTTGTTGAAACTTTAAAGATTTTGGCAAAAAAAAATTAATATTATATTTTCAAGCAAAAATAAGTAGATATTTTTATTAATATCCTGCATTTATTTACAGTTTAAAAACTTGAGGCACATAAGTTTCATTGAAAATATTTTAAAAATTAATTGTTGCCATATTACAGCTTCTCTATCCCTATGTACAGTGGTTACGAAAAATATTAATTATCTTTTTCAACACATAAAATGGTTTTACACAACATAATATTAACCGAAACTAAAAAAAAAGAAACACTAATTGACTTCGCACTTCCTTTGTATGCAATCTATACAGATTACGCTCCATGCAGAATACACTCAAAAAAAAAAATAGAAATTGTGGAATAGAAATTTAATATAAAATTTAAAAATATTTTTAGATCTCTATAATTATGTTAATTTAAAAATAAACTAATTAATATAAATAAATTGAATTGCTTATTTGAAGTTGTTTTTTATTTTCGGTTATTTATAAAAAAAATAATAATAACAATATTCAATAAATTTTAAGGTTTTGCTGCACCTCCTTTAACAATAAAATTTTATAATAAAGTATGGTACGCTGAATCCGAACTTGCCAGAAAGAAATATTCAAAGGACCGATTTTGAGAAATAGCCGCTTTAAAATTTGTATTTTATTCTCCATTTGAGCCTAAAATATATCACCGAAGACCAACCCTAGGCCCCGTAAAAGTTTATACCTCTTATTTAGTGATGGCAAGTGTTGAAAATAGTCCAATCTAAAATATCATTTCCCATGTAAAAATCTAAATATGAACATACATGATCATACATTGGCTTACATATGATCATGCATGCGCATACATAGTCATATACATCCATGTCTAGTTCGATGTATGACCATACATGATCTCATATATTTTCATATATCTTCGGATCCGAAATTTGAAGGTATATGGCCATATATGACCATATATGAGAACATATGAATGACATATAAGCATATATGGTCATATATGAACATGTACGGCCATATACCCTCAAATTTCGGATCCGAAGATTTATGAAAATATATGAGATCATGTATGGTCATACATCGAACTAGACATGGACGTATATGACTATGTATGCCCATGCACGATCATATACAATTCCATGTATGATTATGTAGGTTCATATATATTTCGATTTTCACATCCCATGTGAAAATTGAATTATATATGAACATACATGATCATACATTGACTTGTATATGATCATGCATGGACATACATACGTGATCATATATGACTATGCATAGTTCAATATATGACCATGCATGATCTCATATATTTCCATATATCTTTGGATCCGAAATTTGAGGGTATATGACAATACATGTTCATATATGACCATATATGATCACATATGAGTCATATATACTCATATATGATCATATATGGACATATACATACATATACCCTCAAACTTCGGATCCAAAGATATATGAGATCAGGTATGGTCATACATTGAACTATGCATAGTCATATATGATCACGTATGTTCATGCATGATCATATACAAGTCAATGTATGATCATGTATGTTCATATATATTTCGATTTTCACATGGGATGGGTTATTTAGTATTTAAATTTTTTTCTATTTTTGGTGTTAAATTTACTAATACTAAGAAATTTTAATTGAAAATTTGTATTTATCAATGATATACGAATTAAGCTCAAAATGTAAATGTAAAAAATTGTTTTGTTTCTATAGTTTTGTAAAAAAAATTCGGGATAACCCTCACAAACAATTTAATATTGAATATAAATAACTTCGAAAATGTTTGATATTTTTGTTAGATTTGTTTCTCTGAGTGTATACAACACATTAGCATATGCCAACTATTTAATTTACAACATACTCTTGCTCTGGTACTTGTATTCATGGAAACAAAACAAATGATTGTTTTCACATTAAGCTAAAGTTTTTCTCAATATTCATACACAGCTAAAATATTTGTTACATTACAGAAGTTTATACCTCACACTCTGGATGCTACGTACTGTCCCTCATTTCCCCCTTTGTTTATCTAGATTATCATATAGACCGAAATAGTGCATATATTTGTTGTAGATAGTATTATGCTCTAATTCATTGTTATTTTTCACACATGTTCCATGTGAAAAATTATTATAAGACACCATTTCCCATACAATGCAATGTCGTTTAGCATTAAGTTGTTTTTCACCTAGACAAATTTTACTCGAATTTTAGAGGCCTCAAATCTGAATTTGAATTCCGAAAATTAACATATTTTATTTTATTAGAAAGAATAATAATAATAATGAACACAAAATGACATTTTTACACAATAAAACTGATATTCTTGCATATTAAATTTGCTTGATAACAAAGTCGACAAAATTTTCACGTGAAACTCATTATCGTGAAATAAAATTTTTGTGTTTTTTTTTTTTTTTGTTATATGCAGTATAACAGTTTTTTAACGTGAAAAGTTTTGTTTGAGGAGTATATGGATAGAAGTTATAAATGATTTTATATAAAAATCTAAAAGAAGTGTTTAAGGAAATGTTATTATTTTATCGGGAATTGGTGTGCTGATAATTCTTTTGAAAATTTGTATGAATGAGTATTTATAGAATGTGTGTATCTGTGAAAATTAATGATGCTTTGTGAAAATGTTTAATATTGTGGGTATTTTTTTGTATTGTGCGAATAAGTTCAAGTGCATTTAACCCAGGGAATATTTTTACAGAAACATCAATATAACTGAATCCAAAATAACTGCTTGGAGTGGAATAATTTTTAGAAATGTATAAAACTTAACAAATTTAGAAAAATTTAGAATTACAATTTCTTTAATCCGTTCATATAACATTTTTCTTTATAATCAACAGTTTTGCCGGTAAAAATAAATTTGTGCAGAAAAAAAAATATTTTTTTGCCTAAAAATTAAAAATTTTTTTTTTTAAATTCATAAAAAATTTTAATTTTTAGGCAAAAAAATATATTTTTTTCTCCACAAATTTATTTTTACCGGCAAAACTGTTGATTATAAAGAAAAATGTTATATGAACGGATTAAAGAAATTGTAATTCTAAAATTTTTCTAAATTTGTTTCATCAAAATCGGACAAGTGGTTCTCGAGTTACAACTAAGCGAAAAAACATCAAGATAAGGAAAAAATTTAAAAGGTCATAAAAAAAATGACACATACGAACGCCAAACCCTTTGAGGGTTTTACTATACTGACCTAGTACCATCACCCTGACTTGGAATTTCTCACCCCCCAGACAATAATCCCAAAAATGTTCCATAGTGTAATTTTCGAAAAATACTTATAATACTCACTATTGACTTAACTCATTCAGCTCATTTAACTCATCCATGTATAAATACATATATAGTGTAGAATAGTAAACACATATATGGTAAACACATGTATATAGTAAACACATGTATAGTATTTTAATGTTCGTATTCGAGTCATACTCATTTTGCATCGTGCATACACATTAAGTGAAGCAGAGTCGAAATAACAAAAATAACTACTGCTTGCACCGAATTATAAGTGGTGATAAAAATTTATTTTCATTATATAAACACTTATTTGATAATGAAAGATTTTGGTGGGAAACAAGAAACAAATTTTGTGGTCACTGATTTTTAATAACTTAGGATTTTAGATGTAAGGTATAACTGACGAAGAATTAGTTTTGGAATTAATTCCTGAACTGATTCTATGGGAACCGGTTTTAAATGCAGCTTTTGGGACAATTTCAAACAAAACTCATTGATTTTAATTTAGTAGGTTTGAGGTTAAGCAGAAGAATATACAATTTTTCTAAAAGTTATTAATTTGCAAATCAGGCTAGATCTAGCTTCTGCCTCTTTCTATGGTCAGGCTTCATCAGTGATTTTCCATTAAAATGCATTATTGTTTATATTTTATTGTCAGATTGTCTCTATATGATAATTTTTTCAAACAACCCGTCGGCTGTAGTTTCACATTACAAACGTAACTATACTACAGTTCGACAGCTTAGCCATCTAACCCACGTAAGGTCTAGAATGTTGTGTAGCTTATTCAGTTTTCTTTCCTATTCAGCTTTATGTTATAGTTTTTACTTTCAGAAATTATGAAACATACACATACAAAGATTCTACTTTAGATTGTTTGTTTATCTTCAATCTCCTCTGTGTCCCCTTTTTTCCCAAATGATTAATCCGAGAGTAGAAGGAAAGTTATTTTACAACTGACTATTTGTAACAGAAAAGTCTGGTTGAAAGGCAACTATAGCATACGAAATTAGAATGGGTTGAAATGGTATCAAAATTTGTCTTTAGAATGGTAAACAAATTGGAAAACTTAAAAAACCTCAGATTTCCCTAATGTTAATGAAATGATAGAGAAAATCTGATATAAATAATCTACATGGGCCCTAGGTCCAAATATGAATGGATTTTATTCAAAATCTATAAGATATATTCTTAATACATGTGATTAGCTTAACAAATTTCAATAAAATATGTATATTAGGGTGGGCCGATTTGTAAGGACAAAAATTTGTCGATATTGTGCCATCGATTTTTCAATAGCTTTTGGCATGAAGAAAAAAGTTCCACTACGACATATCAAAAAAATCATTTTCGAGGCCGCCAAATTTCGACAAAAACTCATCTAAAAACCCAAAAAACAACATTTTTTCAAAAAAAATGATATGACCATCGTTTTAAGCGTACAATTTCACCTTGGAAAGGTAATATTTAAAAACAATTAAATGAGCTGATTTTATTTTTTATTACCTACTAAAAAAAACCTTAAAAATAAAAGTTGAGAAAAAGTCAAAAAATTGAAATTTTGGAGCCTCTAAAATGATTTTTTTTTTGATATGTCGTAGTGAAACTGTTTTTCCTCATGCCAAAATCTATCGAAAAATCGATGGCACAATATCGATTCCTAAATCGACCCACCCTAATGTATACATTTGCAATCTCTAGCATACACAACGGCAGAAGAGCAAATTTTTGGAAAACCTAAACATAGACTGATTCTCTTGAAGATCAATATGTATTATCCTTGGGTCCGTGTTAATCAGTGTACAAAATATCATTAAAATATCTTCATATTTTCTACCTGTAGCGTGCGATCTATTTTAAGAGGAATTGTCTGAGGGGCCTTTATATCGCAGCTAGGTTTAAACATGGACCGATATTAGCCAAAATATACAAAATATCGTAATATTTACGACTTGTAGTATGCGCACAATTATAAACGGGCAGACAGATAGACAGACAGACAGGCGGGTAGACAGACGAACAGACAGATTGACATCGCTAATTCGAATTAAAAACTGACTCGGAGTCGATTGGTTTACTTAAAGTTGGGTCTTTAGGTTTGGTTGGATTGAAAAAGAGAAATCGATAGTGATGATACCCTTTACAACCGTTTCATGTCCGTAAAAAATAAGACATACACTTATCCCGAAGTCGGCTTGTTGTGAGCTCTACTCCAGTAATTACGTCCTGTTGACGAAATTCATCAGTCTGCTCTAGCTAACAATAAGTACAGAATGTCTTCAGCGAACTTATGTGAAACACCAAGAGCAACATTTTTGTGAAACATTTTAACCCTCTAACTCTTCAACTAAAGGGACTTTTTGGCAACTTTTTTAAACAGCGACAAAAAAGACTCGTAAGAGTCTTCCATTTTAGGTATAGGATGCGTTCAGCGAACTTATGTGAAACACCAAGAGGAACATTTTTGTGAAACTTTTTAACCGTCTGACTCTTCAACTAAAGGGACTTTTTTGGTAACTTTTTTAAAAAGGGACAAAAAATACCCGTAAGTTGAAGAGTTAGAGGGTTAATATGTTCCACAAAAATGTTCCTAGTAGTGTTTTACATAAGTTCGCTGAACGCATCCTATACCTAAAATGGAGGACTCTCACATGGTTTCCCCCTAAAATTCAGGTTTGTTGGATATTTGAGCGCCAATTCTGAATAAGTACGAACTTAGCCCTTAAACATATTTTAAGTTTTGACTTATTTATGGCATTGAAGTTAAATTTTCAGAGACTTATAGTGGAATTTCATGACAAATATTTTTGCGGAAAATTTTAACTAAAACTCTGTACACTTAACCGTTTTAATTTTACTGTTCTTATTTTACTAGAAATTAGCACAAAATTCTGCTGATTTCAGCAGTTTTTTTGACAGGATCATTTTTAACTAATTTTTAGTAACTTTTTCTGCTATTTTTACAGATTTATTTCTATTAGGTAGTTCTGTCACAACAACAGGGTAGTATTTTGGAAGATGACAAAGCAAATTGTTATAAATTTGCTGTCGTAATTTTTTTTTTTTTATTTATTTAATAATTTAAATGTTGAACAACGCTCTTAGACAAGAACGAGAAATTTTCATTGAGTTTCCAAAAACATCATCCTCTATCGATTTCCTTAGTGAAGAATGACATCAGCAGATTATTTATTTCATAATTGTTGCATTCACACTCCCTTAAATAATTATTCCTGATACAGTGAATTCTTACTGCATTAAAGTTAAATGACCACAAGTTGTCGAATGGGCTTGTAATTAAGTAAGTAGTGATAATTTGTGTGATCACAAAATACTAAAAATTTCAACTAATTCCAAATATTCAAATGAAGTGAAATTTGCATTTGTTAATCGAAAGTTTTTCAGAAAAAACATTACTTTAAATTTTGATCGGAAAAAATCAAGGGCTCCACAGACAACTTCTCGAAAAAGTCAGTTTTTACCACTTTGAGTGAACTTTAACCTATGACTCCATATATAGGATAACAAAATTATTCGCTGGGATATAATGTATTAGCTTTCGAGCATGAATTATAAATGAGTGTAATATTGGTAATATTTACTAATAAACAGTTATTAGAATTTTGTTTCAATATTATTATTTCTATTTTTAATTTCCAACTTATTGTTAGTGCTTTATTATTGTGGTTAAGATATTAATTATTTTCCTATTTTTTTATTGTACAATATATTTACAGAGAAATATGGACTACTGTTTTACCACCTGAAACAAAAGATATATTTACTGCCATTTTGGGTATATCAAAAGCTAATCGTTTAGATGAGGGTATCTATACGTGCAAGGTAAGCATGTGGAAAATTAACACATTGAAATAATACCAATAATATATAGTTGTAAGCTATAAATATAAAGTGATATATTTTTCAAATGAAAATTGAGAATTGGGAATATTTATTTATTAAACAAAAAACTGATGAAATAAATAACAGAGCTTTAGGAATGTAGTGTTAATTAAACACTAAATAAAATCGAAAGTGAATAGAGATTTAGTCAAGTTAACAAATATTGACTCGAAGTATATAAATCCTGATTTTTATTTTTTTACAACACAAAAATTCAGTTCAATTAGATTGGCAACAAATTCGTTGTTTACAATCAATCTTGCTTTTGGTGTATAAAACGTGTAAAAAAATTTATTTATAAAAAATTCTTTAAGACAATATTATTTGTTGAAATTCTGTTGAATTTTTAAATTACGTTGATGGGGAAAATATTTATTAATTATTTTGTAAACTTCCTTACTAATTAATATTAATCATACGCCACATAGCGCACTTTTATTTTTTTATATTTCTTAGAAAATTTATGTTTAAAACCACAATATATCTGGAGAAAATCTACAGCTTTTGAAGTTTATATTTTAATTGTTTAAATTTGATTTCTTTTTCAAGCACCATAATTACTTTTCTTGGAATTTGTGCATATATTTTTAAAAGATCTGTGTTATTTATCACATAAAATATAATTTGTTTATTTTTTTTCTTTTAATAATTGTACCTTTTTCTCAGAAAATACTTCAAATAGTGTTTTGCCTTAGATTGTTAATTAAATCGCATTGATAATCTTAAGTCATAAATCTAAATAAAATTCTAAATGGTTTCCACAGTGATATTAAAAATAAATTCATCTTTGTTATATAAAAATATAATATTATTTTATCCTTTTAATATTCTTCAATATATCTTATCTATTTGCTTTATGTTAATAATATTCTTGCAAACCCTTTTTCATTTACAATTAACTTAACCAGCATAATGTATCATGAAGCAAGTATACAAATTTGAATCGGTCAAACACGACCAAAAGATATCGTACACCATTGTAGGAATTGGCTCATACTACTCGAAGCAGACCAAATACTGGAAAGGCAACTGATGCATTTTATATGGGCATAAAAACTAACAAGTTAGAAAATATATAGAAAAATCTAAATAAAATTGCTGAATGAAATAATTCAATATCGGGTGGGTAGTTTATGTGAAAACCAAGGTTGGTTACCGAAACGAATAACGGTAAGGGTAACGGTAACGGTATCAGATTTCGTTTGTTTAGGTAACGGTAAAGGTAACGGTATTTAAGACTGTTTCGGTAACGGTATACCGTTATCGAAACAGTAATACCGGTACGCACCGGTATTAAAAATTATGTTAAAAACATATAAAAACAAGTAAAAACATGGCATATTTTTAATTTTAAGTACTGAAAATACAGATTTTAAGCTATAAATTCAATACTGGTAGTTTTAATAAGTAAAATTATTATCTATAAATTTTTTGTAAAAAGAAAACACTCAATATTATAAAATAAAAAATAAAAAAATTGTAATTTTTATATAAAATAATAAATAGCGGTAAAATACCGGTAACTACCCATAAAAATAACGGTATCGGTAACGATAACGGTATTTAGACATTTTTTTAGAGGTATCGATAACGGTAACGGTATTCAATTTGAAACGGTATTTTAGCGATAACGGTATTATAACGATAACGGTAACCAACCTTGGTGAAAACTAAATGAAAAATTGGTACGATTTTCCTTAAATGTTTTAGTGGGATTTATTGCAGTCACAATCCAAATTACAATCATATATCAATGGTTTTAGTATAATTTAAGCAAAATTTATGTACAAGTAGGTGGCGATTGGGTGAAAGCATGGATCAATTAATATGTAAATCCAAATTTCGACCAATAATCTTGAAAATTTTGACCTATAGTTTGATCACAAGATTTAGTATGCACAACTGATCAGATGCACATCTCTAAAAAATGATTCTGAGTCGATTGTTAGAAATAAAGTATGGCCTAGGTCTATTATTATTTATTATATTATTAACATCAAACTTTCTACATAATTTCCAAGTTGTGTTGTAGGGTACACAAATCTTAACCCTAAACTATACCGCATTAATATTGTGTAAATTGAGGATATAAGTTGTTTAATTTGTCTTAATTTCCTTTATAAAGACATAATCTAATTTTTTTTTTCAAGTTAATAAATGCTTTTGAAATTTTCGTAATTAGGATGGTAAATACTAGGAAATTTGGTTACTTAATTAATCAAAAATATTTAAAATGAGGGTTTGTTTAACAAAGAAGAAAGAGATATAAAAAGAATACAAAATAAAATCAAAGGAAAATTTTTAAAAATGGTAAAAAAAAATGTTATAATTACACTAGTTTACAAAAGAATTTAAATTTGCTGCGCGCTATATTATTGTTTAAGCCTATAGTCCTCATACTTAGAGGACTTTGAAAATCCAGGGTGTTTTTTAATACAAAAAAAGTTGTTAAAGCTTCAGAGTTTCTATAGCAGAATGGTCTAAGATTGGAGCGTTTTTCTGTGGGATAAAGTTTTTAGAATGTAAATCCCACCCATAGCACGAAACTCTTAGAATCTGAGGGTCCCTCTATTGAAAAATGAGGGACCCTGTTCTTATAGAAAAACCTCCAGATTCTGAAGAATTATTTTTTATATAAAAACCACCAGCTTCCGTGCACTTTTCCCTATAAAAAAATTTGTCAGAATCTGAGGGTTTTTCTATATGAAACAGGAATTTTCAAGATTGTGAAAAATTTTTTATATATAAAAGCCCTCCGATTCGAAAGACTTTTTTCGAGAGAGAAAGCCACAGATTTTGAGAACTATCTTCCACAGAAGCACTGTTAGGTTCTGAGAGCTGTTTGCTATAGAAAATTGGCAGATTCAGAGGGCTCTTTTTATAAAGAAAAACCTCCAGCTATTCAGTACATTTTCCTAATGAAAAAGCTTGAAATTGTAAGGACGTTTTTCTATAAAAACACCCCTTAGATACAGAGGACTTTTTTGTAGAAAAATCCTTAGATTCTGAAGACAATTTACCATAAGAAAACCCTCAGATTCTGATTGCTATTATTATAGAAAAGGCCCCAGATTATTTTTTATATAAAACCCCTCAGATTCTCAAGGGCATTTTCTGCAGCAAAATCCAAAGATTTTTGGGATATTTTCTTATAACAAAACCCTTAGATTCTGAGGACCATTTACTTTAGAAATATCTTTAAATTCAGAGGACGTTTTTCATAGGAAAGCCCTCAGATTCCATATACCTTTTTTACAGCAAAAGCTTCAGATGTTGAGAACATTTGTGAATAGAAAACCCCTCACAAATTAAGGTTCTTTCTATTTAACAACCCACAGACTCTGAGCACAACTTCTTCTATTTAACAACCCTCAGACTCCGAGGACTTGCTCCCATAGAAAACCCCTCAAATTCTGAGGAAAATCCGCCAGATTTTGAGTAATTTCTCTTATAGAAATACCCTTTATTCTTCGACGACTTATGCTTACAGAAAAACTCTAAGACTTAAGAATTTTTTTCATATCAAAAAACCTTCAGATTTTAATGGCTTTTTCAAATAGGAAAATCTTTAGATTCTGAAGACTTTTGCTTATTGAAGAATCATCAGATTCTGAAGAATATTTCATATAGAAACCCCCATTTCTCCACAATTCACCGACTGACTACATTGAAAATGTTTTGTTTGAGGTTATTTTTGAAATGGTTTGTATCTCCTTGTTGACGATTACAAAATTGAAGCCCATTGGGTGGTATATTAATGTGAGTTCCCTCGCCTCTCAAAACATTTTTGATAAAATTGGGTGATAACTTTTTTCTTAATTTATAAAAAAAAAAAAAAATCACATGTTCTTCTATCGACTTAAAATGTATCAATGTTGTACTTGTTTTCGTTTTGGAGAAAATATTTGTTTAATATTGTACACTGCAAATATTCCATAAAAATTTAAATATTTAATTTTCTTTCCACTATCACATATCCAAATTTCAAAGAAATCATTTTCATTACTTTCATCACCACACTCACAATATATTTTCCAGAACCGATTAATGTTTACTTGAAAAATAATAGATAAATTTTGTTTTTAATTAAAGAATCAATTAAAATACATGGCAGCATATTGTTTAACTTTTTGTATAAGTCAATTAAAAACAAACTACAAAAAAATACGTATTGGCTGTAGGGTTGATATTTTCCATCAAATGTTTTATTTTTAGTTTTCTATTTTTAGAAAAAATAATTTAAATAATTTCGTTGTTTTCTGTTTTAAAACAAAAACTTCAAATATTTTCGGTTTTCTTGTTTGTTACAAACTATTTGTTTATATACAAAATTATTTAAATTCAATTTACAAGAAATTCTTTACTCATGCACACAAGCATAGCCAATAAAAATATGAGCGTGTGTGTTATTTGTGTAGTGTTTTGAAAATTCAAATAAAAACAAACTTTCAAATATGAAAAAACAAACCACAAAATCGTTTTTTTCTAACTTTTCGTCAGTTGAAAATTGAAGATTGTTTTAACAGATTTTGCAATTATTTGTATTTCTTTTATGAATATAGAAAGTCCGAAAAAACAATTTTTGTATTTTTTAATGCAAAAATTAAAATAATTGTCATTTAAACAATGTTTGAAAATAGATAGCAAAATGGTTTGAATATAATGCAAAATCAGTAGTCCTCTTTTTAATTGTGTTTTCAATTAATTTAATATGTGTTTTAGGTTGTTTTTAACGATAAAATATTATGAGTGTATATAATCTACAACACCTGCAAGACAAGTTTGTATTTCATTAAAAATTCTGAGCATTGTCTTGCGTAAATGCATCATAATATGACCTAGTTATACCTGGTGTCAAATTTTAAATATTAATAAAATTCTATTTAATTTTCCCAGAATTTTTCTCTGAATTTCTTCTATATAATCTTGTCACATAACATTATTTTAAAATTGTTTTAAAATATTTTTAAACATTCTTTTGTGTTTATTTATTACGTATATTGTATTTATTTTAATTGTGTAGGTTTTTATGCTTGATAACTTAAAATTCAATTTTAAAAAAATTATTTTTTATATTGTCTTCAAATACTAAGAAAAAAACAATATAAATCCAAACGTGCAAATATCTATATTACGTTCAAACATTTAACAACATTCAGACAAACATATTACCACAACTCTCTGATTTGTACATAGATCTTATGTTAAGTTGCAAATAATGCTAATTTTCATAACGCAAAAAGAATTTTATACAACAGCTGTGATACGAAAGGTAAAAGTATATTAAGGTAAGAAAAAAAAAAGATATAAAATAAATTTTATATTATTAAAATATTACATTTTTATAATAAATTAATAATAATAATAAACTTTCTTATTGTTTTATCTGGTTAAATAATTTCTGGTTGTGAGTTAGGTGAACATATGGGGCGTATGATTAATATTTAATTTATGAATTCTTAATACTTATACGTCATGTTGTCTATTCAATTATAATTTTGATATTATATTTTTTTTTTAATTTGTCTTTGTTTAATTTTATTTTCTTCTCCTTGAATATATTTGCATGAATGTTATAATTTAATTAACTTGTTTTATAAGCAAAATTAAAGGGGAAAACTCCCTTCAACTATTTTTGCACATCTTGGATTTTTACATTTACAATAAATTCATTATACATGCAGGAGAGTATGTTTTCTTTTAAAACTATTGTATTATGAGTTTTATTTAATTTAAAATAACATATAATATACATATGTATGTATATGTGACGTTCCATACCAAATGACATGTTAGAGGAAAAGGGTATCAACAAAAATAATTTAAATATTTACAACTAGTTCTTAATTTCTAGTTTAACAGATAAATAATTTTATATAAAAATCGACCGATTTCTTTTATTAAAAAAACCACACGTTTTCTAACGATTCGGAAATATTTTCATATTACACAATTTCGTTTGTGAAAAAATATACAATTTAAAAAAATTCTTTCTTTAAATTCGGAACTCGTTAGGGCATTAAATAACTTTATCCTTAATTATCATGGGCGGCCCAGAAATTTATATAAGGAGAAAAATCATACGCCACAGTGCCCAAGTAAATGTGTTTGTTGTTTTTTTTTCTACCGTGGCGTATGATTTTTCGCCTTATATTAATTGCTGGGGCCGCGCATGGTAAATAAGGATAAAATTATTTAATGCCCTAACAAATTCCGAATTTAAAGAAAGAATTTTTTTTAATTGTCTTTAACAAAAATCTATTGACTTATTAAAATATCTGGAATTTTCCCTATGTAATTAATTATATTTCGCAAACTTTTTGAAAAATAAAAATTGTTCTCTAATTTTCAATATATTTTTGAAACGATATATGTAAGTACATTTTGTCTGACTAGATAGTTGGTATGGAATACCTGATATTTAAATATTCTATAGGTATTATGAAGTTTTACTAATTTAATTAACTATGAATACTATGCAAATCAAATGATATTTACATAAAATATCCCAGTAGGAAATTACAATTCCGAGGTGGCTCAAAAGAAGAGACATAACTCGTGGGTGATTCGTGCTTAAGTTATTTTCATTAGAGATTTTTAGTAATTTTCATGGGTGGCAACCGAAAGGAATAAGGGCCACTTTTTAGTTTACATTAACCTTTTAGTTGCAGCGTTTCCACATATTAAAGAATATTTGGTTATTTATGATGGTCGCATATCATTAGAGTATATAGAACTTAAGTGCTGTATATTCTTATCTTATCCCTTAAACACATTTTAAGTTTTGACTTATTTTTGTCATTGAAGTTAAATTTTCAACCTAAATGTCTTCAGAGACTTATAGTAGAATTTTATGACAAGTATTTTTGCGGAACATTTAACCCTATAACTCTTCAACTCATGGGTCTTTTAAGTCCCTTTTTAAAAAGGAGCCAAAGAAGTCCCTTTAATTGCAGAGTTATAGGGTTTAAATGTTCGACAAAAATGCTTCCCGTAGTGTTTAACATAATGCCGTTGAACACATCCTATACCTAAAATGGAAGATTCATGATAGAAAATACAATTGTTTCGTGGACATCATCCCAACTCTTCAGTTGTTCGCAATAAGAAAATGATGATTTGAATACACAAACCGAGACATTACATAAGGCACAAAAATTCAACGGGATGAGAATTTTGTACTTTTGTATATGAACTGTCTGATTTGGTAAACCAGCTATAAATCAACTCCTTTTTGAAAGCAACAATTACATAAAAGTACCCTTTGGGTACTATTTATATGTATATTTGTGTGTTCGTTGTCAATAGCATTTGTAAAAAGAACGACATTTATCGCAAACAAAATAAATATTTTGAATGAGACTTAGCCGTGGTATTCTTTTGTTCAACAATTATTTTGGTTTTTACTTTAAAAAAATACAAAAATGGTTTTTTATTTTGCGTTTGTTGTGTTTGTATCTTTTCTATAAAATAAAAACTGGTCACATTGACAGTTTAATTAGTGTCTGTAAAGTTTGAGTTAAAACAACTTACTTAAACTCGAAATATTTTTTTTTAATTTTTATTCAATTCAAACAAAATTTTTTTGATTTTTAATATTTACAAACGGGTTATTTGATGGCTATAAGTTGATATCTCTTAACTGAAATTTTTTTTTAACTTTATATAAGAACTTCGAATAACATCTGAACAAAGCAAAGATCCTTAAACGTAGTTCCTTCAAATTACAAAAAATGTATGTAAAATGGGTTTCAATTTATAACCATTATTATATTCTTTTACACATTTTATAATTAACTATTAAATGTGGGATTTTCAAGTTTCAGTTTTATAGAAAACCTGCCAAATAATTTACTGTATAAAGTAAAAGATGTTCTTTATAATTTAAATAACAGTTTTGTTTATTCAAAGAGCAGCAGTAAATTTTATAATGAAAATAAAATGATAGGTTTTCGTACCAAATGTTCAGAAAATATTTTACGGTTTTTTTTAAATCTATAAGCCTTTCAGTCCTATGTGGGCCAATTTGCAAATTTCAGATCTATTTAAACAAGTCTAAAATTTTGTTGCGATTTAACTTTTTCACTGCCGACTTTCTGATTATGCACTGACTTCAGATTTTTGTTCATATTTTTGTTTAGCTTTTTTATATATAAAAATATTTTTTATATATTTTTACTCCTCCCCGGTTCCAGCAATTAATATAAAAGGAAAAATCATACGCCTCAGTGTTCAACTCAATGTATATGTCTACTGTGGCGTATGATTTTTCCCCTTATATTAATTGCTGGAACCGCGCATGCCTCCAATACACCAAAAAAAAATCGAATTTCTAAACATTCTGAAATATTATAGTCATAATATTTGACAATGTTTATAGGTATTATAGCGAAAACTTAGAAGGACTTTGACACAGATTTTACTTAATAAATTTTCAAACAAAATGTTCCACTTAAGTATAATTTAAAACAAAAACCCTACTAAACAAAACTGGCCCTAAAACAATTTGACTAGCGCAATAATCTTCGTTTAGTTCTGTTCTGGTCATTAAATAAAGCTTTCATATCCCTAGATCCAATGAATTACAGGAAATAAACTAAAAAACGAAAAATTGCATATTTTGATCATTTTTATTGGCCGGCTCAACGACGGGTTAAATGAGTACCTTATTCTGAATATTTTTACAGCCTCTTTCGCCTTGTTTTACAGCCTTTTTCATGCCCACAACTGTATAAAAATATTTGCAAAATATGTAAAATAATAATCTGATTCCAATAATAATTTAATATATAAAGCATACGTATGTATATGTAAATACCCAGGTGGAAATTGCCCACGGTAGAAAAAAAATAGTACTGGGAGAGCACTGTTTTTTTACCACTTAAAATGTGCTTTGCCACTGTTTTCTGCTATTTTAACAAGATTTTTCTATCTGACACTTCTTTTACCCTAATTTTTAATAGAATTTCAATATAACTTTTTTCATAATATTTTTATATAAAACAGCGAGAAACCAGAAAATGTAAGAAAAACTTTTTATTTTCTAGTTTTGCAATTATTTAATATTTTATAACACAATAAAAAACAACAAAATTAATTTGAAACAAAAATATAAATTTTTTATTATTTTATTAAAATTTAGGGTGATTCACCACCAGATTTTTAATTGCTTTTATAGTACTGGCTATACACTGATTTTTTGTACTTGAAGTACTGGCAAGTTACTGAATATTTTTAATTTATAGTACTCGGAAAACACTAGGAAGTAACAAAACCCAACACTGAGCCAACGTTGGCAAATACCTACGGCCAAGCGTATATTGGTGTTATCATTTCGACACCGTACCAGTACTGGAAACGTAAAAAATCCCACACATCGCCAGTACATGCACTACTGTCTCCAATGCTGAGCCAGTACTGTGCCGTTCGTATTTTTCTACCTGGGTAATGTAGTAATTTTCGTATTGTTTAAATTCGTACCTAAAAATCAAAAAATCTTTTATACGACTCTTTAATAACATATATTTAAATCTAAAAGAGCAACAAGTTGTTTAAAAGTAATGTAAGCAATATTGTATAACATAAATATTGCTTACATTATTTACTCAAATAATAATAAATTTTGATTTACAAAAAAAAAAAAAAAATTTAAATAAATAAAATTTACCTTATGCTACATTTATACCTGAGCAAAATCTACCTGGTTTTTGGCTCTTGTAGTTTTTAACTTGTCAAAACGTATACAAAAAAAACAAGCAAAAACTAGTTTTGTACAAAAACTAGTTTTGTACAAAAACTATGTGGTTTTTGCTCAAGTATAAATGTAGTATAAGATAGTATTTTTATTCCGAAAGAAGCTTTAAAAAATTGATCCAATGCTTTTTTAAGTTATTTTCGAGAGTTTGAAATGAATTCAAAACAAAAAATAAAAAAAGTTTTCGTTTGTAGCTTAACTAATGTTGCTGAATCGTAATTAATCTCTGTAGTTATTCCAATTCTGGTTATTCCAAACAAAGTGTATTTTTTTTGAAATCGAAACTTTTTCACGAAAAATATTTATCCGTTTTTTTATCAAGAGCACAAGTCAAATATCACTTTCGATTTCGATGAAATCTTACAATAATTTTTTTTAACTATTAACAAAATTCTAGTTCGACCCACCGTACTAACGAAAGAGTTAGTGGGTTAAAATGTTCCACAGAAATGTTTTTCGTAAGGTTTTACGTAAGTTCGCTGAACACATCCTATACCGAAAATGGAAGGTTCATATGGTTTCCTACTAAAATCCAGGTTTGTGGGATATATGAGATCTAATTCTGAATAAGTACAAAATAAACACTTAAACACATTTTAAGTTTTGACTTATTTCTGTTATTGAATTTAAATTTTCAACATTTATGTGTTCAGGAACTTATAGTATAATTTCATGGCAAATATTTTCGTGGAACATTTTAACCCTGTAGCTCTTCTATTAGAAAGATTTTTTGGCCCATTTTTAAAGAGGGTCATAAACGGCCCACTAAGTTGAAGAGTTAGAGGGTTTAGATGTTTCTCCAAAATATGTCTCATGAAATTCAACCATAAGTCTGTGAAGACATCAAAGTTTAAAATTTAAGTTCAATGTCAGAAATAAGTCAAAACTTAAAATCTGTTTAAGAGTTAATTTCGTACTTATTCAGAATTGGCACTCAAATGACCCACAACAGTGGATTTTAGGAGGAAACCGTTTGAACCTTTCATTTTAGGTATAGCACGTATTCAAAATGATGTTAAACACTACGGGGAATATTTCTGTGGAACATTTTAACCCTCTAACTCCACAATTTACGGGTCTTTTTTGTCTTTGTTTGCTGGAAAAATAACACTTTTGCATATACTCGTACCATATATTTTATGGGTTCTCTATTATACAGTCTTGTTTTCACTTTAAAAATACAATCAAATTTTCAATCGATTTCCGCCTCGAAAGTTTATATCAGTATTTTTTTTTTTTTTTTTTTGAAAGGAAAAAATTTAGCCCCTTAGGAGCTCTTAAAATTTGTTGTGAAAACTCTCCATACATCGCTAAACAACTTTACTGTACAATACACACAAAACTTGTTAAACAAAAATACAGTAAATTGTGATTTCTAACGAAATAATACTACTGCTTTGAATTAACATTGTAAATTTAATAAATAAAATCTTAAATGTTAAAAACTCATTCAAATATCACAAATCTGATACATCAAGTTATTTAAGAATAGTTCTTATCACAATCGTCTTCTTTAACAATAAAGCACGTATTTCGTTTTAGTAATTGTTGTTCTTAAGATGATTTCAAAAGAAAAAAATTAGTCTTCTTATAAAGATTCACCTTACCTAAGAAACTTATAATTTATAATTTTACAAGTACTCATATATAATACAACGGCCATCAAAAAGAATAAAAAGTAAAAATGCGTTCGTTTTCTGCACCATGTTAATGTCAACTCATATTAACAGATTATACAGTCGTCCTACAACAACTTCACATGGTTAAACTAACACAACTACAACTAAAGTTGTACATTAGGGCGGGTCGATTTGTAGGGAGGCAAAAAAATCGCTCAACTGAAAAGGAAAATCGTATTCTAGGGATCAAAATAAGAAACTTTTCCTGAGGAACCATACCTCTAAAACGAATTCTGATATCCCAACTTTTGACCCACTAACTTTGGAGGGCCGACCCACCCATTCCAGTGGCACACCCCCTGGAACCCCGCTGGGTGGTTTCCCATACAAAAATTTAAAAAAATCACCATTTTTGGCACTTTGCAAATTGGTGCTCAGATGTCCCACAAATCTGGATTCTAGGGAGAAACCATGGGAATTTTCCATTTTAGGTATAGGATGTGTTCAGCGAACTTATGTAAACCACTACGCAGAATATTTTTGTGGAACATTTTAACCCTCTAACTCTTCAACTTACTGTTCTTTTTTGTCCCTTTTTAAAAAGGGGCCAAAAAAATCCCTTTTATTGAACAGTTAGAGAGTTAGAATGTTCGTCAAAAATGTTCCGCGTAGTGTTCTACATAAGTTCGCTGAACACATCCTATACCTAAAATGGAAAATTCCCACGGTTTCTCCCTAAAATCCAGATTTGTGGGACATTTGAGCACCAATTTGTAAAGTGCCAAAAATGGTGATTTTTTTAAATGTTTGTATGGTGAACCCTCCAGGGGCTTCCAAGGGGTGTGCCACTGACATGGGTGGGTCGGCCCTCCAAAGTTAGTGGGGGTCGGTCATACATTTGGACTCGATTGGGGCACTCTAAATGGGTCAAAATGGGATTTTTTTAAATTTTACCCTACGGGTCAAAAGTTGGGACATCAGAATTCGTTTTAGAGGTATGGTTCCTCGGCAAAGTTTCTTATTTTGGTCCCTAAAATACGATTTTTCTTGTCAGTTGAGCGATTTGTAAATCGACCCGCCCCTTTGTACATGCATAATACCATTAAATAGACTACAAAATAAAAATTGTAAAATTTGTTCATAAAAGTATAGTTCTTTTTATTATTATAGTTATTTAGAATAAGAATATGTAACCAACAACAAAAGTATTAAAGTTAACTTTTATACCAACATCTTTTCTGACTGACATCTACACAAACAGACACATTTATAGAATAACATATATGAGTTTGTGTTTAAATACATTTGCTTATACAGCTCGTTTGTATTATAACAAACTATCCATATAGCATGATATTCATGTAGTTGTGTGTCATATAAACAAGAATATGTATGTGTGTGTGTGTGTTTGTGTACACATGAAAAAAACTACATACACAATAAATGCCATCATTGCTGTTTTGTGTTGTTTGTTATGTTGGCAATTGCAACCAAGTCAAGTGAATTGCGTTTGTTACACTTGAATTTTTTCTTTAAGTTTTTTTTACAATTTTTTTATACCCTACAACACTACTTAGTAGGGACATAATAACTTTGTACTGATGTTTGTTTGTTAAAAATTAACTTGCAGGAGAAACTGATAAAATTTTGCAGATTTTTTTGCGAAATACTAGTAACTTTTAGTTAATTTAAAATGACAAATTATTCTGTAAAATCTGCAGAAAATTTTTTTAAGTATTAGTAGACTAAAAATAGCAAAAACAAACGGTTATATCTAAAAGAAAAAAAAATTAAGAAAATATTTTAATGAAATTTGGCACATTAGTTTGTCTCTTGGTGCAGAGACAAACTCTATTACAGGTTAGAATCGATCCATATTCAGGTCCTATTTAAATTGAGCGTAAATGGTATTTAAACAGAAAACAACATAGGCATCTATTTTTTGGGTTGTGAATGTTATATACAACTATAAACCACGCCTTTAAATTTAAAGAAAATTAAACCACATTTGCTTATAGTGCCCATATAAACCCACCTTTTCATTATACGTTTAAATTAATTTTTTTCGGCAATTTTATTAAAATTTTTCAATATACTTATTGCAGCCCTAAATTATTGCGCCCATATAATAAGGATTATGTGCCTTCCCGAAATTCGGTCCTCTTCCATTCTGGCTCATTGAAATTTTGGACCCAAAATTTTCTGGGCTTTTACCCAGACTTGTGTATGTATCGCCTTTATCAGTCTTGATCGACTTCAATTTTTTTTACTTGTTTGATTTTCATTTTTTTTTCTCCTTTTTTACAATTGTACAATGGAAATTGTGTGCAAGTGTGTATGTGTAACATGATGTTGCATTTTCGCATTTATTAAAATGTATGTCAGTTATACAGTTGCATTTTTATATCTTTTCAAACTCATTCGAGTTTATTGTAATATTATAATAACTAAACCAGTCACAGGTTTCTTCTTTGAAATCAGTCACATTTATAAAGATAATTTTTTATATGAAGAACTTCAAAAAATAAAATTGTATAAAGACTAACACAGTTTTCTGTATACGAGTATAGAGATGAATTGCCAACAACTCACAAAGCAACCATCTTAACTGTATCCTATTTTAAGGAAAATCGGATATGTTGTAAATATTCTAACTATTGAGTGTCTGAGATTATTGGACATTCTGGGGATTTATAGGTTTACTCATAAAATAGTAAAAACATAACACAGTTTAAATTCGAATCCACCATTTGATACAATTGTATTAGGTAAATGTCGTATATTTTATATTATGATTTTTATGAAATTGTATCAATTACGATATAAACAGATACCATTACATATAAACCGATAAAATTGTATGAGGTCAAAAATCGTATTAAAGTTCATATGATTAATATATAATTTATAAAGTAAAAATCTAAATTGATACAATTACATAAATACTGGTAGACAACTGATACAATTATATCGAGGCATTTTTTGGAAGAAACTATATATACCCCACTAAAAAAAATTTAATTACTTTTGATATTATATAAAATTATATCCGGAAAATGAGAACATCTAATTGTATCAAATTAAATAGTATCATGATCATATTAGATCTAATTTGACACAATAGCATCTAATTTGATGTAATAAATTATGGTTTGATACAATTTTATCCGGATTTTGTCCTCATCCAAATGTATCAAATATAATGCAATCATATCCAACTATATATAATGGTACATAATTCGATACAATTATACATAATTATATGAGGCATATGTAACTATATATAGGTCTATATATAATTGGATATTGTAATATGTTGCACTATATACTGTGCAATATATAACAAGATATATTTATATATTTAGGATATAATTTCATAAAGTTTTATATAATTATATCTTGGTATATATGTTCCAATATATAATTATACAAAATTTTATATGATAATATATGACTATATAAAAACTTTTTTACTTGGGGATGCATTTTTTGGAAGAAACTGTATACACCCCACTAAAAAAATTGTTATGACTTTTGATATTATATATAATCATATCCGAAAAATGAGAACATCTAATTGTACCAAATTAGATCGTATTTTTATCATATTAGATCTAATTTGACACAATAAAATCTAATATGATGTAATAAGTTATGGTTTGATACAATTTTATCCGAATTTTCTCCTCATCTAAATGTATCAAATATAATATAATCATATCCAACTAGATATGATGGTATATAAATCGATACAATTATACATAATTATATGAGGCATATGTAACTATATATATATAGGTCTATATATAATTGGATATTGTAATATGATGAAATATATATTGCGAAATATATAACAAGATATAGTTATTTATTTAGGATATAATTTCGTAAATTTTATATAATTATATCCTGGTATATTCATATGTTCCAATATAATTTCACAAAATTTTATGTGATAATATATGAATATATCAAAACTTTTTTACTTGGGGACATACAGATATAACTTAATCACTTTATATATGATTACATTTAACTATTTAACTCTGGGTGTGAAAATCGAAGTACCCTAGTAAAAATGATTATATAAATATCAATAATTTTATACAATTATATCTTGTCGAGTATTGTGAAACATATATTTTTGTATGATTATATAGAAATATATTTAATTATATAAAATTGTATTAACCAGATCCACCATTGTCCGGATCAAATAATGTATGGGTGAATATAATTATATATAAAAATATATTATTTGATTCGAAGAATGGTGGATCTGGTTAATATAAGTTTATATAATTAAATATCTTTTTATATAATCATATAAAAATATATGCTTTACAATACTCGACAAGATATAATTGTATAAAATCATAAATGATTACATAAAAATCATAAATAATTATATAAAAATCATTTTAACTAGGGTATATATTGACATACTCAATACACTGACTTGTATGTGATAATGCACGGACATATGTGTTCACATACGTTCATGCATAGTTCAGTATAGGACAATACATGATCTCATATATTTCCATATATCTTCGGATTAGAAAATTGAGAGTATATGGAGGTATATGGTCATTAGGCCGGGTCGATTTGTAGGGAGGCAAATAATCGCTCAAATCACAAGGAAAATCGTATTCTAGGGATCAAAATAAGAAACTTTGCCCAAGGAACCATACCTCTAAAACGAATTCTGTTGTCCCAACTTTTGACCCGTAGGGTCAAATTTTGAAAAATCCCACTTTGACCCATTTAGAGTGCCGCAATCGAGTCCAAATGTATGACCGACCCCCACTAACTTTGGAGGGCCGACCCATCCATGCCAGTGGCACACCCTCTGGGGGTTCCCCATACAAACATTTAAAAAAATCACCATTTTTGACACTTTACATGAAAAAATGGGGAACCCCCCAGTTAGTGGGGTCGGTCATACATTTAAACTCGATTGGGGCAGTCTAAATGGGTCAAAGTGGGATTTTTCAAAATTTGGGACATCAAAAGTCGGGGATTCAGAATTCGTTTTAGAGCCTCGGGCAAAGTTTCTTATTTTGATCCCTAGAATACGATTTTCCTTGTCACTTGGGCGATTTTTAAATCGACCCGCCCTAATGGTCATATATGGTCATATATGAACATATATGAGCATATATCGTCATATGTGAATACTTATGTGTCTTTTTACCATCCCAGTTGGAAATGAGATCATATATGAATATATATGATCCTACATGGGCTCCTATATGCTCATATATAAGTATATCTTATCATATGTGACCATATCTAGTTCCATACATCATCATATTTGGTGTTATATATACCGATATATGTTCTAATACGAAATTTGAGGGTACATGGACGTATGTTATCATATATGAGCATGCATTAATCATATATGGGCATATATGAACATATATGACCAGATACAACCATATTTCGGATCCAAACATATATGGTCATATATGAAACCGTATATGGTCATATATATTACCATACGTTCACATACGATCTCATTTTTACCTCGGATAGTAACTTATATACAAAATTAACCTGAAAATTAAATTTGCCAATATTTCAAAAAGTAGAGCTAATACTAAAATTTGGTGTTCACATTGGTGATGTGCATACCGAAATCTATTAGAATTAATGGATCGCAGATCCGATGCATGTTTAGTGTTGTACTGTGTTAATTGCACTTTCGAACTTTTGTTTTAAAAATTGTTTAAAATTATTCTAATAAATCAATGACCCTTAAGAGTCAATATATGTATAATATTTGCATTTGACTTATTCATTCCTTTGCATTCAAAAGCTATTATCTTTTAAATTATCTTGTTATTTTGTTTTAAATAAAATGTAAAGGGTGTTTTTTTAAGCTAGATAGAACTTTAAATTGTAAAAAGTAACACAAAAAATTAAATTTTGATGAAACATTTTTTTTTATTTGTTTCAGTATACTCTGACAAATCATCATGAATAGACTCACGCTTGAACAACGCTACGAAATTATCCAAATTTACTTTGAAAATCAGTCGTCGATTCGCGCAACTTATAGACGCAAAATTGTGTTCAGCGATGAGGCACATTTTTGGCTTAACGGGTTTGTTAATAAGCAAAATTGCCGCATATGGAGTGAGACCAATCCACAAGAGACCCTACAGACTCCATTACATCCAGAAAAATGCACCGTTTGGTGCGGTTTTCACGCTGGTGGCATCATCGGACCTTATTTCTTCAAAAATGAGGCCGGAGCTCGCGTTACGGTCAATGGAGATCGTTACCGCACCATGATCAATGATTTTTTGTTTGAAAATATGGATGACATTGATCCGGAGGAGATGTGGTTTCAACAGGATGGCGCTACGTGCCATACGGCGAACGCAACCATCGACTTATTGAAATCAAAATTTGGCGATAAGTTGATTTCGAGAAATGGACCTGTCAATTGGCCTCCAAGGTCGTGCGATTTGACACCTCTCGATTATTTCCTGTGGGGCTACGTGAAGTCACTGGTTTATGCTGATAAACCAGCAACAATTGATGCCTTGGAGGACAGCATTGTTCGTGTTATTCGTGACATACGGCCAGCAGTGCTCGAAAAAGTGGCCCAAAATTGGACGTCCAGAATGCGCTTCGTCAAGAACAGCCGCGGTGCCCATATGCCCGAAATCATTTTCAAATGTTAATGTCACGTATTGATCTTTCCAATAAAAAAAAATTTTGATTACAATTTAATTTTTTGTGTTATTTTTTACAATTTCAAGTTCTATCGGGCTTAAAAAAACACCCTTTACCTTTACAAATTGATGACATCTATAAATTGAGTTCATTTTCCAAAAAAAAATATGCTCAATCATAAAATATTTACATACTTGTACAACATATTTAGTTAGAATATTTACATACAAGTATGTATGTACGAGTATGATAGTTCGACCAGACATACAAGAATATAAATTGACTTTAAGGGGGTTAATACCGAGTAGACTCTACTCTATATTCATAGATATAAAGATACTAAAGATTAGTCAAAATTTACCTTACAGAAAAAATTGCTGAGACTTACAATTTTTTTGCTAAACACTAGTAAAATAAGAATAGCAAAAATTTACAGAATTTGAGTTACATATCAATTAACTTTAAGCCTTCTTCAGCTTAAACGTTTTCCTCTTCCTAAAAAATAACAGAATTTTTGAAAAAGTACTTATTATAAGAAAATTATTGACCTCCAATAGGAATAATTAATTTTTCATAGAAACTTAAAAAATAATAATCGGACCACAATAAAGAATCGACAATTTAATTTCCACTAAGAAACTGCTTCTACATTGGCAGCCGAACTCGGATTATTCAAATATTACCTTTATAATTGTGTTCTTACAGTAGATACCCCCCTTAACAAATCGAATCAATCAACCAGAAAAGATCAATGAACTTAATATTTGCACAAAAACTAACCAAAAAAAAACTAAATATAAAAATATACAACATGAAATAAAACATGTGTTAGCAATAATGTAAACTAAAAACAGTTAATTCTCGATGTATGCACAAAATAAAAAATCAAATTTCAAAACAGTTCATAATTTTAACAACTCTTGGTCTTTCTAAATACATAAATTGAACAATTGTCGCACAAATCGAGGCTAGCCTGTTCAAAAATATATTTTGACAAGTTTGATAAAACATCATGCAATTTTATAAGTTTGTTTTGATATTGTAATAATATATGTATATAATATTAGAGATGTTCAGAGATGTCTGAATAATTTTCAAAATGAATTTTAAAAGTTACGTTTAAAATAATTTTCTATCGTTTGGGCACATAGTAATAACTGATATGAAACCTTAAAATAATACTTTTTTTTTTTTCTTAAAAATTCATCTTGTTTTCTTATTGACAATTAAATTAAAAATTACATAATTATTATTATTTTATTAATTTTAGTTACAAAAATAAGCATTTTTTAATTTTTTCTATTACTAGACCTATTATTTTAACAAGGGCATGTCCATCGATGTAACTCCTTACCTAGTAACATGTTATTCTGAACTTAAATTTTAATTTTTTAAACCGAATATCAAATTTAAATTCACGGGTTTCTAACAAAAAATTTAAGTTCTAAAATTGTCTAGAAAAGCGAATTATTTATACAAATAAAACATCCAAATGTATGAATTTAGTATTAAAAGTAATGCAAGGGTAAGGTGTAAGGGTCCAAGGCAATATGCATAGTAGAGCGTACCACCTTACTGGCAAAAAAAAAAAAAAGTGCGCCGTACACCCTCCAATATGAAGTATTTTTGCAAGGAGGTTTCAAAAAAAAAATTTTTTATTTTTTTTTTTTTGCCGAACGTAGGGGTCGCCATTTTACATTTATCGTTATATCTTTGGTATTTACAGTTGGATCTTAAAGTATGATACATCGATGTTTTTCTCTCGAGGAGACCAGTGTTTTGCTCTAAGGACATTTTGACCTCAAGTATCCCGTTCTAGTAGTTACCCACCAGATCTCAGTTTCTACCACCCTAATGTACCACCCTAATGTCAGAAAATTAAAGCTCGCAAAAAATCATTAAACTTTTGCTAAGAAAGTTTTTCGCTAAACCCAGTAGAAATTTTTTTTATATATTGGTTGCCGAACGTAGGGTCGCCTTTTTAAATTTTTTTTAATTGAAGTTTTATAGCAAAACACTGGTCTCCTCGAGGCAAAAAAATCGATATATCACACTTTAAAATCCGATTTTAAATGCCAAAGCTATAACAAAAAATTAAAAAAGGCGACCTCTACGGTCGGCAAAAAAAAAATTTTTTTTTTTGAAATCGCCTTCCAAAAATACATCATATTGGAGGATGTACGGCGAACTTTTTTTTTTGAGGTACGGTCTAATGCATAGTCCCAGCTAAAATAAATGGAATGATTTCTAAATGAATCACTTCCCTCATTACAACACAAAGAACTACTCCCTTAGGAATGGGTTTTACACAACATCTAATGCTGCAATAAATATATGCTAGTCAGAAGTTCTTTTACATGGGTGATAAGAAGTTAATATTTTGTATGGGGGTTGCATAGGAACATGCTGGCACAGAAAGGGTTGCGGGTTCGAATTCTACCAGGTGGAAAAAAAATTTTGGAACTTTTTTTACACATATATAACTTTTTATAGTTTTCACTGTAAAATTTTCATATTTTTTTTTTTATTTTTGTACACTCAATTAATTTTTTAAACGATTTAAAAAAATTTTTTAATTTTTTATTAATTTTTAATGGATTTTTATGGAAACATAAAACTTCTAAATAAAAATATAATTCTTCAAATACTTTTTTTTTTAAATACCAAAAAGGTAAATATTACAATTTTGTTTGTGTTTAAAAAATCCATTTTGGTAAAATTTTTACCGAATATATTTATTATTACACCAGCTGAAACATAAAAATCCTGTAAACATTTTACTTAGAACTACTAAAAATAAGTTAAAATTGCAGAAAATACTATTTTTTGTCTACAAATATGCTGCAATATTTTTTTCAGATTTTATCAAGGTAATTTATTATTTTTAATTAACTAAAAGTTAACTTAAATATAACTTAAATTTTGTAAATTTAACAGTTTTATTTTTCCTGTTCTTATCTTACTAGTATTTAGGAAAAAAATCTGCAATTATCAGCAGTATTTTCTGCAAGGTCATTTTTAATTAATTTTTATTAGATTTTTCTCCTACTTTTACAGCTTTTTTTTTTTAATTTTAATTTTCTGTCTATGAAAAAATAACACATTAAAAAAACAACTTTATATATTTTTCCAATATGTTATATATTTCTGACAATAAAAAATTAAAGAAATGAAGATAACTCTTAGCTGAACAAGACTGTTAAAAGTCTGCTATCATTTATAACAAGCGATAGCATAGGGGGTAGAGCGTCTGCTTGAAATGCCAACGAGTGTGGATTCAAACCCCACACGATGCATGATGATTTTTTTTTTATTAAATTAAAATAAAAAGAAGCGAAAAAGAACTTCCTTTTCATGGGTTCAAATATACATCATTTTTTTTTAAAGAAAATATTCCTTCCTATGACAAGCCAATGTTAAATTCATCGGTGAGAAACCCGAAAAAAACAACTCCCTATTCAACAGTTGCAGTGCTTTAACTATTTCTTTTTCCTCACTTCTTTTGCTGGAGTAGTACCCATATATTACCAAGGTTTTGCTGGGTTACACCATTTTTTTATTTGCATCCTAGCAAAAAAAAAATCATGAAAACAAGAGAAAAAGAAGTAGTGATTTGAGTTTTTGATTGAGTTTTGTGAAAATCTAGATCCGAACCAATGATCTTTACATAGGCTTCCCAGCAAAAAAAGTAGTGCTTTACAAACTACTTCTTTTAATACTTTACAAGTATCCGTTAGTGTATTTTCACTGCTTTTTTAGAAGTTATTCTCAACAACTTCAAAAAATCATTTCTTTCATTGCTTCCCAAGTATCCGTTATTACATTTTTACATCTTTTTAGAATTACTTCTGAACAACTTCAAAAAATCACTTCTTTCATTGCTTCCCAAGTATCCGTTATTACATTTTTACAGCTTTTTTAGAATTACTTTCGAACCACATCCAAAAACTCACTTAAGTATTGCTTCTAAAGAGTAATTGCTCTTAAAGTGATCGTAAAAAGTGATTTTGGTATAATTTGGCATTTCCAAACAGAGGGTCCCGGGTTCGATTCCCGGCGGGACCAATATTTTTTTATTTTTTTTTTAATTTTTTTTTATTCTATTAATTTTTTTTTAATGTTTATAATTAATTTGTTTAAATTCAATATTTTTAAAATTTCTAAAAATATGTATATATAAAAAAATGGTGAGAAATTGATTTTTATGTACTGAAACCAATATTGAATTGGAGTGCACCTTTTACACTTGTTTAATAAGTACTTTTATTGAAGAGAATCAGGAACAAAACTCGCATTAACAAAGTGGTGTTTTTATGCCAGTCAACTTTCATATCAAAGAATAGCTCAGCGGTAGAGCTCAGCGACTAGCAATCGTGCGGTCGCAAGTTCAATACCCGGTGGCGGCAATAAAAAAACTTTTGTAAAATAAAAAAAATATAATTTTTTTAGTGAAGAATTTTTTTTTAACTTTTAATTGGTGAAAAAGAGCTTCCTTTGCACTCGTTCAAAAAGTACTGAAAAAATGTTAAAGTCAGAGTACTCCTCTCCTATGACAACTCAATGTTAAAATCATTAGTGTTTATGTTAAAATAAAAGTACATCTTGATCATCAATTGTAGTGGTTTTCCTACTGCTTTGGCATCTCTTTTTTCGCTGGGTTATCATAGGGTGGATCCTTATGCATTGTTTCGAAAGCAGTGCTTATGGTTTGATAAAAGTTAAGATCTTTTGGTGTTCTTTTTAGTCAGTGAAAATGAATTAATTTTTAATCGTAAAAAATTTACGCAAATCACTTGGACCTGATAAATTGTCTCAAAATAACCAAAGTTAATTACGTAACCGTAGTTATTAATGTCAAATTTATATGGAAATATCTGTTAAATTTGGTTGTTTTTAAGATAAGTTACCGGACATAGGATTGAAAAGACTTAATTTCATTCAAAATCACATTTTTGAAAGTTATGAAAAAAAACTGCTTTAGAAGCGGAAAATCAGAATGTTATGATACTTTGGAGTCAAGGAAAATTAATTCCTTAAGAATCACTTCCACATTTTTTTTGCTGGATCATATAGAAAAATAAATGCTCTAAGTTTGATAAGAGATACTTTTTTTGCAAAGGGGCTGTTGACATGGAAGGCCTTATATGTCAAACTGCACAGTATTACAATGACGGGTTAAAACTTTTTATTTCTAAGAAATAAAATCAAGCTCAATATATGAGTGCCAACAATTTCTGTTATCATACATGTTGACTGTTTGTAAAAATAAATACCTTGTATTTGTGGCATCAATTTAATACTCAATATATTTTTAAAATGTTATTCTTTTCAATTACTTTTGTCATTTAGTTTAAAAAATATATAGATATATTCCTCGGGGTTTTTTTCAATACAGGAAACTATTAACTATTGCTTATTGTAGGGTATTTCCTGTTTTCAATCTTAAAATTGTAGTAAATTTTTTCCTTTTCTTCTGATTTCTTTTTACCATTTTTAACGACTTGTATTAATATTTGATACGGAAATCATTGCATAAGTTAAAAGAAGCATAGGGTGCATTATGTTAGATTTTTCTTTTTTGAGTCTTTCTATGGTAGTCGCTATGGAAACTATGATTTTATTCTATTGATTTTATTTTTATTTACTTTAATGTTATTCTGGTTTCAATATGTTGGGGAATACATAATGTATCAAGTATAATTTAACAGAGAAACAAAATATAAATTTGAAATTACTTATGTATGAGTTTGTTACTTAAGTGTATGATAGAATACGGAATTAAAGCTGCTCACAATTTAATATTGTTTATAAAAATAATATTTTTAAAATTGTTTTCAATAAAATTGTTAAGGGATTAGGGGAAAAGAATATTTATTTCATAAAAATAAAATAATCCATTAAATCAATAACCTTTTAGAGAAAATACAAATTCAAACCAAAGTGAAGTTGGAAATATTTTTTTTTTCTCTTTTTTTTTCAAAAGACAAACAGGCTGGCGTTATAAAACTTTTATTTTATCAGTTAATCTAAAATTATTTTATGGTCTATAAATATATTAAACCTTACACAATCATAAAATTAACTTATCAAAAACTATATAATTTGCCATTAAGTACTCTTAAAAGACATTATGTTTTTTGCATTAACTAAAATGTTAATTAATGAAATGAAACTGCATAATAATTCCGACTTAACTCAATTATTTTTCTCAAAAAATAAACACTTGTTTTTGGTAGTCAAAAGAAAATAGCAAGTAAAGTTAAGTGTTGCAAAAAAAATCTACCATTTTATGATCCTTCTGCTACAACAATTAAACGATTTAATTTATGACTTCACAGCACTTAAAATATAAAGCAAAAAAAAATGGAGATGGAAAAGACGTGACATTAAAACTTAACACAAATAATTAACAACATTTTGTGTTCATACACACAAAAAGATACGCACACATGCTTACTCTCTACTATTGTATCATCAAGGACACTGCCAAGTAGAGGATGTGCAAAATAAAAATGACCGAGCTAGATATCGAGAACAAAAATGAATGGCAAAGCCTCCACTACCCAGTGTAGAAACGGTAATGACATATCATTATTTTTTGGACTACCAGTAATGACACCCACTTACCTTCTGTATTATTTTAAAACTTATAATAATGAGTTACTGATAATTACTTATTTTTATCATTATTTCAAATAGAAAATAATTTTTTTTTTTAATTTTTTGAAATCAATTTTTTGACTCAATATATTTTAAACACTGGTAAGGATATATGTAACCACATATTTTTTGATTTTTTGTATGTTGGCGAGTAAGCTTACTTGTGTGCAGCAGGTCAATTGTATTTTTATCTATTAAAGATTACATGTCGATATAGCTCAGATGGTAGAGCTGTTGACTGGCAATCTGTAGACCCAGGTTCGATTCCCGCACCAGCAAATTTTATTTAAAAAAAAAATACAATAAAAAATATTTTTTTTTATATAATTTATTTTTTAGAAAATCTATTTTTGGACTCATTATTTTTGTCAGTACTGGTAAGCACATAGGTAAGGATATATTTTTTGATTTCATTATTTTTCGCGACATCGCCATATAAAGGTAATAAGAAATGTACTAACAAAAGTAACTAGTTACCATTGCCAAGTATGTAGTTACATAACCACATATCTGGTAATGATTTTCTACACTGGGTAGTTAAAGACATTGACTTTATTTAAGTATTCTAGGAACATTTTCTATTCCAAAGAATCGGTTGTAGAATAGCTACTGTTCCTTTAAAGCACCTTCTACTGTCAATTCTAACACCGATGATTTTTGTCTGTCCCGGCGGCACCAATTTTTTTTATTTTTTTTTAATATTTATAATTAATTTGGTTAAAGTCACTATTTTTATATTTTAAAATTTTTAAAAATATGTATAAAAAGAATGATAAAAATTGCTTTTTGTGCACCTATGAAAATAGTACTGAAAGCGATACTGAATTGCAGTTCAACTTTTACACTTATTTTATAAGTACTTTTATTGAAAAAAATAAAGCACAATATCCCGCAATAACAAAGAGGTGCCAGTCAACTTTGATATAAAAAAATAGCTCATCGGTAGAGAGCTAGACTAGCAAACTTGAGGTGGCAAGTTCGATACCAGTTGGCGGCAATAAAAAAAAAAAAATTCCTAAATAAAAAAATATTTTTTTTTTGTAAAAGAAATATAATTTTTTTTTGCGGAGAATATTTTTTTTTACCATTTAATAGATGAAAAAGAGTTTCCTTTGCACTCGTTCAAAAAGTACTGAAAAAATGTTGAAGTGGCTGTATTTCCCTCCTATGACAACTGGCTGTTAAAAACTTTGGTGCTTCTGTTAAAACAGAAGTACATCCAAATCATTAATTTTAGTACTTTTGCTACTGCCTTGTCATCTTTTTTTTTTGCTGGGACACTGTTGAATAAAATCACGGCCTTACACTAGTAGAGCCTTTACTATTATTTCTTCGGGCTTGGTCACTGTTATTCTGCACATCTTCTACTTCGCAGTCTCATTGCCCGTACCCAAACTGACACAATTTTTATTTACTACGTCAACACAATTTTGTTCTTATTTCTCCGAGTTGTTTTTAATGAATAAATACAACAACTATAATAACAATTACTTTTTTTATCATCTGCTTTTTCTTTTTTTATATTTAAGGCTATAAACATTTTGTAAAGACATTGAATTGTTGCGGGAAAATTGTATTATTATTGTGCTGACAATAATTTCGTGATACACTTACGCACACACACCGACTAATTTACACACACACACACACCCAACCACAATGACTCATATGTATCCAGAAATTTTATTGTCAATTTTTTTACAAACCACAACAACGATTACAGGCAGAAATTTGTACGTTGACTTCTATATATAAAAAAAATAACGTGACTGAAAGTCTTAACATCAGCCAGTTTATTCTACTGGAACCGGAAACTTGAGGCTTATGGGTTCCTCCTCCCGCTCAGTGACGTACGCTAAGACGGGAGTTTTTTTAAATTCCTTAGGTGTTGGCAAAAAGGGGACGTTTGCCCCTTAACGGCCTGTTCAAACCGCTTTGGGTAGAAAACAGAAATTTAAATTATGTGTTCTTGTACTTGAATTTAGTTGAAATGAACTTGTGTCAAAGATTGTCCATAAAATGATAAAAAAAAAATAGAACGGTAAGAAGATTTTACCTAACCCATCAAAACTTTGGTAATGGGTGCGATATACTCACGCATTACCTTGTAATGACACCTCGTTACCTTCTGCATTATTTCAAAATAAAAAGTAATGACTTACCAAGCACTGATTACGTATTGCATGATTTATAAACGGAAAGTAATGATTAAAACATTTTTGAAAATCTATTTTTAGACACTTTACTCTGTGTTTTTTTGTAAGCATGGCTGTAAGGTGTATATTTTTCGACATTACGAATGAAAATACGAAGCACAACAATTCATTTCCTTTTTAAGCAATCAAATGTTATATGTGTCGATAGCTCAGGTGGTAGAGTTCTCGGGTAACAAGCAGGGATCCTAGGTTTGAATCCCAACTCGACCACGTTTATATATTTAATAAAAAAATATTTGTAATAAATTTTTTTAAATAAATTTTTTTACGAAAATCTAATTTTAGACCCATTACTTTCCCATCCTCGTAACCACATAGGTAACCAATTACTTTATCGCTTCCTCCCCATACATTATTTTGGGGCTCATCGCCTGTAAAATTCTTCAGTGAAGTAAGGTGTAAAGTAATGCATCGGCCCCTATGGCTACACATTACTTTACATATTATTTGGTAATGTGTGTTTTTGCTGGGAATGTTAGGTGTATTTAAGAAAAACTTATCTTTTCTAGAATCAAAAGCCTTCCCAATAAACATTGATTCAAGCCTTAAAGAAATTTTAAATTCTCTATTTGATATCAAAAGTTTACTTCAAGTCATTACCTATGAAACAAATGTAGCGGTTTGAATTTTCTTTGTGAAACATTTGTGAAAAATTACAAAACTATATTAGAATTATTTTTAAAAACTTAAAATTTGTGTATTAATCTCAAGTCTAAACTCAAATGTGTTTCTAGTTAAAAATATGCTTTGAAATTTATTATTGATATTGAATGATTATCAAAGTGTTTAATATAATATTTTCTATCAACAATATTCCTCGATTTAAAATTTTCTATTTTCAAGTTTGAGAAAGATAAAATTCCCAAATCTTTATCAACAATATTATAAAGTTAAATTATATAGTAATATTGAGTATAATAATTGATTCGAAAAATATTTACAAAAAAAGCTTGATATCAACAAGTCGTTTTTATTGAGAATCCTATAGTTGTCAGTTCGAGAACTACAATTTCTCAACAGCATTCTCTAAGGCTAAAGCCTGGATCAGCCAGACGTAAACGTAAACGTATCTCTGCATAGCTGAATTAATAAGTTAAATAAGAACAGGAGATGTGTTGTGTTTTTTGTTTCATTCTTATGCATGCAATATAGAGCAAACGTAAATATACAACGAAAATCTATTCACAACAGATTTTTGTTGTGTATTTACGTCTGCTCTATATTGAATGCATAAGAATGAAACAAAAAACACAGCACATCTTCTGTTCTTATTTAACTTATTAATTCAGCTATACAGAGATACGTTTACGTTTACGTCTGGCTGATCCAGGCTTAATAATTGAAAAAATTATTGTTATAAAATCGAATTCAATTTAGTTTCAAGGGTAAATGTTTATTGGGTTTGCTCTTAGCCCCATATGTGTGAGAGTACCGAATTTATTTTAATATCTTCATATTTGCGACTTGTATGACAGGGTGCGAACAAATCAATTTTGGGGGGACTTTAATATTGGTACTAGGTCTAATCATGGACCGATTTTAAGCCAAATCATTAGGTTTCATCCGGTATACCAAATTTCATTACAATATCTTCATACTAGCGGCCTATGATGTGCGAACATGCCCTTCTTTAGGAACCTTTATACGGAGTTATCGAGTAATGGTTTTCTGCATTGGGTACTTATTTTTCCTCTACAAATAAATGCTTTTGCGCTTAAAATCAACAAAACTGAAATACAATACTATTCAAACAACTGACAATTATGGAATGCAGAAATTCTTTTGGTGTACGAACCCCGAAATTATAGGCAAGGACCCAGGAAAAAAAGTGAGGAAAAAGAAGTAGTTAAAGTACTGCAACTGTTTAATAGGAAGTTGAATTTAACATTGGCTTGCCATAGAAAGGAAGTTGTTCGTTTTAAAAACAATTGATGTATATTTGAACTAATGAAAAGGAAGTTCTTTTGCACTTCTTTTTATTTTAATTTAATAAAAAAAATCATCATGCATCATGTGGGGTTTGAACCCAGACTTGTTGTCATTTCAAGCAGACGCTCTAGCCCCTGTGCTATCGCTTGCTATAGATGATAGCTGGCTTTTAGCAGTCTTGTTTAGTAAAGTGTTGTTGTCTTCATTTCTTTCATTTTGTATTAACAAACAAAAATATATAACATGTTGGAAAAATATATAACGTTATTTTTTTAAAGTGTTATTTTTTATAAAAAAATATTAATTCACATATAGAAATAAATTACTTAATAAATATATTAAGAATTTTATTAAAATGGACCTTTTAAATTACAATGTTTTACATACAAACAAAATTTTAATATTTACCTTTATTATTATGTATTTTAACAAAAAATGTTTTAAAAATTAAATTTTTATTTGAAATTTTTATATTTTTATAGAATAATTAGAAATTTATTAATTCAGTTCGAGGCCAATTTCCTTATTATGGATCAACATTATAAGTACTTTTTTTCAAAAACTGCTATTTTTCTTCATCAGAATACTCTCCTAACAAATACTTCACTGAGTTTTTGCTTTCAAAAACCTCTACACTTTCAGGAATGAAAAGACCATCGTTTTGGGGATTTAATTAATTGAATTATTATAAAATAGACACATTAAGTCTACATCTCATCTACCTGGTTAGAGTTCAACATAATTATAGTATAGAGAGGCTCCCACACAGGCTCTCTGAACTAGTACTACAGAAAAACGTTTTTTGGACTGGGAAAATAAATAAGACTGAATGGATTACGAAAAGTCACACAGAGAAAACAGATTCGTGCTTACAATTCAATTTGTTGCCAATCGAAAGGTGCAATTGCCGTGACTGAATTTTTCAACTGAATATCAATAGAGTAAATAGTTATTTGATAATGCCAACAGAACTTCTAATGCCTCAACAATATTTCAGTAGTCACAACTAAGTCTGCTACTTGACCTTTTGCCCAAACTCCTTGGGCTAAAAGTTTTAAATTTAAATTATTTGTTCCCCATCACTGAATATATACTTTTTAGATTTAATGATGGAAACTGGTTAAAAATCTAGTTAGAAACGGAAAAGTTGATCGCTTTAAAGATATGTACAACAAACTGAAATTGAGATATTCTTTACAAAAAGTTTAAACTAATTTATCAAAAAAAGGAAATTTTCTAGAAAAAAAATAATTCCATTTTTTTCTCGATATATTGTGATATTTAAAACTATCGATAACGAAGTATCGGACTTTTAAGCTAGTCTACAGTAAAGCGTTAATACATTCGTGCATCGGTATATTAAGTATAAAATGTAATAAGAAATATGTTTTATTCTTACCAAGTTAAAACGTTTAAAAAAATTTTTAATATTTATTCTGGTAGATTGTTGTCAATTTATGCTTAATTTCTGTTATTTGCTCTCCATATAACAGTTCGTTTTTTTTTTTCTACAAAGTTGTTAAGTAAATTTACAATGATTTATGGGGAAAAATATCGACAAGTAAAAGTATGAATGCTGTATAATAAACAATATTTTCCGTTCATTTATAGCAAACAATAAAACAAATTGATATAAAAAAAAGATTATTAAAAGATTAAGATGTCATAAATCGATGAAATTTCAGCGTAAACAGGAAATTGAAAAAATGTCAATAAAAATATTTTTAAATAAATAATATTTCTTTTTCAACATAAATTAAATATTTCGTTAATTTATTAAATGTATTCCTTTTGCTTTTCATTCAAGGTTATTGATTGGGGTGTGGAACAATGTCGTTCACTGCATGTTCATATAAAATCGCCACCACGTCTTAGAGTAGATCCGGCCAGTGTTACCCTGCATAAAGGGGACTCTTTAAGAGTACGTTGCCTATCACCCGGTAATGATGATATTAAAAGATATGCTCAGCTTGGTTATAGTTGGACACGTAATGGTATACTCTTTCAGTCAGATCCAAAAACTGTAATGTGGGAAGATTTATATCCGGATGGTAGTATACTTAAAATCAATAATATACAAAAATCGGCCGAATATACTTGTGTAGTATCGAATACGGTTAAACCAGTCTCAAAAAGTGTTTATATTACTGTTATCGATCGTAATGCCGTACATGTTTGTTATGCTGAATCCGCATTTGGAGTCCATTGGCCAACTAGTGCCCCCGGAGGTGTTGCTGTTATATCCGATTGTCCCAGAGGTTTTGAAGGATTTTCCAAAAGAACTTGTGAAAAGCGTGATGTTGGTAATTCAACTTGGTTGTTACCAGATTTTTCCAATTGTATAAGAGATCAGCTGCTTAATATTTATAATAAATTTCGAGCTTTAATATCGGGGTTTCAACAAACAAATACCTCGGAATTGCTAAAAGCTTGTTTGGATTATACTCTAAAGAGATATAAACATTTTTTGCCAGGAGAAGCAGGATTTTTAATTGACATGTTGCATGAGGTAAGTATTGGATAATATAATAAGATAAATAAGTCTTATAATAACTAGCAAAGGGTCTAAAATATTTTAAAAGAAATATGGCAAATATAAAGTATTTAATCTGAAAATAACCAAGAAAAAAGCAAGAATTTTTTTTTTTTTTTGTAGAACCAAAATACATTTATGTGGATGTTTCGAAATATGCCGATTGGATGCTGTTCTCTATAAAATCATATTTATATTATATTTTTTTTACTAAAAATCTAGTACAAAATTTCACTTTTTCCTAAGAAAATTAATAGTCTTGTACATTAAATTCGCGTGAAAGCAAAATGTACATAATTTCCACGTGAAACTCGCTATAGTGAAAAATAATTTTTTTGTATGGAGTATAACAGTTTTTCACTAAAAATCGGAACAACTTAGTGTACCTTAAATACAATATTTTAAAAAGATACTCGAGTTTTCTAATTCATAATTCATGCCTCGAGTATTTGGTTTAATAATTTTCCCAAAAAAAAACCAATTTACCTCTAGGAAATACAATTTCTTCTGCTTTTTCTATTCCTTAAAACTCTTTTTAAAAAAAGTATTATACTTAATTTAGACTGAGCAAAAACTACCTGGTTTTTCTACAAAACTAGTTTCCGCTCAATTTTTATATATGCGTTTTGACATTTAAAAACTAACTACTTCTATGATTAATACTTTCTATAAAACTATTATTAAATATTTAGCTGAATGTGTTCTGAAAATCAATGTGTTTAAACAGTCAGGTCCTTCCTGGAGCTCAAGACCGTTATCCAGACTAAACAATAAAAAAAATAAAAATTAGCAAGAGCCAACTAGATAATTTTCCCTCAGTCTAAATTTAGTATTATGTATATAAAAACATTTTACCACTTTTTTTAAATTTTTTGACAAATTTTTTTTTAAATATTTGTGTTGTAAATCATTTCTAATAAATAATATTTTTATATTATATTCTATTCTAGTCTTATCTTTAACTTAACATTTGTCATGATAACACTTAGACAAACTATAAGTATGTTTCAAATTTATATTCCAACCACAAATTGTGACATTTTCTTAAGGTTTTATATTTGATGGTATATTGTAAAGCCATCCTAGAGGTGGTAGACGACATTTTCAAATTTTTCATAAAAGTCTCACAAGAATTATTACAAATATGAAATTTTATATAACTTGAACAAAAAGTTTTATAAAACTACTAAAGACTTTTAAGATGCCCATATGTAGTTAATATAAAAAAAAAGTTTTCAAATAGAAGAAATATAAATAAAACTTAAGAAAGGATATTTTAAGATTTGCTATAAATGTCTTAAAAAGTTTTTGTTCGGTTCAGTGTTAAATATAAGACTTTATTTTATATATAAAAATACAAAATTATAAAAAGAAAACAAAAGCTAATTTATCATTTAGTTACAGCACATTTTTTTTATTCCGTGTTTAATATTTATGAAATTTTCATATTTCATTTGTATTTTTTTTTTTTTTTCATTTCTAGCTTGATAATTATTTACAGTTGAAAGGCACTCAACTGGAACGTGAAATGGCTGCTGAGATAATTTTGCATATTTTAGATAAAGTCATGCAAAATATACAATCATTGAATAGTCAACAGGTGAGTTTATATTTCATTTGTTTTGCTATTTGAAATTCTGTTCTCTGTTGTTTTTCTATGAAAATTATTTAAATATTTATCAGTTACAACATTTACATTAATGTTCAAATAAACAAAACGTTTAAAATGACAACAAAAATTAATATATTGGAATAACATATTCAAAAAAAAAAGTCTGGTTTCTACATTTCCTTACCATTGATTAATGGTAAAGTGAAATCATTTGTGTTATTAAGCCACTCCCTCCATACGTATGATGAATAAATATTTTATAATTTAATATTACTTATACGTTAAAAACAAATTAATTTAATTTAAATGGGCTCTCAATGGAAATTTGTTATATTTATCTGTATTATTAGGGTAATTTTTATTTTCTATTAATTTTTTTTTTTTATGTTTTTAATGTAATACAAGTGGTCTGAACTGGGTTTTAAGGCACTTTTTCCCCATTTTTAAATAAAATCTATCTTAATTATAAATTTATTAATTCTATTAATTTGAAATTTATTAATTCTAGTTCGAAGCCAATTTCCTTAATATGAATTAACATAATAAGAAAGATAAATTAATTTCAATTCCTGCAAAAAAAAAGTTTGAAGCACTACTTCTTTCACTGTTCACAAGTATCCGTTAGTGTACTTTTACTGCTTTCTTAGAAGTAATTCTCAACAACTTCAAAAAATCACTTTTTTCATTGCTTGGAATTACTTCTGAAAAACATCCAAAAAAATCACTTAAGTATTGCTTCTAAAGAGTAATTGCTCTAAAAGTGATCCTAAAAAGTGATTTTGGTATCATTTGGCATTTCTAAACAGACGGTCGGTGGTTCGATTCCCGGTGGGACGAATTTTTTTTTTTTTTTTATTTTCTTTTTTATTTTATTTTTTTTTAAATATTTATAATTAATATGTTCATATTTAATATTTTTCAATTTTTAAATTTTGGAAAATATATCAGATCTCATCAAATATGATCAGATATGGCATATGTGATAATACCTTATGGCAAAATCTGATCAGATCTAGTGCCAAATCTGTTCAAATCTAAAGTGATTGCGCCAGATATGCCTAGATCTGATCAGATCGAAATATATCTGAAATTTGTCCCCAATTTTGAGATCTAATTAGATCTGGGAAGATCTACTAAGATCTGGGAAGATCTACTAAGATCTGGGAAGATCTACTAAGATCTGGGAAGATCTACTAAGATCTGGGAAGATCTACTAAGATCTGGCCAGATATGCCTAGATCTGGTAATATCTACTGAGATCTGGCCAGATCTGATCTTTTTACACGGGTAATTACATATATCCTTACCAGTGTTTAAAAAATAATGAGTTTTAAAAAAATTTTAAAAAAAATCTACAAAATTATTTTCTATTTGAAATAATGCTAAAAATAAATCATTATCAGTAATTCATTATTATATGTTTTTAAATAATGAAGAAGGTAAGTGGGTGTCATTACTGGTAGTCCAAAAAATAACAATATGTCATTACCGTTTCTACACTGGGGCTAGTGAACTTTCATATCAAAGAATAGCTTAGCGGTGCAGAGCTAGACTAGCAATCATTAGGTCTCAAGTTCGAGACCCGGTGGCGGCAATAAAAACCTTTTGTAAAATAAAAAAATATAATTTTTTTTTTGAGAATAATTTTTTTTTTAACTTTTAATTGAGGAAAAAGAGCTTCCTTTACACTCGTTCAAAAAGTACTGAAAAAATGTTAAAGTTGGAGTACTCCTCTCCTATGAAAACTCAATGTTAAATCATTAGTGTTTATGTTAAAAAAAAGTACGTCTAGATCATCAATTGTAGTGCTTTTTCTACTGCTTAGGCATCTCTTATTTTGCTGGGATATATTCATATTTGAAAGTGCTTATGCATAATAATTTTAAAACCTTGTAACCAAGGTTGGTTACCGAAACGAATAACGGTAAGGGTAACGGTATCGGATTTCGTTTGTTTAGGTAACGGTAAAGGTAACGGTATTTAAGACAGTTTCGGTAACGGTATACCGTTATCGAAACAGCAATACCGGTACATACCGGTATTAAAAATTATGTTAGAAACATATAAAAACAAGTAAAAACATGGCATATTTTCAATTTTAAGCACTGGAAATACAGATTTTAAGCCATAAATTCAATGCTGGTAGTTTTAATAAGTAAAATTATTATCTATAAATTTTTTTGTAAAAAAACACCCAAGATTATAAAATAAAAAATAAAAAAATTTTAATTTTTATATAAAATAACAAATACCGGTAAAATACCGGTAACTACCCATAAAAATAACGGTATCGGTAACGATAACGGTATTTAGAAATTTTTTTAGAGGTATCGATAACGGTAACGGTATTCAATTTGAAACGGTATTTTAGCGATAACGGTATTATAACGATAACGGTAACCAACCTTGCTTATAACACATTTATAAAATGAATTTTGTATGAAAAATTTGTGTTATAAGTCATATATAAATTTAAAAAGTGATTATGCATATGACCCAAAATATCTAAATTTTTATATTTAAATATCTACTCATTTTCAAGGAGAAGCCAAAGAAAATATTTTTTTTTGAAAAATATAACAGACGCAAGAGCATTCACTACAGACTGCCGCAACATCGTCCCATCTGAGGACTCGCCAGTAGTTAGATGTTCTTTAAATATATATATTATATAAATTATATTATGTCCTGAGGTTCCTATAAGGAACAAAGGGCCACAACTAGAGAACTGCAACTGCTGATTAAAAAAAACTATCATACGTAATGAACCACCCGAATAAACATTCGTTTGCGTTCAAGCGCCGAATATACTCAAATACACATATTCGTTGCTGATATTAAATCAATCAAATCAAGTGCTTTTTGTTGCATCTTGTGTTAAATTCTGATCGTTTCTATAACATTCATTTCATTCATATTCGCTCGGATCAACGAACAATTATTTTGGTGTAGAATAAATCAGAAAAAACAAAAATGAACGCGTACGATTTCATAACAATAAAGAGGGGTTTACAGTATCAGATTTTGTAGAAACACATTTAGTAAATGGTACAGTGTATATTCCCATTATAAAACAATAAGATTTTATTTTTTTTTTTATTTTATAAAACGACTAATACTTTGATTTATTCATGTGAGTTCAAATGTTCGATCAGCCGAGTTTTTTTTTTAACAGTGAGTTTGTTTGAGTGATTAAATGTAACTAAAACATGTTCGACAGACGACTCAAACTGATCCGAACTACGCGTTCAGCAGCATGATATTGATTTTATTCAACATTGAGTATTGTTGAGTGATTAAATGTGAATAAGAATTTTAGTGTATGATTAAATCAAGAAAAACTTTGATTTTGCAGTTCTCTGGTCACAACTGAAATAAATTATATTTCCTTAAATATATATTTCCTTAATTTAATTTTTAATCTAATTGCATTTTCAATCAATTCGTGGTATTTTTTTTACTGATTGAATAATTTTCTACTTTATTCAATCAATATCAAATTCTAGGAATCAATTTGATTCTTGTTGAATATTTTAATAGAATTAATGGAATATTTTCCATTATAATAATTCATGTGAATTGAAAATGATTTATTTAATCTATACTTCATATTAGAGTTTGCATTGAAATTGGTGCGGTTAACCGCACTCACATTTTTAACTTAATTGTTTAAAACAAAATTAATATATTTTAGGCTAAAAACAACAAAATTATCAAAATCTAAGCCAACAATGAACAATAAAATTAAAAATACACCCAGAAAACAGATTTGTTGCTGAAAATCGCATTTGTAGCCAATCGAATAGTACGGTTGTGGTAGCCGAGATATTTGGTTATGACAACAGAAACAGGAGTAATTTTATTGCAACAACGGAGTTTTAGTTGTATCAAGAATAATTCGGTAGTCGCAACGGAAAAATTTATTTGATAAAACTGAACCATTCGTCTGGCAACAATTACGGCTGTCAGCACTGAATCTGTTTACTGGGTGTAGAAGTCGAATTCGAGTAGAAATTTTTTACGAAAATCGGTTGGATATACAGAAACTTTTACAGATCCCCTTTTCTAGAATAAAAATAACTAAATAATAGAATTGTTTTGTTGTTCACACTTAAAATAACACTTAAAGTAACATTTAAAGTTGCACAACCACTTTCTATCCAGGGTTCCGGAATTTGACTCCAGGGAATTACGAAGGTTTATCGGTAGTTTATTGGTGTTTAATTTAAAACTTTGGCGATACCATAAGTTACGAACTAATTTGATATAAAAGTAAGAAAATACATTAGTATCTTATAAAAGAAAAATTTGAGGTTTTTCACTGGGAAAAAGTGTTTAGAAACTCAGGAATTCTCTATAGGGCTTAGAAACAAATCATCAGAAAATATCTAGCTGAGATTTTTAGGAGTTTTCTAAAGAACAACTTTTGCTAAAGACAAAGTCTCAGATTGTGATAACCTTTTTCAAGATGAATGAGGGAATTTTTTAGTTGATCTTTTATTCTGGTAAATTAATGTGTTTTAGTTTAACTCTAGATCATAAATTAATATCACTTTCTGTTTAAATTATTTTTCAAATTAAAGAAAGATGATACCATATTTATACTAGGAGTTAAGTTTCATACTATAAGTTGGGTAAATTTAAACACAAATTAATTACCGACTTTTTAAGATCAAATAATTATTGTTGCATGGTGTTATCATCATTATGCTTTCATTTCTGTAAATCTATTGTTTTTTGCAGT